>KN538375.1:1946566-1967287 GCA_000797535.1 Trichuris suis | reverse complement strand
GTAGTAGTAGTAGTAGTAGTAGTAGTAGTAGTAGTAGTAGTAGTAGTAGTAGTAGTAGTAGTAGTAGTAGTAGTAGTAGTAGTAGTAGTAGTAGTGATAGTTGTAGTACTGGTAATGTTGTTTTCTTTTTCATCAAGTATTACAACCGCCTGCTAAATGTCCGCATAAGCGTCTCCCATTTTTGTGCCTTTCTAACGTTTCGAATACAAACTGAAAAACGTTGACCTGTTGAGCATTTCGCGGGTCTTTGATGATTTCTTATTTTAGCGCGGATATTTGCCAACAGCAAAACTGAAGAAGCTGTCAGTGACTGGCGAGCAAGGATTTCCCTCCCGAGTTCGTTTGAGCATTCGAAACTCATTTCGTCTTTCCTCCGGTTCCAGCCAGGACAGCAGCAGCAGCAAAGTGAACAATGTTCTGGCCAGTTCCAAGATGACGTCAGAGGCGAAGGGCCAAAGCGCGGGAGAATCGAAAAGGTCGACGTTAGCCTCGCTGGTGTCGCCCAGTACGATGCACAAAAAGTCCATTGGCGACATACAGGAAAATCCGTTGAACTTTCTTGAATTCACGGAATTGTTCAAGCTCTTCTCCATACGAATGCGCAAAGATTTGAGAGATTTGTTCAAGGAGCAAGTGCGCAGATACCAAGAACAGGAAAAGCAGCAGCAACAGCATTTGTTCCTAAAATCCGACAGCAAAAGTTCAACATGCGATATTCATCTTTTGCCGTCCCATTCAGGCGAAACCAGTGACAAAAAGAATGCAGCAGCCGGCAAAGACACGGATCCATTCATGAACGATGCTTTCATTGACAAGTTAATGCCGGGTAAGCATCAATGGTATTTTGAAATGACGCGTACGATTAGAAAAAGATAAGTTACTCACCGATTAAATTTCGCTGCTCTAACGAGCACAGTACCTTCCCTAATACGTTATATGATAAAACTGTATTATAACTTATTCTTTCAACGTAAAGGCAAATAACCAAACTCAGACTTTTAAATTAGCTTCGGTCGCGTATATGCAAATTATTTCACGATTGAAATTTTTGTTTTGAATGAACTTTTCCCGCAGCTGTTTCTACTAGCTCAATATGTTAAACGTACTGAAGTACGTTCTGAATAGATATTCGTTGCATGCGTTGCATTTTTCGTCTTCTCTTTGCAGACCAACTGATGAGGCAAATGTCGACGTCAAAAAGAATAGCGGATAAGCAGATGAAAATCTACGACGCCTTGGCGACGGCCAGTATTGCTCAAAACTCGGCCGGTGTGGACACTTCCCGCAGCATGTGGCTAACGGCAGCCGCTATAAAGTCGTTTATGCGAATCCATCAGATGGAATTGATCAGCGACGCGCAAGCCGTCGAGCTGATCGCCCGACACGAGCCGGATGCCGTAATGCGTTCCAAGCAGCGTATGTCCTTTGAAGGCTTCGCGAGGTTTCTATTGGACAGCTCAAATTTTGCATATCTCAACGAGGATAACAAAATGAACAAAAAGGTAACGTCAGCTGCAACAAAAGCCTAATTGATTAGAATGCGTATGCAAATTTTTCTCTATCCATTGATTGTTATTTTTCTCCTTTTAGTCCTAATGTAAGGTATACGCTTTCTTTAGGATATGGACTATCCGCTGTCTTACTATTTCATTGCCTCGTCGCACAACACCTACTTAACGGGTCATCAGTTGAAGGGAGAATCCAGCGTCGAATTGTATCGGCAAATTCTAATGACCGGATGCCGATGCATTGAATTCGACTGTTGGGATGGTGACGACGGACAGCCTGTCATATATCATGGCCACACGTTGACAACGAAAATAAATTTCCGGGTAACGCGTCTTCAGCGTCTGCAAGTCTCAATGGACGTTTAAATTGATTTACTACTTTTAAGCAAGTGGTTGAGATTGTTCGGAGAAGCGCCTTTGAAGTCTCCTCCTTACCGGTGATAATTAGTATTGAGAATCACTGCTCGTTGCCCCTTCAGGCGAAGATGGCTCAAACGTTTAAAGTAACGCCATTAACTTATTTCTCCATTTTTGTCGTCTGCTCTACGAAATTACGTGCTCTCAGTTCGTACCTGAGTTTTCTAAGTCAAAAAAGCCTAAGGCTGATGTATTCTGATTTTTTTAGCTTATATCCCTTTTTAAAGTTACGATTTCAAGATCGCCTTTGCTTCCCCATATTTCTGCGCCTAATTCGGAAGCTCGCCCAGGAAGTGACGTTTCTTCCTTTTTAGTCAGTCTTTGGGGAAAGATTGGTTTCGCAATTTTTGTTCGAAAACGACTTGTCGGACAATCCCAGGTTGCCTTCGCCTTTGCAGCTGAAGGGGAAAGTGCTCATAAAGAATAAAAAGCTATCCTTCGAGCCGCCGCCTCCGTTAGGGGATCGATCGTCCAAAGTAAGTTCAGACCTTCTACAGGTCATCATTTGCGTTCAACCTATTTATTGGTCGCCTTTTCAGGTTGACGGTCATAAATCGCAAAAGGGTTCGCTAATGGAATGGAGCATGGAGGAGGAGGAAGATGAAGAGGCGCAGTACGATTTTGACGACAACGATGAGGATGACGAAGGTGCGTCTTATAAAATTATTAACTTGTTTGTAAAGTAGTGTATCCGCCTTCGTTAGTAATTATGTTTGAGCCTAAAGAGTAAACAGAATTATAAAACAATAACTAACGACGATAAAGACAAGTTAACTGCTTTTCAGAGGTTAATCGCGAAGCTAAGGTAGCAGATACGGGCGTCAACAAGTTGTCTCCTTCCTCAAAGCTTCAATCCAACAAAATGTACAAATCCAAAGATGACAGTGCTTCAAGCGACACAAGTTCAACAAAGAACGATCCGGCCGTCCTGGCGACTCATGGCAACTTAATAGCACCGGCGCAGTATGGAAGTGAGCTTACCGCTTCCAGCGAAGAGCTCTACAAGGCGAGCAGCAAGAAAACTGGGGGACCCGTGCCTCAGGTGGCCCCTGAGCTCAGCGACCTTGTTATTTACTGCCAAGCGGTGAAGTTCAAAGGCTTTGCTATCTCAGGGGACGCTGAACTAGCGCAGAAGCGAGCTGGCACCAGCAGTGTTAAAAAGATGGGCAATTCAATGCAGCCAGTGCCTGCAAGTCCTGGTACGCATTTTTATTAAGCCCCAACTAATTAGCATAACCTCTTCGTGTTCTAATGTCATCTGTTGCCTGTTAGGTGCTACCAAGCAATTTTAGGTATGGACTTTGCTTCAACTGAAAATGTGCAGACGCATGCATACCGTACGCCCTGTTTTCAAGTATCCTGCTACCAGCTGCCTTCGATGAATGAGACAACTGCCAAGAAATTGATAAGAAAGCACCCGCTTGAATTGGTGGCATTCACCAAAGATCATATTTTGCGAACTTACCCGTCCGCCGTCCGAATAGACTCGTCCAATTTTAATCCGCTCATGTTTTGGACGTTTGGAATTCAAATGGTTGCTTTGAACTATCAAACTCAAGACATTCCAATGGCCATCAATGCGGCAATGTTCGAGCAGAACGGAAATTGCGGATACATGCTCAAACCGCGCGTGATGTGGGACGAAACGCATCCGCTTTACGGGACTTTTAATCCGTGGGCTCACGATCTCAGGAAAATCAGCGGGATACGCCTTATTTTGAATATCATATCCGGTCAGTTCGTCTGCCCCGGTCAAGCTGACGCGAGTCCCTACGTTGAAGTGGAATTGATGGGTATCGAGGCGGATTCGTGGAAGGAAAGGACGAAGACGGTGCAGCGAAATGGGCTGAACCCAATTTGGCTGCAAACCTTTCAATTTCAGGTATACGCCCTCTGACCCGTTGGTACAAAGGAGCCGCATACCCATGCGTATGATTGTTTAGGTGAACTTTCTTGACCTTTGCTTCTTGCGCCTTGCTGTGATCGAATCGGGTAGTAACAAATGCACTGCTCAGCGAGTCATTCCTTTGAAAGCGCTTCGAGCCGGATATCGGCACGTACGCTTAAGATCGCCGAATAATTGCCCGTTGGAATATTCATCCATCTTTATATACTCTCGGATGGAGGAGGAGGAGTTCATTTACGTTGATGGCGAGTCGACGGAGAACAAGGTGCACACCCTACCGCAAAACGTATGTCCCCATATAGCTGCATAGTCAACTACGTTTAGAAGTTAGCCGTCATTGTTGTAGGGTGAAATTCCCATTTTTAAGCAGCAGATATACGTGCTTAAAATCTACGGCGTTTGTCCGGACAACAGCTCGACTACAGTGCAAGCTCAAAGCACTACGGTGGCTCGAGAGGTCATCGACATGGTTGGGACAACTTTCATAATAAAATGCCCGGTCGATTAGGCGTATGGAAAATTTAGGCTTTGAAAAACTGCGGCCACGAAGCCGACCTGCTGGACGACTACGTTCTCATGGAGGATCTATGGATGCCGGAACCATCAACCACTCGTCAGGTGCAGGTTTCTCGAAGAGTATTGGAACCGGACGAGTTGATTATGAACGCAGTAGCCAATTGGAACGGTGCCAATGGACGGTTTGTGTTGCGCAAAAAAGGCAGTGTAATATCTTACTCTTTCGGAATGCCTTTTTGGCAAACATCTCCACATTGTCCTTATTTTAGGATCCGAGTAGCCGTGCTTGGATGAATACAATTATCCGCTCTAGCAAAGAGAAGGTTTGTTTTTTGTAATAATGAAAAGTGACAGCTGGAAAAGGAAAGGCTATTTGAATTTAGCTTCCTAAGCAATCATGCAAAGCTTCCGAGCGCAGCGAGATCACCTTCTTGGTCTGCGTACATAATGTGTCAGAAGATCAAGACTACGCCATTCTAAGGGTTCCCGTAAATAGCACTGCAAATGACATCATCAATCAAGTAAGTAGTACAGCTACAAAAGAGCGCGTCTCTAAGCAATGCTCATAAGGTTAATAGCTTTGCTTTCATTCTTATTTTCTTCCAATCCGTTTTTATATTAACAGAGAAGTTCCAATACAGTGAAATAGTAACATGTGAGATGTGTGATGTTGTAATTTTCATTGTAGGTGTTAATAAAAGCTAGAAGGACGGAAAATTCTTCCGCCTTTGTACTCGTGGAAGAAACGGAAGAATCCGTTGGTGCAATGGACACGAGTGGCGGCAGCGGGAAAACCTTTATAGTTTCCTCTTCTGGCGGCACTTCATCCAAAGCAGCTCACAAAAAGACCCGACGCGTTTTAAGCGACGATACCAACGTATTTGCGTTGCAGATGGGCTGGAAGACGCCGAGCAGATTTTTGCTAGAAAAACGGACAAACATCAACGAGGTAGGCGGATTTAAAAAACTTGCGCGGCGGTCTGCACCAGTGCTTTTCCGTATGAAACCTGACTAATCAGCGCAGAGTATTTTCCTTACTTTCAGAGTAACATAATTTCAAATAATGCTATACGAGTATGAGGTTAAATGAGATGAAATAAGAAGCACTGAAGATGAGGAAGAGAAAGGAAGAAAGAAAAAGGCGGGAAGGAAAGTCGCGCCAAAGTATTGTCCTGTAATTACGTGTTCAAGTAGCCGCAATCCAAGTGATAGATAGGAAGTTCCCATACGTCACTGACGTCAGCAACATTGTCCCTGTTGATGGACAACGTGATCTAACGTGTGTTTTGAACATGAAACCCTATGCTCGCGTTGCAAGACGACCTTTAGATTCGATAAAATTTATCTTAGCACAATTTGACTTGAATTCAAAACGAAAACTATGCTTTTATTCCGTTTTGTATTGGCTCTGATCATCTAGGTTTGACTTGCCGTTATTTAGTCATACTGTAAACATTAATAACCTGAGCACACTTAGTGATTCATAAAAGTAGTAGGCCCTATTGGGCCATCTGTTTTGCATCCTTCGCCTCCGCTGCTCCGCTTGTAACGTTGGCATAAAACCAATTGTACGAGCATACTTTTATTCAGCTTAGCAATTGAATGACTCGGAAGTGGTTGACAGCGGCTTGTACATTTGCGTTTGACGAGTTAGGGGCTACGAAATTGCTCGCATAATGCGAACCAGTACCGCTGTCAAATTGTTCGACCCTATTTTTTTCTACACCTGTTGAGCGTTGCTATTGCTTTATTGGTAGCGCTTTACGTTGTCGTAACTTTCTTTAAATGCTTTTTCATGCGATCTTTGAGAGCAAGCAGAAGACATTGAAAGTCATTCGCGCTGGAAAAATAGCGCATAGTCTCTATTTTATAGCTGCCCTAATGTTACTTGTAAAAGTTTGCGTCGGGCGGTTGCTACTTGCCATTGCGCACCAATGGGAAAACAGGTAGCGAATACTTTGCGATACACTGCATATACCGCTTAGAGAATTTCGTATATTTTGAAATGGCTGAGTTTGCTATACATGCGTTATACGAAACGCTAATCATCCTCCACTTGACGTTTGTGTACATATTATTATACGCGCGCAAAAAATATACTCGCGTAAAAGAGTCAGTTAAAAATAGTGAAGCTGACAGGCGCTGAAATTGACAGCGGAATGTTGTTTACGGTTTGGCCTACGTGAATATGCCTTGTTAAGAACGGATGTGTAATTTTTCATATTACAGATTTATTTACGGAAATCCCGTTGCGAAAGTAAGGTGTTGAATACAGCGTAGTAATAAAAGTGTGAAAAACGAAAATTGAAGGAACAAACTTTAAACTATTCCATGTTGGCATCAACCACGCGTATTTCACTCTGATTTGAGCCCGCTGCCATTAGCATATTGATCTCAGCGTTGAAAATGGGCCCAGGAGCGATCCAAGAGCTTTAGTGTACACCCTATTCAACGTCCTGTTTTTCCAACGAGCTTTTCCTTAAATAAATCTGTAACGTATTTTCAGCCGTTACTATTTCCAGCAGGTGCTGCAGTGTACCTCAGTCGCTTAGTACTGAGCCGCGTATAGAGTTCGTACTTGAGCAATTGAAGGCTTTGTTGATTTTTTAATGCCTGGTTGTCCACGTGCACTGCATTGTCATTATGATCGATGAAACTAACGCGTTTCATAACATCGCTTTTTGCCTCTGATGAATGCGTTTGGACGAGTTTACGCTTTTCTAAAAATTACCTGTCTAAGCAAGCTGTCATTGGCCTTACACGTAATCTTTTTAAATGTTTTGCTAGCTTGACAAATTAGTAGACAAAAATAGGCATATGCTTTCTTAATTTCTTATAATAGTAATACTAATAATGCAAAATGGAAGCCGCGCTTATAGGCTGCTTGAATGCAAGAGAGCAGCGCGGAAGGGAAGAACGGCGCAACATTTGCATTTCTTTCTTTCAGGCGCAGAAAGTGGAAAAGCCCAAATCGAATTCTTTGAACGTGCTACGTAGCCTCAACCTTCGTAAGAAGCAGCCTGCACCCACGGCGCAGTCGTAGCGCGATGTGCCGCCAGCCTTGCCCTCACCATGGACCCATTCTTCTTGTTTGGCAAAATGATTCGCTTTTGATCTCCGTTCCGGTGACATGATCGAACATTGTTTTGTTCCAACCGTGGACATGTTTTGCTTCGTTTTATTATTTTTTTATATAGTAAATTATTTCTTTTATTGTAATCAGCCTGACGGTACCAATGGGCATTTTGTTTGTCAAAGTCGGAATGCTTTCAGTTTCCGTCTGACGCAGCGTCTAGTCAAGCCGAGAGTATCTTTTCCGTTCGACGGTATTCCCATGTTGTGCGATGTCGCGATCATTAATCTCATTTTCATTGAGCTTTCGGCGAAGCAAAAATATTTTAATTTGCGTATTTATCTGTTCCAGGTTGTACGTTCTCCCCAACGGACGAATGGACGTACCTTTGTGGGTTTTGTTCAAGCGCTTGCCGCTAGAAATGATTGCTTTTGCCCAACGATCAAACTTTGCACGATGAATTAATGGAATTTCATTAATCAACCGGAACTTAGCCGCAACGCAGTACGTGTCACTTTAAAGATCATTAGCATTTCCTTTTGAGCTGAAATTTATGGCACCTATATGCATGATTGCTATTGATCGTCGCAAGTATGGAAATTTTGGCCAAATGTCGACTAGGACAATCAATCCCGAAGAGATTAAGCGCATTGAACAATAACCGATCAGTTTTATTATGGTTGAGTCCATCAACTTTTTACTTAGCCACCTCCTTTGAGGAGGTTGCTCACCTCTTGAATTGCCCTACTTTATTGACCAACTTTGTCGTCGGCATTCCTATATTTTGGTAGGTTAACAGATTGTTAGGTTTTAGAATGACTCGAGCTTGATCTGCAGGCGAGACGTGTAGTCAAGGCTCTTAATGAAAAATTTATGACGTCCGTTCAGCTGCGTATACTTGACAGGACCATGTGATCAGTGTATAAGGTTGGTTCAACGGCTATCAGAGATTAGCGAAATGATCACGTTAACTGCGTTACCTTTTCGTCCCTGAAGATATTGATGCAGCGATAGGTTGGCTTTCTCGATTGAAAATGAAGTTTGACGGTTACCAGGGACAATGCGAAAGGTGCAGAATTCGTCAGTCAATGCTATTTTGGTGAGCTGCTGCACCTACCTTTTCCATGCGGTGATTTATCATTACCGCGCCTCATTCTGATGCTGATTATTGTCTTCCATCGTGCTTGGTTCTTCCGGAGCGCCAAAGCATTGAACGAGTGTGGTAAATGTATTCCTCAGGAAGCGGCGCGTCTAGCGTATTCTACCGCCGTGGCAACAGTCTTCGTTCAACAAAAAGACATTTGATCAAACCATCGAGTTTTGCCAAAAAATCAGGAGAAAGATTGACCTTACTACAATACTTACGAGCAATATGGTCTTCTTTGTACGACTTCGTCTTCGGCACCGACGATCTCTGTAAGTTCGCTTTTACCAAATTAAGCAATGGTCAAGATTGTGACTATTGTGCTTAGGCTACTAAGCTGCTTATGCATAGAATTTGCCTGACATTGATGAACTGAAAAAAATCACATAGCACAGACGGTACCCTTAAACCATACATATCAATACACATGATTATTATGGGAATAATTTTTTGGCTAAGAAAAGGAATGGAAGATAGAAACGGAATTTAGATTTGCTTTAGCCCTCAGCAGCTGGCGACTCTATTTCTCAGTTTCTACAAGGCAAATTGAGAATGGGATTGTTTCACGATTGTCTTTTTTTTATTATGCTCTCTACAAGTTCCATGGCGCCTAAACGTAAGCGGTCGAACAGTGACGTGTCGCAAAACCACTCTTCGTTAATTTGCCCCCATTAATCGGTCTAATGTTTTGTAGATTAGATTGCGCTTTCTTAGCTGCTCCCAGCCGACGCTTGCCGAAGGTAAACATATGGTTGAGCAACAAGGCATACTACGAAAGAAAGATTAATGTTGCAAAGTTCTTTCGCCCCGTTTGATCGTCGGCTAAAATTATTTTCTCCATTGACATTATTCCGGGAAACAAAAGTATTCAGAGGCTGGCGAACTTTTTCCGTACTATTTCGCGTCCGTTTAATGTTGTTACTATTCTTTCCGAGTCGATTGTTCATTTGTCGTAAAATTCATTAGGAAGGGATGTTATCGTATTTCGGAACGGCAGAGTCAATTTGCTTACGAAGCAACGATTTCTGAGCATGCGTAAACGTGCTAAGTGACGATTGAATTCAAAATACGTGAAAGGTTCTCCCATAGGCAACGCGGCTATACGAGTTGTCGGTTTAGTTTTCAGCGGTTTCAGTTAGAATTGACAAGCGGAAGGGATATTGAAAATCAAGTTTTTGCTAAGTTTCGCTTTCCGATACGCAGCAGCTGAAGAGCAGTGTTGCAAGTTGAATTTTTGAATCAGAATCAGCAAGTCGTGAGAATGTGCTTTTAGGCTCATAACAAGCTGCCGCGTTTGAAGTTGGGGGGGGGGGGTTATACTCGGACTAATCAGCTCGTAGCCTTTCATCAAAGGCAGTAGTGCCCAAAAATGGTATAAACCTTCCATCTTTGCCACAGTTTCTTCGAGCTCGAGCAAAGTGGCTTAAAAGAAATGCTCTGTCTATTTGCTACTCAACCAAACTACTTGAACTTCACGCTAACCAATATTAGAAGACGCCTCGTGTTCATACATTCAACCATGCGTTATATTTTTATAGATAGAAGTAATTCAATGCTTTTGGTAAAGGTTGAAAACTGGTCATCTCCTTTCTTAAAGGAGAACATGCGCTAACACGTAATTAGAAGACCAACTGTGAAAGGCGTTCCCTCATTCTGAAGAGTGCTATAATTTCATTGCTAATATTGACTCTCGTCTTTGACGTGCATATTTAATTAAGAAGTTTACTCTTAATTGATCAGATTCTGAAGATCTCTCAACCAACCGTGCGAGCATTTCATTTGAAACGTAGACTTTGCAAAACTCTGTTTAAAACAAATTATACCCTTATTCTTAGCTAATGGCATTAGCGTAGTGGAAAGTAGGCAAATTAAAATGTTTACCTCCTAAGCTTTAGTTACTAATTGGAAAATCAGTTTTTCCTTCCTTTGATCGAACTATACTGATAGATTATTGGTGCGATGGCTAATGTGACCAGTAGGGTTAGTATGCGTTCAAAATTCGCTGGCACCCTTATGTTTTAGGTTACAACAAGCTTGCATAGGAAGTATCCCTAGATAGGGGGCGCCTAAGTCGGTTGCAAGAAAAAGCGGACGACTTTCACTAGACGCACTTTGCTTTACACGCGGCGTTATCTTGAAGTTGTAAAGTTCTTGTCAAAAAATAAAGATCTGAGCTCTAAAAGTAATTGCTCATTTTCAGCGAATCACCGTTGGACGCGTAGTCGCGTGGCCAACGCGTTGCAGCAGCTGTCCTGCGGAAGGATTCAAAATTTTGAATTTATTAGCGTCAGCGTCCATTGTAAGCGTCCTGCGCATCCTTTTTTTCAGTCGTCATTTCGGCTACTTTAATTCCCACTAAACTGATTTATAACCGGACCCGCTCATCCGTTGACTGGAACGGTTGAACGCTTAAAGTGCTGTTTTTTCCGTTACAGAATGAATAGCAAAGCAAAATTCGGAAAGCAATAAATGTCTTATTTCTCATAAATGCATCTAAGCTGCTTGATTTATCCTTTAGCTACTGCATTGGTCAATTTGTTCTCCAACACAATATTGAAATATGCTTTGACCTAACGCTACAACAACAAAGTGTATTACTGAAATCATTTGAATTTACTACAGTAAGCTGACGTATCTTCAGGTTTATGTATGACAAAAATGCAGCCTTTAGTAGCAACAGGCGTTTTTTCCTTGTAGAGAAGTAACCCATAGTTTCACTTTGAAGATAAATGAACGTTCCCGTAACGCAGTAAGAAAAATAATTAGCTGGAATATCGATACGACAGAAATGCAGGCTTGTGCAACGTATTCGCACCCTTTTCAGTTTAACTGTGGTTGCTATAGTTTTATGTTTAGTCGTTGTTCCTGTTAGCTCTTTCGCTAATGGGTATCATTATAAAAGACTCTTTGGCATCTCTTTTCCCTGCCTTGTATGGGTGAAAATAAAACGCCATGCTGTTGGTACACCGCCGCCCTGATGAGTGGCCATTAATGAATAGTTTAAAATTGGTTTTCAAGCATATCATTTTTTAGCGGAAGAATAGAGGTGCATAAGAGACCTAGGAAAAATCAATGGTGTGAGGAAATAGGCACGGTAGGGAACGTTTCTTGGCCGGACGTTGTGCTTAAATTATATTCCGCCAACAGCTCCAGCGTGGCATGAATACAATTTTTAACATTTCAAGAAGGTGAAAGCACGCGCAGGTGCGTTCATTGCTGAGTAACAAGTTTTGCGCTAAGCAGGAAATTATCGGTTGAGCGCAATTGAATACAAGAAAGTAGGCGGCATTCCAACTGCTGGTGGTCCTTGGCACAATGTAGTTAATTAAAGCAGGCAAAAACCTATTGTCCCTTTAACATGAAAGCTCATGAAGGACATTCATTTTACGTTGATGCTTCAGGTTGCTGCTGAAAGCTACGGAACAAAATTTAAAGTTTAATTAACGGGTTGTTTCCGCAAAAAGCCTATGCATCCGTTACGGAATCATCCATCATGTATTTAATGGGATGAAGGCTTACAGGATGATTAATTTTTAAGAAACATCCTGCCTTTGAGAACGGCTAATGAAAGTGGCCGTTTTCCAACTTTCCTCTTCATTCGCAGTGATTGCTAACCGTTTCCTGATGTGAGATACAATGGGGCCATTGTCCTGTGCAAGAAATTGAAAACTCTAATGTAGCCGAGCCGGCGGACTAATGCTGGAAGTTAATCAATACATATTGCAACTTGTCCATAATAGAAGCCTAATTTTGTTCAGCAGGAAAAAGTGTAGACAGTGATTGAATATAAGTGGGCAGCTCGGTAGGAAACATCAGGTCCCGGAACAAGCAAGCTCTAGACGAATAGAAACAACAGGTCGATAATTTTAAGTTGGTGCCAACAAGCAACGCTTGCGTCATCCATTGTTCAAAATGCCTGTGATTTTCTGGTAAAGGCTGTCCTTTCTCTTCACCATCTTGCTTTTCTGGAACTGCAACGATTTCTGGTGAATTTGCGGAGCGATGTTTTTTCACAAGGCGACGTGCGGACAATTTTCCAGAAAAGGTGCGTAAGAATCTCAACAATTTCTTTATGTGTTAATTCCAGCACTATCGGCTAGCTCTTCTTTCATTTGTATTTGCTTTTTCTTACCTTACCGTACGCGAAACATTTATCAACAGGGGAAAGCTGACGCGTTATCTAGTGCGTAGGGACGCATCAAGTATTCGAATACGACTTGCGTCTTTGACAAAGCGTTCTAAGCTATCCATTAAAGTGTAAACATCGTCCCACGCTGAAGCAGTGCGTCACTAGGATCTGAAACATATGTTTTGATGGAAAGCCTTTTGCCTGCTTTACGATTCCGTTAGATGCAGCCGTCTATTTAGCAATCAAAGTCGTATAGTCATATTAATCCGTACAGCAAGTTGAAGACAAAACGTCGATCTAATTATATCCAGAATATTTGCTGTTACTTTTTCTTTGCACGCGAGCTAAGTTAGCAAGCATACTTGTTTTAAATAGCTCAACCACCCGATCGCTAAAAGTAATAGTAAATAGTGTTACTAAAAGTATTCGGGAGAGTTCAAGTCAACAACATCGTAGTCTGGATCAACTGTGGTCTGAATTAGCAACCGATACGCTATATTATTAGGCATGGACAAGATGGACTGTATTTGGCTTTGAGCTGTTATCCTCTTCGATATGATAGCTTCGGATGTTATAATCAAAAAGTAAAGCTGGCAGATGTTGCCGTAAGGTTGCCCCAACGGAAAGTGAAACCCTTAAGGGCATAAGATCTGCAGATGATTAAAAACGGTTGAATATTACCCTTTTGATGAATAGCAAGCCATCTTCCATTATCAGAGCTTCAACTTTGTTTAATTATTGATCCACCGTAGGTAGTTTTGGCTAATTACTTAACTATTCCGCTACCTTTGCTTCCGATCGGCAATTCAATATTGCCATTTATTTTTTCTCTTAAAACAACACCTATTTTTCTTACTGTCTTACTGGTTTTCTCATGTTGAGCAAAGCCTACCTAACCTCAGCCGGCGCTTAATCTGGTAATGAATGATGCAACTCGCTGTTTTAAATTTTCGTATGGTTACCTGCAGCCTTTTTGCCTCATGGGCCACAGCAGTTTTGTGCGTGCCGCGAACCGATAAAGTTTTAGCGTGAAATTGCATAGGATACATAAGATCTTCGTTTGATCCGTCCTGCGTTGACGCAGCAAGATGAAACCGCTTGAAAAACTAAACTTCTCACTTTCACGTGCTGCTTATACTAAAATGTTGAAACAAGAGATCAAACTTCGCGCATACTTCCTGCTAACTAAGCAAGTGACGAAAGAGCTCAAAGCCTTTGAAGCACAAAGTTTCCCCGCTTGTTAGGCGGATGATTAAAAAATGGCTGACTTCACTATGCTACATGCATTTGCTTCGTGCAGATCTACTAATAGCAATGCTATTGTTAACTGTGACTAATTTTTTTGTCCCGTTATTGAAAATTCGCTCCCGCAAAATTCATTCTAAAATAGAGCTACTGATCTTATCTTTTCGCCGCCCAGCGGCATACTGTAAGTTTGCTGGCCATCTTGTTTTATGATTACCTAAGCTTATGCATAAAAGTAAAGCCTATATTTTGGCTTAAGCTCAGGTGAAGGCAGAACAAGACAGGTCGGTATGCTTGCCAGTAGGGGAATAACAGCATAATCAGCACGCCTGCTAGAAAGGAACCTGCATTTCTCGGACTGTGGGGCGGCTAAAAGACAAAATATCCGTAGCTTACATTTTCAAACGACTGCCTTTCTTTTTCTGTATTTGAGCTTTTGTAAATATCTTACCTAAATTGGAGCAAAAAAATTTCCTAAAACAAGGAGACAGTGTTTCCATTCGAATATTCACTATACGAGCAGTTTGCAAATCCATTTTCGAAATTAAGTTCAAACCTTTGCTTAAAAGTTGAACGTTTAGTAACGGACACATATGTTTGCGTGATGACGGTGTGGTTCCGTTTAATGAAGTATTGAAATGGACATCGTAGCCTTCAGGTGCTCCAGGTCTCGTCTTCAGCGAAAAATGATGGTTGCATATGTACGGCAAGTTTAGTCTATCCCATGAATTCAGATTATTATTTTACGGACACTAAAATGTTTAGCGTTTCCTTTCATGCCAAATCTAGGTACACGTATACCTTATCTCACCAAGCAAATTTACTGGGTGATTAACCTTTCTAAGATTTTGGTCACTGCGATTTACGACCTACATGCAGCAGTTCCGTCGCTAAACGCTGACATATAACAATTCAATTGCAGTATTTGCGTCAAAACATCACTCAAAAAGGATCGTTCCCAACAGTAGCAACTTCAGCCTGAGTATCAAATTCTTATCAGACTTACAGCAAGCATCGTAGCGATGTTTCCTGATTATCCTTTATGGAAACGGAAGATAAAGGTGGCTATTTTCAACCGTGCAGTTGGGGAAATAATGATTATCACCTCTGGTCTTGCCGATGAGCAGCATATCCTTTAACGGTAGCATAGAATCATGTGAAAAGACTATTGGGCACCACGTGCTGCAGTGCATTCCGGTAGGTTAAACTTTTCATCTTTATAGCATTTCCAAGATTCGCCCGACAGCATTGCGCGCGTAGCATTTCAATTCCACAACAGTCACCTAAGGGAAGCAACAATTGACGATTGGTTCCAATTAGCTTTCTCTATTCCACTTTTCGTAGCTTATAAAATATAAATAGTTAAAGATGAGTAAACTGCTTACGTTTCACGCAACAGAAATGCTCAATGCCCAATAAACTCTATTGATAAGCGTAATCAAAATCTTGCATATACAAAGAAAGGAACAGATTTTTTTGCTATGGGTGTTTATCGCCCGTTAATTCCATCAGCTTCTACCTTCACGTTATTGTCTTTTATTTACATATGACCCGTTTAATTGTTTACAGAAAAACCATATAAACACGGAGTTTTCGGGATACATCTGCTGCTCACGTCGTCAGCGTCTATGTTACATTTCCGAACTGTGACATAGACACTGGCGACGGGAGCAGACGAATCCCGAAAGCTCCGTGTCTATATTTTTTCTCTAAGCAGTTAAACGGATCATACGTGGCTGAAAGTCAAGCACGTCAAAGCTTAAGTAGCCGTTACCAAACACTGTATGTTCAGTCAAACTGTTTTCAGGTTCACTTAATTAAATCATACTTTCTCTTGCATGTGAAAGGTAATCTGTTTTGCCGTCGAGTCAAGTAGAAACTATTGCGCTGTCGTCAGAAGTCGACTTGAAGATAAAGCACGTAGTTCAGTTTGAGAAACAGCAGTAATAAACCATGCGTACTATGTTCTCAAGATGATCATAAAAAAGAAGGCGACAGCAAATAAATTTATTTACCAGATAATCGATACTTTCCGTTTCTTAGAATAAATTTCTTTTAGTTCCGTTCACCGCGTCTATCCGGTGGGATAATTTGATATTGCGCGTGAAGGGTTGAATATATTTTAGCCATATTGAAGCTGGCCAGTCTCTATGAGATTTAGCGAGTTATGACTCAGCGTGAATGACGTTGTTAATGAGGATTCTGGTATGCGCGCCTTATATTAATAGCTCTGGTGGCAGCAAGATGCTTTATTTTGAAATTCCACATCTTTGCTTCAGAAATTTTTTAGTGCATCTGATCAGAGTAACTTTATACTTGCACTTGAAAACATCCGAACGCTTCGCGTGCCATTGCTGCTACAGCTCAAGAAGCTCGTGCTGTTCATTTCGTTCTCTTTTCAAAATGAATAGCTCTTAGTCGATACATCTGCTGTTCAAACGCAAGTAGCTACTTTGGCTCTTTGATTTTATTTAAGAAAGGCACGAATCAAATCCTTTCCTTAAGGTTACCGACATTGTGAAAAAGCGCATACGTTTTAGTGCGGACAGTGTAACTTGTATGCATTGTTTTGAAAAGCTGAATTCCGGCTATTACTTTGCTTATACTTCTTGTGCTGTAGAATATTGAACGAATAAGGCACGCTTAGTCACGTGCAAATAAACAGAAATATTTTTGCCATACAAAGGCTTCATCGTGTTGTTGTTATGTAAGCATTGTAGAAAGCGGCCCTATCTGCTGTCCTTGTCGCAAAGGATGGCTGTTCCGTTAATATCGATAGCTCAACATGCTTTAGTAAGCCAGTGTGAAGCACCATGAAGACTAATGCCACCATTTATCTCACATTTCTAGTTAGCTTGATTAATTAGTCGTGCTGACGTTCAAAACAGCTGTCATACTTTAAGTCTTCTTTTTAAGAAGATTTAGCTGCCTTTAATTAGGTTTTATACTATTCAGCTAATTAACGGTGCGAGCCAGTCAAAAATTCCAGCAGTCCTTTTTCCAAAGCGAGATGCTTGTTTCCCTATCGTCATATTATTTAACGTTAGTCCTGGCTGCCCGCCGTAGGTGGTTGAAGGCAATTGTTTTCCCGCTGCGTCTGTTCGTGCGATGAAATTTCAGCAGAAATGTAAGAATGGCTTAACTGAGTGAGAAGGAGAGCATTCGAGTACTCAATGACGTAACTGTCTTCTAGTCTGCACTGAAAAATTACTTTTTATCTTCTTATGAAAAGTGGGGCAGCTAGAAGACTTGTTCTTTCGTTCCCTGGTCAAACTTGTGCTGAAAAAGGTGGAATAATAGACTAAATCGAATTCTTTTAATTATTGGTACAAGTGAGCCGTTGTTAAGGCTATGAAGCACGCAAACTGTCCCTGCCCCGCCATACGTTTGTATGGGCGCCACTGTTACGTTGTTTATACCCGTAATCGTGAAGCTTATTGATCTCTGGTACAGCTGTCCTTGTTTATTTCTCGGTTCAATGAAGGCTTATTCTAATCGTTGAACTGGTAAGTCCAACAAGACTACGTTGAAGTGTTCATTGGTTAACCAAATGATAAATTTCTTCTGATCGATAGATGGCAAAGTATAGCATGCGAATTGCAATTTTTCCCACTGTTCAAAGGGAATTGGACGAATTCCGTTCATCCATGTCGATCACCTTTGATTTTTGAAAGCGGAAGTCATCCTTTGCCTCCTTCTTCTCAATGACTCAGACTGTCGACTCGCGCGAAAACGTGCCTACGCGTAGTACTCGCTTTTCACGCTCACGAGGTGCACGGCGCAGCATTTTCCAGTCAATTTCAAGCGGCAAGAAAAGCCACCGAGCCGCAAGCGATATTTCGGAGGAAACAAGTTAGTTCTTTTTTTTTTTACTTCAACAAAATTGACTATTATCCCTAACGTATCTTTTGCTTTCGCGTTCACGCTTTTTCCTTCAATTAAGCGCGTTCGCGCTGGCTTTGTAATTTTGAAAAAAGTGCTCTTTGCCTCTGCAAATACGCTTTTAGGCGTAAAATTCCTTTTAAGTCATTCAGCCACACTAATTATACCTATTCAGCAGTTGGCACTTTACATGCATTATGTCACCGCCAAGATAGGCTACGAGCGTGCTCCAGTAGGCGGATATCGCTTTAAAGGGTTCTCGAAGTTTTTATTATTCCTAAAACTGCCACCAAGTTAAATTTGCATAATTTAAGCAACTCACCATTATTGTTCGCCATTGGTGCAATGCGCATATTATAGAATGTATGCTTATTTGCATATTTCGACTAAGAAAACCTGCTTTGTAAGCTGCGAAGTGCATGTAATATGTATTCAAAAGATTTTCAAACTGAGGAGAGCAAAATGGAGTAACCCTTTCCATGCGCATGAATAAGAGCCCTTCGGAAGCATGTTCGAATGCTTCAAAGTAGAAACAAAGTTCAAAAAGAGAAATGCAGCTCCCTTCCTGATTTGCCAATCGGTCCGTAAGTCCCCTCTATTCAGATGCATATATGGTACAACACTTTCTGTATGCTTTGTGCAAATACATTCCACTGCTATTCCCTAACCAACGCGTGTTACCTTGTGAAATGTTTATGAAGTATTCCTCATTGATGTTTGATGCGAAAAATTTGCATGTGCAGTAAAATGGCGTCACCCTACGGTTGGCTGATAGAAATCTCGCTTGCGATGCATTTGTTTTTCTAAATCTGATTTGCATACTAAGCCGTATTAGTTTTGTTTTTGGCCAACCAAAGCAATTTGGTTTCCATAAGAGTGAATGAGTGATAAGAAAATTAAATCTACTACGCGTCAAAATCAATTAGCGTAAGGTACTAAGACCACCTAAAGGGAATTTCAATGCTTCCCCGTAGAAGAATTCAAATACAAATGAAGTCCTCCGAGGAAGCGAAATGTTTACTTCGTCAAACAAGTAGAGCAATTTGTCCTTCAAGCACGTCTCTTCACCCGCGCTTTGCTTCGTTAAATTTCATTTCCAATATTGATAGAAGGGAAATAAAAAAATTGATTATTTTTGTACGACTGTTGTTGAGCAGTGCTGCGTCATGTAACCAAAGTTGCTCTTTGCCGCCTACGCTTGGCACACAAGTCTGATAAGCCAATTAAAATTTCAAAAACTTCGCGCCTTATCGCTTTGCATGAGACGCATTATGTTTGCTACAAAAAATACTTTCTATTAGTGCATTCTTGAATGATTGCGCTCATTGCGGTTTATAACTGCCTTTTAAGGAGGAGAATAAATCAAAGCGTTAGTAATTTGCCTTTTAAGTGGAAAAATGCGTAAACAATTGCGTTGTGTTCGCGGGAGGTGAAAGTCCCCATAAATATGAAATAAATAAATCATCATCAGCATTTATAAGAATTGTTCCTTCTGCCTAAGATGCTTCTAATTGAAAGCTTGAATAGTGTTGAACTAATCACGTTTTCCAAAGCTGCTGGAACGGTTATGCTAAATTAACAGCAAATCTTCTAACGATTGGAAAGGCAGCTGAAAAGGCTTGGATCGGTTAAGGATTTCACAGGTCTAATGTTCGCTCAGTTAGCGAGCCAACCACGAAAAGATGAGTAGCTCATGTGAGCCACCATTTGCTTTTCACGCGGAGTCTCAATTGGAGCACGTTATTACGTTCCATGCGCGCATCTCTTAAAATTCAATTAATTTTGCACAGACATTTCTTGCGATAAAATGTAAGATGTCTTTTAATCATATTCAAACGCGTTAGTTTGTTCGGCCCATCTTTTCTTGGGAAAAAGCTCAACGCTTTCACAATGCAGCTGATGTCGTCACCAGCGTCATAATAAAAATAAAAAAAATAATAATCGTCATCGTAGATGTGGGATCAGTGATAGTTTAAACATACTTTTCAGTTTAAACCGTAACCATCTGGCTTTGTTGGTTTTAGGAATTATGCATCAAAATAAGGTGCAATGAAAAGAAATATAATAAAGTTGGATAAGCAAGATAGAGTAAGATGTGAACAAAAATATAAATGGAGGTAAAAAATTGTATATAATAAAATAATGTAATACAAAATTAAGGAAAGACAAAAACGAGAAGTAAAATTAAAGAAATAAAATGGGATAAGAAATACGGAGATAAATAGAATAGACGAAAAAGCGAGTCGGGTTTTGATGTGAGCTAGATTGAGTCCGCATGGGGTAGCAGTCGGTATCGTGAACGAGAAGCTCCCATACGTCACTGATCTCGATACGATTATCTCTGCTGACGGTGTGGTTATGACGTACGCGACTACGCTTACGTCATAACCACACCGTCAGTAGAGATAATGGTATCGAGATCAGCGACGCCCCTTTTATCTTCCTTCCGAGGAAAGAGCTTTCTGTGCACAAAACTGCGGGTTGAAGAGAACCTGAGCATTGTGACGCATCTTCCCCTACAGTAGATGCTTTTTGTAGTTCATTCCGTTGAGTTGAGGTTAAGAATATTTCTTCACGTTTGAACTTATACCCCAATGATTTTTCTGCTCAGAAACTGAAAGTGAAATTGGAAAATGCTTCGTTACATAAAAAGATCTAAGACTTCCGGATATTAAAATTTTCCACGTCATCAATTGTCACAATTGTCCCTGAATGACGAAACTTCTTCGTCATAATTGTTTAATCAATTCAGCAGATGGAAGATTTGCAGATTTGCGTCACCATTCTACGGCTCAGTGAAATGAAGCATGTTTTAATTAGCGCTGTGCTTTGCTATTTTCTTTTTCTTTTAATGACAAGCTTCTACAACTTCACACAAGAAGTCCCAGAAAGGACGGCCGT
>KN538375.1:1861104-1946466 GCA_000797535.1 Trichuris suis | reverse complement strand
ATTATTATTATTATTATTATTATTATTATTATTATTATTATTATTATTATTATTATTATTATTATTATGGAGCGAAGTGTTTCTTATAACGCAGTTATACGTGGGATAACAAAGCGTGTAATGAGCAGCGTTCAGAATTTCCTTTCGATGGATTCTGCGCTATTGCTTTTATTCTTTTCAATCGATTGGCCAGCGATGGTGTAAACTCGAAGTCATCGTTGCTTTTTTCAAAGTTTGCAACATTATCTTTCTGCGTTGTGTTTGTTAAGAAGTTGGAATTTGGCGATTGGAATTTTCACATAAATGTAAATGAGCTATTCAGTATGTGACTAAATGGGAGGAACGATAGAAGCAAGATTTTAATTTCATTAACATTAAGCAACAATGTGAAAAGCATTTCTTCTGGAGTTGTTTGATGGCAACTCCTCAGCTCTCTCTCTCTCTCAACCTCTTACGATGAAGAGCTCTGGAAGCTCTAAATACTACGTTATGATTATTATTTTTGCATATCATTAGACGGATATCACTGTAAAAACATCAATCATGAAAACACACACGTTCGTCACAAAAAATTCAGACTCGTAAATCTTCAGCTGTTACCAGTGAAACTCAACGGATACAGCAGTGATAAATGGTGGAAGTTTAAATGGGCGTTATTCTCGCTGTTTCTAATATCAGCACGATTTTAAATTCAGTCGTGCAAGTTGCTCTAAGATCTCTACTATGGGGCCCTTTACATTTCTGCATACGTTGCAAAGGTGAATGCGGAGATCAGTCGATGCTAATACGTGTTATTGTTAGCAGTCGTAGAGGTCGGCAAGAACGCCAATGGTTTCGATGGGCTGCGATAGTAAGCTGAAATGAAATATGCTAGCGAACATTGGAAAGCCATTGATGCCTTACTGGCTTTAGATAATTGTGCGTGTAACATTTACACGGTCGTCAAGTGAGCATCTTTGGCAGCAATGAATGAAGCAAACATGGGCGCAAGGCGAATTTCGTCGTTCAATGACGCATAGTAAAGTGCGTACTCTAGCAAATGAGTTTAAATATATAATTCCACTTCTCATAACATGTTCAACATGCGTAATTGGTTTTGTTCAAATAATAACTATTTCTTAAAAGCATACTTTCCGTTTCCCGAAATTATTGCCAGCCGACGGACGACCAGTTATGAAAAAGTAATCGGAAAAGAAAAAAGCTGAGCGCGGGATCTTTAAAAATCCGCTTGAGTTATGCAAAAATATTCATCACTTCAAGCTGTTAGCTGTTTGGCTATGCAAAGCAAAATTTCCACCGCTGCTAAAGTATTTCAGCATGATTGATTCCCACAGCTTCTGCATTCCCGTCATGGTGTCTTGTGATCCTTGTTTTTTGGAAGGAGCACTTAAGTATAATCAACCATATTAAGCATCACTAACAATAAATAGTAGAGCAAAAATTTGCCAGGTGTTTATTGTTTATAACTTTGCTAATGGTTGCAAAAACTAAGGTAGTAGCATTCGTCATTCAATGTTAATAGTAGGCAAGGTCCTTCCGCGCATCTGGTGCATATAAGGGCAAATGCTTTGGCAGCTAGTTTCTCATGATTCACTTTGGTGCCTTTTCCTTATTAGCATCACGGATTGCTGTCAGATTGAGCGGGAAGCATTTTTTGCAGTATTGTCGTGGCATAAAGAAAGCTTGTTGGCAAAGCGCTAACGTTTGAACATAAGCCTTTGGAATATTTAGGCAGCGGTGGATAAGCGACAACCGGTATTTTGAGAGGCGTTTTGCTTGCATGCCAACTTTTCCTGGCGAGCTGTTTGCAGCCAACATTACATGAATGCTTGTAGCAAAGTTGTCTCCGCATTTGCAGCCGCCGCTCAAACGGTTCATTGTCGCACGTATCCAACGTTGCTGCTTCTCATTTTCATTGTTGATTCGTGCGAAAGCAAGTAACATTCCTTCGAGCTCATTAGTGTATAACCGCCTTTGTCAGCCCGTTCGCCGGCTTAATGGTCCAGCCTACCATTGGACATTCGTCCGCGTTTGCTTTTGACTGCCCCTAACTCTGCCTGCTTTTACGGAAGACGCTTGTCAATGCATCAGAGTTAGATTATATTAGCTTGTTGTCGGCTTAAGACATAGGAAGCGAACTGGCCGAAATCTAAACTTTCAATCGAACTTTTGAACAATCGCTGCCGGAATGGTTTGCGAGGAGACCTTCCTTCCCGATGAGAAGGTAGAAAGATGTTCATCGCCTCGTTCCTATACGCGAACATCATCCTTGGTTACGATGCAAAGGCGAGCAACGATTCAGTTAAAACGAAAAGTTAGCGCTTTCTTCCAAAGACATGGCCGCTCATCAAGTAAGTTTCCATTTGATTGCCTTCAAAGGTAATACGGCTTCTTCTTGAACGCATAGGAATGAATTATTTTTCAAGTAGCCGTCCATTATTAACTCTCTTTGCAATCTTTATCTTATGTCAGCTTCTTTTATCTCGAAGCAGTAGTCCCGACTGCTCTCCATATTTGGTCTATGCAACAAAGCAAGTAGTTGTATTAATACAGAGTTTCCCATTTTTAGACATTCAGTCTCTTGATTCTCGCAACATTGTTAATTAGGAAGACCGAAAGAGCGCTAAAAGATGGTATGCGGAAAAAAGGCGTAGCTATTTCTATTGAGGCGGTTGCATTGCTGCCCCGGCTTTGTTGCAACAACTAAGGATCAGTTTCTAGCTTCAGCGGATTGCGCTATTGCTTTTTCTTCTTCAACTGCTACGTAGCTGTTGTCTATGGGTGTAACAGAAGCTATTCGATTAAGGCAAACAGATAGTTGCGGCAGAGGGAGAGAGCGAGGCGTTTCAAAATCAAGTTTTTCGATTGGCTGAAAAGTACGTTGTGCAAAGGGCAAACCGCTATTGTTCTTAGCAGCTCCGTTGCGTAATGAAGGTTGCAGCGGTTCAATTTTAAGTTTTTATCTATTGATAAAAGTCCATCATAAGCGGCTATTGTAAAGCAGTTTGGAATAGCACCTTCGTTTCTCAGTGCGTTACAGTGCATGTAATATTGCCGTTCCTGAAAAGACC
Organism: Trichuris suis; assembly: GCA_000797535.1. NCBI lineage: Eukaryota > Metazoa > Nematoda > Enoplea > Trichinellida > Trichuridae > Trichuris > Trichuris suis. The sequence goes on along the minus strand of KN538375.1, from coordinate 1,943,395 downwards.
ACTTAATATAAGCCGCCATGTTTAGCATAACAATAATAAATGAGCACTCGTCGGCAAACCTTCTCCTTTCGACATTAATAGCCTAACCAAAGAGTATCCGTTCACATTCTGACACACTGATTAGGTTGTTGTTAGGGAAAAGACGTATCTGATATTAGACCACCCTTTGCGGTCAGGGAAAATACATCACTGTTGACAGCCTAGAAAGGCTTAGCATTAATTACATTTTACTTGTAAGCATTGGCAAGTTAGCGTCTAATTATTAGTTGATGCAAAAAAGTGGTTATTCGCTTTCCGCTTTACGCCTGGGTTGCCGCCGTTGAAGCTCCTCCAGTTTGGCGCGCAGCGGCAGTTGACGATGTGCCCCGCATTTCCCTGAACTTTCAACACTGCTCTTTATTGATTTTCCAATATGAAAAGCAATACAGGGTCAATTGATCTCTGGTCACTGATAATCAGCCTCATTGAAATTCCAACTTTGGTATGGAATGCGTAAAGAAAATGTTTTATGGATTTTTTTCCATTCCCAACATTTCGTCGCACCTTGGTCGGTTCAAACCGGCATTTCGCTTTGAATAGACGATCAACGATCAAACGTTGTGCAAATATGAAAATGCGCGCATCCTATAGCCATCGTTTCCTTGAAGCACTTTGGCGCGTTGGAATTCCCCTTCCGGTCGCTTTCACAGTTTCGCCAATGCTGTGAAAACAAACGGAAAGATCAATTTCGGTACAGCTTCGTAGACTTAAAGCAAATACTGACAAAATTCAGCATAGCATCGATTTGACATGCAGAGTCTGGCGAACCTATTTTTTGATGGAACATATGGGCTTCAGTAAGCGCACTTGATCGTTCCTTATTGGAAAAGGAGCGTAAGCAAAAGCTCGCAACGAAGATAGCTGCTCTTAGTAGTTAGTTGCAATATGAGAATTTCAAAACTGATTTGGCTGTTGAATGAACGTTGAGGCTTTGTCGTAAAATCGGCAAAGCGCCGCGCTTGAGAAACCTGCGCGGCTGTTTATTAAAGTAGCCTTTGTTGATTGCTCTGCTAACGGAAAGGAAGTTTGATAAAATGACGAAGAAACGAGGCAAGTCATGTCGCTGCCACGATGGCAGTTGCTTTGGCATTAACGGCTGATGCAACTTAAAATCTTGTCATTTGGCCGAAGCCTGCATGATCGTTATCCCATAAATATGTGCAAGTTATTAATATTAAAAATATTTGAATAATACAGTCATCATTATACGGTAATTATTCTCAAGTTGAGCATTATTAGTAGCGTTTATCTAGTCACTTTGCCATTAGTAGTTTATGGATAATTCTCCGTTGACGTCAGCGAATGGAAAATGGCATTTGCTCTATTAATATTTGAAATTGATGGATGCCAGTCTTAAGGCTGTCTTAGCTTTAGATTTCCCGCTGTCCTTCAACGTAAAGCGGTTGCAAGCTGCAAATGACTTCTCTGCGCCATTCGATCGCTTTTGCAAATTTGGGTGGCCTTTTCCAGACGGAGCGAATTGTCGTTTGAGACTTTTTCCTAAGCCAAAAGCCATTGACGTCAGGCAATATTGAAAGTTTTATTTTTGCTTGCTCGTCATTTCTGAAATGGAAAAGCGAGACTAAGATAGACATTTTATTTTTGCAATCGCTTCCCCACTTGCAGGCGCGCCCATCTCCGTCATAACGATTCGTTTTGCAGCCGATTGCGCTGCGGCTTTTTTGCTAGTATGCTTGAATTTCTTCGTTTGCCACTTTTCGGCAGAGGAAACGAGTCTATAGTCGCGAAGAAGCAGAACTTGGTTTGCAATGTAATCTTAAATGAAGCAATTGTGAAATCAACGGCTATGTCCATTTGGCTCGTATGGAATCAAGTAAGCAGTAGCATAAGTTGGGTACTTTCAAAAACTATGTGCCATAAGAGTAAGCAGCTTCATCTTTTTCGCGTCAGCGCCTCCTGGACGTCACTAGCGCCCCCTAGACGTCGCCGGTGTTCCACTGTCGTTTCCACAGGGTCGACTGGAGAGACCAAAGCGCTGGTTGGGCCACGAGAACTTTTATTTCAGGGTCCATTGGCCTTTTGGCGCTCACTGACGCTAAACTGACCATGTTCAAATGTCTATAGTGCAGCGCAATCCTCAGCCTTCCAAGGAAATGACAGCGTATGAAGGCAGTACAAGAACTCAGCATATTCTTGTAGATTTAAATTATTCTTTATTTAGAAGTTAAATTATGTAATATCTCGTTTAGCCAAAGAAGGTAAAAGAACGATGGTATTAATATTTGTTCGTGTTGATTCCATTTTGAATCATATATTGTCCCCTTTTCTGATATTCCAATAATTAGTGAGCATTTAGGCCTCGCCGTCATCTATAACTACCTTTTTTGGGTATGCACTGAAGTTACGACTTTTGATAGCAACTTAGTTACTTCCTGAACACTGCTTGTTGAGCTTGGAACGAGCTAACCGAGCGTACATCAAAAAGTTTCCGCATAAGGACCGCAGGGAGTTTGTATCGATCATGTATATATTTTCGGGAATAATTTATTTTAAACTTACGTAACCATCAGGCATGATTAGATTGTTGAAATGACGTTAGCAATGCGTTACTATTAATAGAAGGCTTGTTAGTATACTGCTTGGCCTGCATTAGTCCATTTCTTCCGTAGGTTGGATGTATTGATCAAGTGAGTGTTGGAAAATTTTTTTTATTAGGCAACTTAGCTTAGCCTTGCAAGAATTGACCCAACAGCCTCATTTCTTTGAATGTTCAAATTTTATTGACTGACCTTTCAGGACCGACTTTGTCCTCTTGTGAGCGTCTGCAAAATTTTAAAGGGTTAGCCATTACAGCGAGATGATAAATCTGCCTCACTGTCAGTAACTGTACAACGCCGGCTGCTTTGCTTAGAGCAACAGCAGTAAAGAAGAAATGGTTAAAAGGCATGTAATTTTACAATATTGGATTTCTAAGTAGTAAACTCATGGTTGTACTTGAAACGCGGCTATAAACTTTCTCGCTGATGCAGTTGATGAAGAGACAAATTATTTGTACTCTATGCCATACGTGACAGCTCAGTTTGCTTGCAGTTATTTCAGACGAGTTCACTCATCGTTCCCTGGCAACAGTCTGTATGAGAAGTCGTTATGTGGGTTTGCAGAGCGCGGAACGTAAAAAAGCTTTTACGAAGACTTCGCTATTATAATTGTGTTTTCTATTGCCCATCCTTAAGCAGGGAATTTTAGTTCCATCATTGGCAGCAGGTCCTTTTATGTGATCCAAAGAATGCTTTGGCCAATTTCGTAATGCCAGCTTATTTTGGCAAAATGAGAAATTCAAATTTCCTACGTCGACAACACAAGTGACAACCGGCTTACGCGTATAAACTTGGGGAAATTTGAAAATCCCGAAAGTCAAGTTTTTCAAATTGTTTCAATTCTTGTCGTTAGAAGTCGAAGTGCTTATTTTGAATGACAAGGGAAATATTTCTTTTTGTACTTACAGCACTGACAGCAGGCAACTTGGACCTGCCAGTACTGCTGCATCGATCGGCAGGAATAGACTACTTGACAAGTGTGACGGACTTTTCAAGAAATGAAGTAAAGGCTATCTACAGAGGATTCCGAGAAGTAAATAGCAAAGCCGCTTTGACGCAAAACGTGGCTACATTTGCATTTAGGAGTCGCCGACTGGACGCATGTCCGTTGAAGAGTTTACGGATATGTACGGAAAGCTTTTCCCGAACGCGGGAACTGAAAGCTTTGCGAAGTTTGTGTTCGGTTCTTTTGATTTGGACAAAAATGGCAGCTTGACATTTGACGTAAGTGTCGCGGCAAGCTTACGATCAGTATAGATTTCGTAAATGTGCAATATTAGGTCTTGTTGTCCAGAACCCCTCAAACAGCTTACCGTAACCCAGGAAATGCAGGTTCCTTTGGTTCCTGTTCCGCTTTTACCTAAGTTTAAACCTAAACATGAGGGCTTATAAGCGCTCTGCATATCCTTTGTTCTGCAATTCACACGTCCGCCACCGGTTTTATTAATTAGAGGGTATCAGCCGTGCAAGTCAAAATATTAATATTATGCTGCCTTATATAAGACCCTGCCTGTGCATCATTACCTGTTGCTGACCGCGGAACCAGAGGCGTTCTGAAAAAACCCCCCATATACTTTTATAGTGAAAAGACGAACCGTTATGAACTGCCACGTCTTAAAAAAGGTGCTGCATAAAAGTAATTTGCATAAGGAGGCAGTTTGCATGCGAGTTAATTTTGACTCCTTTATTGGTCCGCCAAGAGACTGTTGTTACCTTTTGCGCAGGGATTTCTTACCTTGTTTTCCACGCTGCTGCGCGGGACGGTTGAAGAGAAGCTTCAATGGGTTTTCAAGCTTTACGACACCAACAAGGACGGGTTGCTCACACAGTCGGATTTGGAAAAGATACTTTTAAGCGTCTACAGCTTAGGCGGCGAAGAAACGCTGAACGACGTATCTCAGGAGCAAATAAACGAGCATGCCAACTTTGTTTTCAAAGTAACTACAACTGTTCACGCTTTCAAGCGTTTTAAATATATCCTATCTTTCAGAAAATGGACTCGAGTCGAAAGGGTGCGGTGACTTGTGCAGAGTTTGTCCAATTCTGCCTTAACGTAAGCCCACGCTTAAAACTGCTAATATGCGAACGTCGTTTAAGCGCTTCCTATTCCACAGGACTCAGTAACATCTGCAAACATACGCCAATTCACGGCAACGGAAAAATGAGGAACATGAAGCTCGTCTTGCGTGGAACCGACTTTGCCAATTTCTAAGCGCTGACTTTGATGAAAAGTGAATATGTTAAAGGAACAAGTGAAAACTAGTTTGGAAACTATTTCTCGTTATGCAAATGACAGAAGGCGCTTCTCAATTTATAATACATGTGAAAAATCAAAAGTGGTTGCAGTACTTGAGGCAGCGGAAGTGCCACTTCCGATAATACCACCGTAGAGACGCAAATTTCTATTCCAAAGTCCAGATGCAAATTTTTTGTATAGCATTGAGCTCACATGCTAACAAGACAGTTTTTAAACGTATTCAAATTAGGTGACATTTACTCCTTTGCCCGCGAATGCGAGTTTAGCATAAAGATGCTTTAAACGTGATACAGATTAAAGTTGTGTTAACAGCAAGCTAAGAGTCAGGCAGAATTTTATCTAATGAAGTTGGGCAGCTGCTGCATACAACAGGCTGATAGGAAAGATGCAAACGGGATTGTTGCCTGCACTTCATTAATCATTGACAGTTTAACTGTTTACAACAGATAAATATAGCTTTCAGAACCTCAACCTCTGGTAATTGTTTTATATTGGATCAACACAAACATGCGTTACTCTTACCTGCGAACATTCTTATGTAATACGGTAGGTGCCAGCTCCCCTATTCAGTAAGTGTGGGCAGTCAAGAGAACTTGTCCTGCCTTCAAAACACTGCGCAGTGAAACTGAAGAGTTCCGAACAATTTTAACCAGCGGCTGCAAAACTTGTAAGGTTTACGTTAACCTTAGATCCGGTTGCGTAAGGTCGACACGATGGCATTCAGTTTCCTTAATCTTTTTTTACTTTTAGTCAATGGGCGTAAAACCAAATGGCACTGCTGAATACGCTGACGAAACTGCAGGAGTGAACAACATCTTAGCCTAGTTATCTTGCTTCCCCAAGGCGTTTGCCGTTTTTACTAAAAAACATTTTCTATTTTGGCTGCCCGTAAGCGTTATGGTGGAATTGAAGGTGATGAAAAAGTAACCATCAAAGAATAAGTCGATAGTGGCTTCTCTGACATAAAGCGACAAACCGCACGGTGTGCACATTTTATTGACCCTGCAAATCATGTATACTGTATGATTGGCGACCGATTTATGATGTTGCCTTTCTATTGCTTTTAAATAGAGTGCTTTAAGTGTAAAATTCAACTTCCTTTGTATAGTTGCGAACAAATAAGGTGGTCATACTGACAAGAAATGCTGTGCGTTCACATCTTTTGTGTTCTATTGTAGGCGCGCTAAGATGGTTAAGCAGAAACCGCGCACAAAGGGAAATGTTGCAGTAAGTAGCGTTGTTGGCCTGGAACGGCTTTTCAATTTTTCCCTGCAGCCGTCGAAGAGTTCCCAAGCGGCAAAGCTGTTGACGTCGCCGGGAAAGTTTCATACGTTCTCGGTATTTGAGGATCCAGGCACAGCCGCCGAGTCATCCACCTTGGTTGGAGTGATTTCTCTTAACGAAGATATTCGTTCTTCGTTTCGCAAGATTGGAAAGAAAAACGACGAAACACGAATTAAAGTGAGCTTTGTCGCGTTGTTCCGCTCGTGGGAACTTTTCATTTCAGGGGATCCAGGAAGTGATGGACTTCTTGCAAGCGAATCCCGGCGACCTAAAGCCAATGTGGAAGGTGTGGCAGCGAATGTACAGCAAATTGTTCATGGTGGGTTATTTTTCCGAAAAAGGCGATTGGAAAATGATTGCAGGATATTTGATCTTAGGATAATTGTCCGCTAGTTCGAAAGTTGTCTCACGAACTGACAGCTTCATTTTTGCATAGGCAAAATTGCAGCCAAGATCCAGGCAGTTACCTTACCGCTGCCCCTTATGCCATATTGGGAGCGTGCGATTCGAACAGTTCAGTTTGCTCATGTGCATGTTTGGTTACTAACGAATTTTTTCCTGGCAATCCAAATGAACTGATGGCACGCTGCTGTGGCAGCGTTCTTGAGGTGCGTATTCGTAACACTTAAGGTAGTGCGTATCAACCACTGTATTTAGGTATGTTGTTCCATATTGAAAGAGTTTTCATCTTCCATTGCTCCATTGCCCAATACTACGAGGTACGTATTCTTATTTACATATAATATTCAAAGGTTATCTTGATTTTGCTTGTGTCTTTCTGCCATATCCGTCGTCTGTATAGTTCAATTGTTTTTCTGCATTGTTGGGCATATTCTATTGCAGCAAGACCCCCGTGCAACCTGGTGTCGGTGTACACTTGGCCCTTTGCACTCTAGTAAAGCTGCTTTCAAGCAGTCAGCATTTGGAAGCTGTTGAGAAAGACCAGCTGAAGCAACTATTCGACGTGGAAGCGTTTTGGTCTCAGCCGAATTACTTGGATGATGTAGGAACTCAAATATGCGAAATTAAGATTCCATTCAGCTTGCATTTTAGGATTGCGTTGACTGGTTGAAATTGACGTCTATTGTGCAGTCTGTTTTTCCCGATTTGCTTGTCGATAAAATGAACCTTATTACCAGTATACTGTTGAAAACGTCGGACAGTCAAAATATATCAATCTTTGAAGAATCTTGGGATTTCATTATGAAATTGGCCGAAACCGATGCTGTGAGTTTAACTTTTTCATTAAACTTTGTCGCGCTAAGTGTGGCATCCGTAATTTTGTTTGATCATTTCCTGTTAAGATGCAAATTGCTAAAACAACTTTACCGCCTAGCTTGTGCAGATTCTCATTTCGCTTATGTTGCGCTAAGCTGTCTTCTTCCTAAGTTACTGTAGCCATTTTTACGTCACCTATTTTTCATCTTCGAAAATCAGGTTCGAAGTTACAGTCTGCTTTCAAAAGTTTGAATTTCGAAATTCGTTATCTACTTATGCTGGCATCTCATTAGCCTTTTACACTTAAAAGTATCCAACTAATGCTTAAATATCAGCGTATCCGAGCGCGGAACTTTGAAAATACATTGCTTTTTAAGAAATTTTGGCAATTGGTTAATGCAACTACTGAATTAATCCCAAAAGTTGTGTCGCTTTTGTTGGAAAGCGGTCCCATTCGCCGGGGTGTCTCCATTGCAGCGCACATTCCTCGTCTGCTTGTCAGTTTGATACGTCATAAGGCGGAGGACAAATGGCCAATTCTGCTAGCATTTGTTGATGCGTTGCTTCAAAGGTTTGCACTATGTTTAGCTTAAAGCAAACTCGTTTTTCTCTTTAGCATATCAACGCGTATTGATGTTAGAATGTACGCTTTCGAAGCTGTAACCTGCTTTGTAAGCTTGTGCGACTGCTTAAAAATTGCAAAAAATGGCGAACCTTTTATTGCAATTGATTGTTGGCCCGAAAAGGTAATCTTTTTCAAAAATTTTGATGAAGCAGTCAGGGAGGGTGGTCAATTTCAGTTTTGCGAAACTGTCAAAGCGTCCATATTATCTTCTAATCTTACGTCAGCTCTTTGCGACAAAATATGGAATGCAACCATTGACTTGTTGCAGTATTTTGCCAAAGGAGCCAGTGAGAGCGGCGATGGCGAAACAGAGTTCTACACATTAAAGGCCAACTTCGATAAGCTTTCCGAGGACCTGTTGGAATGTGCGTCGGTAGAAAGTTCGAAATTGCAGCATTTGTTGCGAAAGCTAACGTTTGAAGAACATGAACCTGCGCTAGTACAGGAAGCGTCGCGTGTTTATCACTTGTGCTTGGAAAATGGGCGTTTTCTCCTTATTTGCGAAGTGTTACTTTCAAATCGAATCGACGAGATTATTTGTCGATTGGAACCATGCGATTCTTACCAACAAGTGGCATTTGAATTTTGCGAAATGCTTGTGATGTACATTTCTAGTCAGCTAAAAAGTTGCTCACCGGAAGGCCGCCTAAGCGTCGTTTGGGCTGTTCTGTTCGACGCTCTTTCTCACATGGAATCCCGAAAGGAAAGAGGTCTCATTCTTGGCGACTTGTTTGCGGTACTTGCGCCTTTCTTCTTCGTCAAACTAAGCTAACATAGGTTTTAAGAGCGAAGACTATATGCTGTACAAGAGCGCAGCAATTGCCAATGAAGAGTATCCTTTTAATTTGCCTTTAATGGGTCTACCGATTGAACAAGTATCAGAAAAATGCATTCATGCCATTTTTGGACAATCTAAAGAAGAGATTCTCTCAAGTTGCGGCCTTATTGCGCACCTTCTCGGTGTATGGTGGAAGAGTTCGTGCTGCAAAGATGCAATGATGAATTCTGCTTACCTGTTTGGTTTAGATTTGAATTACTCGGATGGCTTTAAAAGTCTAATTAACGCTGACATGTGCCTGGAAAATGCCTTCTTGGCAATCTGCTTGTTTTCTCGTCATTTCTTCGAATGTAAGGTAAGTGTTGTAGGTTTCCTTTCGTGAAGGGCGCCCGCATTTTCGAGAGTACCTTTTCCGTTTCCTTTTTTGGCAGAACGCTGGGCGTGAACTGTAGCAGTTCTCGCTTTCTATACAAGCTGTCAAGAAGAGTAGATGCCTTTTTAAGGAAGGCTGCGGCTTCGAAAGACAAAGCGATTGTGTTGGGCAGTTTTGGAGAACCCCCTTTTGAAAACATAGTTTCTTTGTACGGGACCATAGTGCTTCGTGTAGAGTATACAGTTTTTTATTATTACGGTGTTGTCCCGTTGTTTCAGCAAAAATAAAGCTTTGTCCGCAACTTTCGCATTAGGCTTTAACCCGTCTTCAGCAGATGGGATTTGACATTGAAGCTGTTGTCCGTTTTTTGATTAAAGTTGTAACATTTTAGTGCGTTTGTCAGATTTTCGATTTGGGGTGTCTGCTGCGCGCCAAACCGCAGCAGTCACGAGAAACTTCCTGGCGCAGTTCAAAAATTCAAATACTACAGTATACCTTTTAAGTATAAGTAGGTAGGACGCCAGTGTTATGTCGTGATAACCGATGCGAGTGCTTCAGCGTCTCATTCCATGAGATGTCGCAGTTTAAATCACATACCAAAATTAGCAGTGTTAACCTCTGATTTTAAAAAGGTTCAACAGCTTCAGTGTCAAATTGCATCGCCCTCCCTACCTATGCGCTTAAGACGGGTTAAAGCCTAACCTGAAAGCTCCGGACAGATTTTGTTTTTATTGAAAGAACAGGACAACGCCGTTACATTAAAAGCTGTATAACTCCCCTTTTGTTTTTAGAAGTAATCTCGTTGCGCATACCTATCGATCTCTGCTTTACTATCATTTTCGAGTGGCTCTTCGAATAATCTATTGTGTTAATTGTACGCAGTTGCAGTGAGATGTTTGGATTGGTATGTTACTTAAAGTTGGACGTCGTATGGAATGGGGTGCTGCAGTATTCGCATCGGTTATCACGACATAACTTTGCCGTCTTGCCTAATTATACTTAAAAGCCATACTGTATATTTGAATTTTTAAAATTCGCCAGGAAATTTCTCTCTGCTGTTGCGGTTTGGAGCGCTGCAGACAGCCCACATCGAAAATGTGACAAACGTATAAATATATTACAACTTTAGGCCAAAAACGGATAAAAAGGCCTGCAACTAGCATGTTCCATCCTTAGCGTTTAGCTGAGTTAGTCTACTCCGATATTCTTTTAAAGTAAAACTAAAAAATTCAACTCTGAAAAGGGAACAAATTCTGAAGCACGCGCTTCGTATCCATGTTTGGATTAAAGTTGTACTTTAAGCGAGTTGTTTATCCTTTTGACAACAGTCTGGTAAATTGGAACAATCAACAGCTGAAGTAGGCAATGGTGTAGAAATTTTAACGGATAACCGTCTGCAGCTGCCCGTTTTCAACGATAACATATGTTTGCTCTTCATTGAGACTAAGAGGAGCGTTCGGTGTTAACTCCTACGTACGGTTGTTGAATAGTATTGTACAATATTTAAGTATTTTTATGATTTCTCTAAAAGTGCATTCATGTTAGGAATGCTACCAAGTAGTGAAGCAGCCTGATGAACTTCTTTCAATTCTTTACTCTGTGACTTGCGGAGCGAACGTTCAACCTGCCGGTATGATGGTGATGACGCTAAACAGAAATAGCCTACGAGGTTTTAGCAAATGTTGAAAAGGAGCTAGAAGACACATTGATCGCTGGGTTGAAGCGTGTGGACTTTTCTTGTGCGGTTGAGCAGATACCTGCGCTATTTCAAAAGCTGTTTAAGATGTGCAAGCCGGATATCAGTAAAAGCCTCTCACGGGAAAGGTAGTAGACAATCTTGCCAATTTGTGTCTACACATCAAGTGGTGTACATTAATTTATTTGCTTTAGGGTTAATATCCTATGGACATCAATTCGTCCCTTATTCTCACGTTTTGCTGAAGAAGATAATAACGTATACGTTGCTGGGATTCTGTCCCTCTGTCGATCACTGATGCCAACCGATGACGAATGGGCGAATTTAATTGCTACGCGAGTTTCAGACGTAAGCATAGTAACGCGAAAGTAGTTCTGCGTATTTATTGGGTGTATTTCTTCAGTGGAAGGTCATAGGTAGACCTTGTGATGTTATACCTTTGTTTTACGATGAAGATTGCCAACTTGCCGAACGCTCGAGCGCTGAGCAAAAGTCCGCGCAATGTTTCGAGTTGTTGAATTGGTCTAATTTCATAATCAAGCTTGTTGCTGAGGCCCTGTTGACCGCCCAGTCGATCAGTTCGACCAGACCGGAAATGTTGCCTTTGCTTAGTCTCTTTTCAAATTGCAGCAGCAAAAGCTTTTGCTGCGCTCTGGCATTTATCGAATATGTCCGCCAACTGCGAGATGTTCATTACGTCATAGTTTTTCCAAAAGACTTGTCTAATTGCCTGAAAGACGTTTGTCAGGCAGCCGACCAAATTTACGAGCTTAGCAAGTGCGTATCGCCAATGCAGTGGTTGCAATGTTTCATAGGCGATGTCAAGTCCGGTGTTACATGCGTGGAACTGTTTGGTATTCGTTTTTGGAGTTCCAAAATTGCCGGACGCCAATTCATGGTTGGAAACAATGAATTGATACCTTCTGATGAACTAGTCGACAAGGTCGTCAGTATGGTCGAGTCGGAAAGTAGCGAAAAAACGAAAGTGCAAATTTATTGGGCATTGTCCCCGCTTGGCATCCGTCGGAATAATATTGCAAGTCTAAATGGAGAAGCTTATTCATCTCTGGAACTTTCTCTTGTCAAGGAGACGGTCTTCTTTGAAGAAAGCGTCAGTGTTGACTTTCTTAAGCAGCTTATTGGGAAGAAGGAGGATTTTGAGAAAACTTTTTTGTAAGTTATCTTCAGCCTTCACATCTGCTTCAATCATCCTTAGCATTTAGCGAGGAAAAGGCTCATGACCTTTCGCTGCAACTAAGCGGCATCCATTTTTTCGAACGCTTTCTGCCTTACGTATTCAATCTTCCAAGCGACATGCTCGATTACATCTTTTGTTTTTCCGTTATGCAAATGCAGGTGCGCGATTCAGAGTATATTCTTTATTATTTTAACTATTTGTTTTGTCTGGTTGCTTTCTAGGCGGTAGAAGCGTGGGAAAAAGAGGAGAAACTTTTATTCCATTTGTTCTCGCTGCGACTGTGCAACCAGCTGTCTTCGTTTTTGCTTCAGCCACTTGGCGGCATACCACCTGTTGACGTGGAGAAGTACGAATCCATAAAATCAGAATGGATGGAATTTCTTGTACCAAAGTGTTTTAAAAATGAGCTAACTTCATTCTACGAGTTGGCCAGTAAGTTTATGCCTAATTAGCTCTCTGTTTTACTTTCATTCTTAGTCGCGCGAAATTGTAATATCGAGCAGGCTTACTGTAGCTTCCATCATGAGAATCAAATAAATTTGAAATAGTGTAATACGGTAATATAAAGTGCATAACCCTTTTTAGACTACAAGTCCCAAAGGCCAGCTTTTCTTCATGCTCCGCGGGCGTTGCCTTTTAAATTATAAGAAAACTGGGAGCGGAGCCCTCAGAACTCTTCCTGCCCCGTCATTGGCACATAATGATAAGTCCATACAGGATATCACCTACAGGACAAATTACCAGTAGATTTTATAATCTGTTCTCTAGTTACGTTAATGCAAAATTTGTGCAGACATTTTCATTGAAGTGGTCGTTTGTTTTTATTTGTGGAAGGCAGCTTCTGCCATTCATCGAAAAGCATATGCGTAACTAATAGGTGGTCGAACAGCTTCAGCATTCAAAGATGCAACAACCGCATAGTAGAGTGGGTGGCAGTATGCAAATTATGCGCGTCAATTCAATTGATCTCAGGTTGTTCTTTAAGTACAGATAATTTTTCATTAAGAAAAAGTAAAATTTCAAAACGGCTATTTAGCACAAGTGCCCCAAAGAAGTATGGAAAAAATAAGCTCCTGCAAAATGAAAAGATTGTAAAAGATCGAATTTTTAAGGTTCTGAGAATTTGAGTACCGTTGAACTCCTCATTCTTCGAGAACTGAGCATATCCGTTGGATTCATGAACATTGAAGACATCCTGAGCAGTCAACTTCCTGAATTGAGAAGCGCTGCTCTGGACGATCGTGGGTAAGCATGTTCTTAACGCTTAACGCATAGCCGTGACTGTAATCTTATTTTAGCTATCCGAGTAATGTACAAAGCTTAGTTTTGCGCTTCTTTCCTCTTCTGTGCAAACACCAGGCTTTTGTGCAGTTTGCAGCCTATCGGGTGCTCGAACGGTATTTGAGTGAATTAATTTCTCATTTTAACTTAACTGCTTGTAGGTGCGTTCAAGCGATTCGACAGTACGAACCTGCATCCAGCGCAGACGAGAACGGCGGGCAAAACGAATTGTATATTTTTCAATTTTTCAAATCAAGGCGTAAAATGTGACGGGCAGACTTTTTCAGAAGAATACCCAGCTTTTTCTGCGACGCCTTTAGCTGGTTCATCAAGAGTTTTGAAACAAGCCTTTTCATCGTAAAGGATGCCGTATCGTTGCATCCCGAATTGAACAGCACTGAGCTATTTGGTTACCTTCTTACTTGGAAGCTGCTACTTACCTACATTAGCGTCAACGAAGGGAGGCCTGAAACGAATCCCGAATTTTTGCATCGACAACAGCAGTTTTCCGATGTTGTGCGAATAGTCTTCTTTTTGTTGTTTGAATGGTTCGAAGTTGAAACGGACACCAACAAGCAAAGACTGTTCGTGGAATCGCCCGAGTTTGCCACGGCGGCTAAGTCGTCTGGCTTACTGTACAATTCAATCTATTTGCAAAAGTTCTTCAAGGAAACATCGTCATTCAACATTGACAGTATGAATACATGACTTGATCGTCGTCACGCGTTGGCGAGCTCGATTTGCAGGTTCGATCGACCAAACGACAATTGTTACATTGGCATTTAACGTGCTATTTCGTCTATTCGAACTCTATCCTATTTCGATAAAATCCTGGTGGAATGACCAAAATTATAAGACCAACAGTCGTCAGTACAAGTAATTGTTCAATCTGCGTCTTGGTTGCCTTGGAGCAGGTTTCTCTTCTTCAACTATTTTTGTAGATTCATAACGCAATACATAAGCCCTGTTATCATCGAGAAAGAGTTGAAAACCTTAGCTGAAGGGACTGAAAATTATCCGAACTTGAAGGTGAGCATTTGGCTCTCCTTTGTGGCCCCACAGATCGCTTTTGCTGCTCAGGTTTCAATATACGGCGGTATTCGAGAGATAATAGCCGCCTATGTGAAAGAGGAATTGAGGCTTGAATTGGTCATCAAAATCCCGGAAGGATACCCGTTAGCAGTCCTTAGCGCTGAGATGACGAAGCAAGTTGTGGGTTTCAAAAAAGATGGTTGGACAACGCTAATGAGGAATTTGCTATGCTTGCTGAGAACACGGGTAAGCATAGGATCGACTCCATTGGTATTTGTTTCCGTTCTAATAAGTTCACTTCAGACCAACGGCCTTGTAAACTGCGTATTGTTCTGGAAAATTAACGTTGAGAGTTTTCTCGAAGGCGTGGAGCCGTGCTGCATTTGCATGATGATTGTGAACAACTTGAACAACTTTGGCAACGAGATTCCGCGCAAAACTTGTCGCCAATGCAAGCACAAATTCCATTCAGTTTGCTTGGTAGGGCAAATATCACTTATTGATCCGTTTTTAATTTTTTATCGTTCCTTTCAGAGCAAATGGTTCCGATCTGCCGTAACTACAACGTGTCCAATGTGTCGCACTAATTTCTATTTAAATTGAACGGTTAAGTTGTTAAACTTTGTTGGCTCAAACTGGTTAATTAAATTTCTAAAGGTAATCTTTAATGCATTGGTAGCAGATGGGAAATTGGAGTCTTTATTCACCGAAGTCCGTTATGCTAACCCTAAGCCTTATGTTTAAGCTGAGGCTTAGGTAAGGGTGAAGGGGATGGCCAGAAAGGAACCTGCATTTTTCAGATTACAGTATGACTACTAGACTCGTAGCGAGCAAAATTCAAAAGTTCGACCAATCGTTGAGCGATGCGGTGTGGCGGCATTCATTGACGCAACCCTAAGGCTGTCTGATTGTGCCCATAGAAGATATGCTATGAAAGTAAATTTTTCTCTGAATTGAACTCAAGTAGTTCGTTCGCATGAAGAAAATGCCTGCCACCGTAGTTGCGACTGCCTCAGTTCAACAGCAAGCAGAAGTTTTGTAAATGTGCTCGACGTCCCAGTGGTCTTCCTGTCAATGCCATTACACTTGTGAAATGTCGGTTCAGCTATGGAACTTCTTCCTAAGAAATAGCTGTTGATATTTTTTGTTTTGAAAAATTAATTAGAGAGAAGTTTGCCACAAAGTACGAAATGGAAAAGTCAGTATCACTGTATTAGTAACCTGCGCATCAGGATGAAATTCGTGGAGGAATCCAAACATTACGATTGCGTTACTTTCTGCTAAACGTATTAAAAACGTCATCTTGCAGAGTGACCTTTGGTCCGTGCATGAGCCGCTCTTTCGATGCAATTGTTAGAATGGTTATTAATCCTGCTTACTCACTTTTTTAAAAGGCTCAAATACGCACGCATTTGAATAAATATATCTATGCCCAATCAAGTTACTGTTGCCAAAGCAGCTTGAAAAGTATTATATGCGCACACTCGTGCACGAAGCTTTTGTCGCATCTTGAACTTGTTGCGTCACATATGTCTGTCCGCTATGAAGCGACGGTATATTAATACTAAAAGCTACTTCTCTTGAACATTTGCAGACAATGATAACTAGAGCATCTTTCCTAAAAGGAAAGGTAATATTGAAACCCAATAAGGCTACGTCGTTTCGACGAGATTGTATATTCGTTGTGGGGAGAGAAATGACTGCTTAAACGTACCCCAATAGGAAAAGTTGCGAAAGGCTTAAACTGGGTGTTCAGCAGTTACTATTGTCACAAAGGAACTTTGCATCAATTCTACGTAAGCCTCGCAATTTTGAAAGTATCCGAGTTTTGTAGCTGAAGGTATGCCATCGTACCTGCATTTCATATGACCAATAATGTATTAATATCACAACGTTTTGTTCTGCCTAGCAGTTCTGAAAGGAAGTAGTATTGATAGAGAAACAAAATCAATAGTCTATTTTTCGTGTACTGATAGGCGATGCCCACTTTTTTGCTCATAAAAGCAATAATGCTTCTTTGGTCATAAATTGTGTGACGGTTGGTGTAATTTATCCAATAGTTTCGTTGTACATATTTACAGAATTTCTTGCTAAGAGAATGACAAAGTCGATTGTACAGAATTAGTTCGAAACAATCAACCATCCTTTTGCGCAGCAGCTGTTGTTTACTACATGACATTCGCTGAGATGGACAAACGTGGTGATAAGGACTCCAGATGAAATTGCATATTGAAATATTAAATTATGCACGAAGTTGTCTAAATTCAAGGCAACAGACGAAGAAACGCGAATTCCCTATGCGTGCATTACAATCCTGACTGATCCTTCGTAAGTTATTGCCTTTGCTTTACTTATAATTCCCAAAGGTGGTAGCGCAGTTTTCTGCTAATGACGGCGAGCCTTTTCTATGCATCATTGCTTTGTATTTATCGAGTTTTCTTCTGTCAGTTGCTTTCATGACGTGTATAGAGTCAGTAGGACTGTCCTGTCAGTAATTTAATAGCGTCTCTCTGTACCCATCTGGAGATCATGTGTATTTAAATAAAATGTGTTAACCGTAACGTTTTCGTTGAATTGACGTCACTGCGCATATTGACAATATATAACTCACTTTAACGAGCGATCTCCAAAAGGTGTTCATTGAAGTGTCAACGGCTTAAGGGTACATGTTATTTCGTTATTGCTACGCAGCTAAACTATGAATATTTTTTAAAAACAATCACAACAGCTTGGCCATGCAATCCTCCTACGTATAATGGGACTAATGAAATGAAAAACATGAATAAATTTTAGGAAAACAAACAGGAGGATTTAAAAGAAGTGTATGCAGCAGTGGCACTGGAATCAGCTAGAAATGTACAAGTTGATAGTTTTACACGTTTCCGCTCTTCTTGCGCAGACAATATTAGGTTTCAACTTCGACTCGCCAACGGACGTTGAAAGGCCCGGTTTCTTAAAAGTGTCTCGTCCATTCACCGATGATGAACAGATGGTTATGCTGGCACATCATAACTTGGCCAGAGGAAATATAAGCAATCAAGTGAACATGCAGTGCCTGGTAAGAATAAACTCGCTACGTTTAGCAAGCAACATAAATATTGAGTATTTCTCAAAAACTCTGAAAAATTTTGCTACATTACGACTCTTTCTTTTTTTCAGCAGCGGGAACTTAAGCTTAGCTTATTTTTAAAAAATTTTTCTTTGCTCGAACGAGAAACGTCGCCTTTGTTCCAGTACGCATTTTGGATCTTTTTCGCAGAGTACTGTAGGAAGAAGCAAACTCAAGTTCCATAAGTTCAAGTAACCGCCTGCAGCCTAAATAAAAGTCGCTGCTGATTTTTGTTTTACGCTTAGGCCATTAGATCATGGATTTGGGCTTAAGCTTATGCTATCTGCGGTTATTTGGTCTAATAGAACGTGGTTTCACTTCCACATACAGTATTACTGAGCGTATAATGGAAAAAGCCCACTTTTTTATAGGAAGACTTAAGCATCCATAAAAGACAAACGCCGGAGCAGCTTTGAGCAAACGTAGAAAACTACTGACACGTGTTTATCAGTTCTAATGTTCTAATGCTGCTTACCAATGAACGATTGCGAAATATCAGCTGAAGTCAGGCGTTTCATAGAATTTGAAACTCTGCTGATTCACTGATTTAAGAAACTCGTAAGTTACGAAAAAAGCAAGTGATCTAAGCTGTCAGTGAATGAAAAAGCAGTAAATTAGTTCTGCACGAATATTTACGTTTCATATTTTTTGAAACGTGCAGATTGTCTATCCGAGAATGCCTTCCACCTGAATTTCGCAGTTACTTCTCTTTACGTGGCTTTTCACTTGAGTCAAAGCATCCGCAGCTGATTAGGGTTTTGCTTTCAGTGATATTATGATATTAATAGCTTAGGGTACATAGTTGAACTTTTATAGTAATCAATATGCTATGGAAATTACGGTGTTGAAGGTTGTACGCAAATGCCAAACGTTTAGTTATTCTTTCTACTGAAAAACATGAGCACAGCAAAGTACAGTACGCACATTCTTTACCCTGACTATCCCTACTTTTCTTTTATCCCATCGCTTTGAGCTTAAAGGCAAAATATGAAACGATTGCGTCCATTGGGCCTATTCACCTTTTGTATTATAAATTCAGGTAGGCGATTAAGCTTGGTTTCACATTATCGTTGGTAAAGCACTCTACGTTTAGTATAAATAGATGACTTTTGAATTCCTGATTGTAAAAGTAAGATGAACTTTTGCTTCTGATTCAATTTTCAGTTTCAAAGAAAACTGCAAAATAACGGCAAACGCGTAAGGAAAAAAACCACGGTATTTTTATTCTAACGATGTGAAAAGCAGGAGCACGTGAATGTTGCGGTTCCATTGAAAGTGGAAAAAATCAATAGCCTCATCCATGGCTTCAAACAAGTCTTGTTTCTTGGCGGTTTAGCTTAGATGTGCATTAACTCCAGTGCAACCATTTATTCGCGATGACATACCGTATATTTGAACAAAGCAACAAAACTCCTTTGTTTATTGTTGTGATAATATGCCTATGGTTCAAGTGCTAAAGATTCTCTGTGACAGAGTGATGTGAACGAAGATTTGGTGAACTACGCGCAAGACGTTGCGGATACATGCATTCACATGACGCCACGTGGTTGTCCCTATGGACTTGGATTCTTCAGAATTCAGGGCGTACGTACAGGATATCTGGACTATGTCATGCGCCCTTTCGAGTTCGGTCTGTTACATTATAATTATCTGCAAAACCACTGCAACCGTGCCGAGTATTGCGACTTGTTCAGACAGGTATGACAATAACTGATTTTCATTGCGCTTTGCAGGCAGTAATAAATTGCACTGCACTTAGTCATTCCCGTCTTGGTCGTAAGCTGAGAATTCATTTATCAATCATAGGTGTTTTGGCACAAAGCTGACGAGATTGGCTGTGGAAGGACAACATGTGGAACCCAAACGTTTATCGTGTGCGCATATACTCACAAGTAAGTATGTATTTGGAGCAGGCGAACGTCCAGCAAATCTGTATATTGATAGAACTTCTGTCCTTCTGTTGCGCATAATTCATCTAAACTATGTTTATGTAACGCTTTCTGTTGCCTCTATTTAATGAGCTAGGTCGATCATTTGCATAAATTGTACTTTGTGTTTTAGGCAAAACCCTAATGCCGTTCCTTTCATACAATATCCGGAAAAGGGGCGGTGCCTATTTTGCCCAAAGAAAAAATCAACTTGCGACTACAACGATCTTTGCTGTAAGGACGCTTATGGCCAACACTGACGTCGCTTATGTCAATTGAGTATGCAATTTTCAGGTGAGGCGTACTAAAAAGCATGTCTAAGAGAGAAGCTGCACAGCGGTTTCAGTTTGCAAAAGAATATGCATAAAGTGAATTCTTGCTTACCTGAAAATCACTTACTGATTCTGGTTTAAACAGTTTGCTTTCGAAAATGCTTAAGGCCGCTGAAAATTAAAAAATACTTTTTTACAACGTGTGCTGGTCCGAAGTGCAGATAAGGGATCGGAAAGGACTTTTTCTGGCACTACGGGTTGCGCGCAAGCGTGGCAGGAACTTCGAAAAGAATAAACCTTCACGGGAGCGCAAAGGGTTATCCAAAAATAAGCAATACTAAGTTTCATGATGCGCAGGGAGGATTGTTCAACAAATAAAATTTGAAAGCGCAACTGAGTTTTGTCTTCAATGGGAAAAGCGGCTACGTTGCTATTAGACTTGTTTTGTATTCAAATCCAAATCACACAGAGCCTTTAGGCCTTTATACTCTGCGTAACTGTTCAAAATAGACCAATGCGCGCTAGTAACATGTCAGCGTAGTTTCGCACGCTATAGGAGAGCTACTATTGGGCATACGTTTTTGCACTTTGTATCAATTGCGATGAGGAGGGAACGTGACAAGAGACAAATGCTTAACACCACTCAAAATGGGAACGTTTATTTCATTTTGTATAAATCGTGGAAATAGAAAAAATCAAAGCATTGCTTGATTTTGGGTGCAGAAGCAGGTGTATGTCGAAATCCCGAATGACAAAAACCCCGAGCGACGAAATCCCGAACATTCAGAATCCTGAACAGATGAATTCCCGAACGGTTCCTATCCCGAAAATGATGTTACTTAATTAAGGGACAGAAAGGCAAGATAATAGTAGTTTTTCTCTTTGATCGAACAGATCTATATGGGTAAAGGCCATTTTTATAACCACGGCAATCCCTGTGGTGAAAGGAGCTTGAGAAGAGGATGCCTTGTAATTTTTATCGTCCGGGATTTCGACCTTCGGGATTTTGACCGTCTCCGGTTAGAAGCATCTTTAGCAAAGAATGCCTGTTATGAAAAGTACTGCCTCGCTTGCGGCAACTCATTATATATTCTACTCGCCTTAGCACAAGAGAACCTTGTTTCTCTGTGAATATTATTTATTATGCGCGAACTTCAGCATGAAGGACATTGTTTAGTAAACATAACGAACTTTGATTGTACTAATATTCTGTCAGTACGTTTTTTAACCTTACGACAATTGTTCCATAACGTAACAGAGTGAGTTGAGGCTGTCTGTATTTCTGCTGCTGAAGTGGTACCATCCTGTGACAGTTTTCAAGAGTACGCTTGACGGGGCGACACTCATTAACAAACAGGAGGTTCACGCCCTGCGACTTCAATGATTTATGCAGACCAATAGGTGCTCACTAATTGCACGGATCAATAAGCACATACAATTGGACGTGG
The DNA here is from genome assembly GCA_000797535.1 of Trichuris suis. Lineage (NCBI taxonomy): Eukaryota > Metazoa > Nematoda > Enoplea > Trichinellida > Trichuridae > Trichuris > Trichuris suis. The sequence continues at coordinate 1,922,299 of KN538375.1, read as the reverse complement.
CTGTTGAAATTGTATTTTCATAAAGTCCTTCACCTTGTGCTCACCATAACTGCAGAAAGTAGCTGAATTCCCTACTATTAATACCTCCACGACCATAGCCGCTTCTGCTTTATTGTAGCTTTAAAATCCTGGCAAATGATGATGTGGTTGGGCTAACGAAATTTTCGCGAGTATACTCATTGACATGACGGTATTTTGAAAATAGGGAATCCTTTCATTTCACCATGTAAATGGGCAAGAGATGCAAATTTCTGTAAGCTATCATTGGTAGAAGTGTCTGCATTCGAAGTGGTAATCCACTTCAACTTTTGCTGTTCAAACATTTCGCCAAAAGCGTTTGTTCAAAGTTTGTTCACTTCTGCTCCATATACACCAGTATTTGCAGACCACTTACCGGCAGCTCAACCGCCTCAGTGGCCTTTCTGCGCAGGATCTGAGCATTTACATTGCTGCCCAACAGTGGCCTTTCAAAGCAGATTGGCAAATACTGCCTACATGAAACACGCGTTCCCGAGGACAGCGCAAATTATTCGAGTGTAAGCTGAGTACTCATTGCCTTGTGAGTTTATTGCGACCTTTGAAGCTGTCCCCCGCTGCAGGGAAAGTTTAAAGGCGCCAGATTGAAAGTCTTTGCCAAATTTGGGTTTTCCTTAATCTGGCTTCCATCTGCCGGCTATACTATTTATTTTCATCAGTCACCATCGTTATCTATTAATAGAAAGAACTTTTGTCATTCATATGTCGAGACAACATTAACTACGCCTTGATAGCATCGAATACAAAGTCTTTAGGTCGGCTGACCCATTGAAAATTCTTCTTCTCACAAAAATTAAAATCTTTTTGCGGAATTTAAGCTCATCAAAAGAAATGGGCTTTGTGAGGAACCTTTAAAACCGTCCCACTTCACCGTAGCTCTTTTGGGCTGTCTTTGCTCTACCAACTTTGGTCTGCAGGTGGAACTTTAGATTTTCTTTTGTTTAATCAGTGAAAAAAGTGACGAAATGGCAGATGTCACATTCCTGCTGTTTTATTCGATAATTTTTTTAGCGAAACGAGAAGAGATGCTTTGCGATAATTTGAGTTGAGTGTCTGAATAACTTTTCTGCAACCCCTTCTGCGGAACGTTACAACCATAGAAAAGAAGTGCGGTGTCTACGCGGGCTGCTTCACTTTACATTACTCAAATTTGTGTACTGCGGCCGGTAAGCTGAATATCACGAAGCCCATTCTACCTCATCGTTTTGTACGTGAGTTAACTGATTATGTGATACATCCAGTTCGGGTCCTCCTACGTGTTCATGCATCGTGATTTTACCAGTGTGTAGTATCTTTAGCGGAAGTAGCAGCTTTCCAGATCTGTATTCATACTATGTTTTTCTGAAAGCGTTTTCTTTGAACCTTCCCTGTTGCCATACCAACCTTTGCATACCAAAAAACCAAAGGTATTCGCAAAATAGACTTCTGAAGCTCAAACTTAGAGCAATGATATAACCAATTATTGCTAATAATAATAATAATAATAATAATAATAATAATAATAATAATAATAATAATAAAGCCATACTTAAAATTGTTTTGGGAAAAAGTATATGCGAAATCTCTTGGTTGTCGAATTAATGAATGATATCAATAGAAAGCTACATACTCGTAAAAATTTTACTATATCATAGACGGGTAATAACGCTTCAATGAATAGTGAAACTCAGCCTGAGGAATTTTGGAATGAATAATCAATCTTCTACGGCTTTGTTATTCTATGCATTTCTGTTGTGTCGAGAGAAGGTCATAACTACTCAAATAAGTTAATTCTGTTAATACTTCATGCAAACATTCAATCAACCGTATGACATGAATCAGCGTAAGGCTGACTAAGCTCTATTACTGTTGGCTTCTCGTGCTTTTCTCAGGGAGTTCACCTTTTAAGGTAGAAAATCAAACTATGCGGAGAAACAATTTAAAAGTATTCATACAGTACAACACTAATCCTTTCCTTAGAATAATACTGAAAAAAAATCTAAACACACACCCATAGCTTCTAAAACTTAGATGCCTAACTCTCTAAGGTACCTTTCTTTATTGCAATTAATTCTCACTTTTCCATGATGCATAATGCAACGACGTTACACAGCTTAGCTGAACAATCATTCTAAGAAATTGCTTTGCGCATCTATTGTACAATAGGAGAGAATGAATTTCTTAGATGGTGACAAAGTTCAGCTAACGCGCAGACGTTGGAAACCTTATGGCTGGCTGTCTACCCAAAGTTGATTGAAAGGTGCGTAAATGACAAGTGAAAGACAGCGGCGTAGAGTTTGTTAATAAATACGGCTGAAATAAATTGGGCAATCTGGTTTTTTCCCAGTCGCATCCACGCCACGTAAGGAATTCGAAAATTACTCAGTCCCCGCATTCCCGCGCCTTGCTACAACTTCTTTGATTTGAATCAGTGTGTGCAGCTGCGCTTCAACGGTCGCACATCATTTTAAAAAAGCGACTGGCAAGGCAAAAAGTTGTTCTAAGGTGCTTGAGATGCACTTACCTGTCGTTAAATCATTCTGGTTCCATTTTTTGAGAAGGTGTTTTCATTGAAGTCATTTCATTACCGCGCTTTTGCAATAGAATACCTGTCAGGCGTTTGTTCAGTTTAATAACTTAGTTATTGCCATAGATACAGTTGCAAAATCAGATTAGCACAGTTCGGTGAACAGTGTCGCTGAAGCGATTCGTAAAACTGAATTCAGGTCCCCCCTCCGCAATTACGGACGTCCTTTATATGAGGAAGGCTAGTTGGTCCTTTCCAAAGCTTTGTTGCAGTCTAAAAACAGCCCTTCATGTTTTTTTGCCATCGATAATGATCTCACGTAAGCATTCTGTGGGAGAACTTGCTTTGTACATTCTGATTATTCGTAATAGGCAAAGAGTTTCATCTGTGTCAGCCAGTAGACATGGAAATGCGGAAGCCGTAGGCGCTTTCCCACATTTAAATAATACTTGAACCATGTCGCGCAGATGGACAAGTGACAGCATGTTCAGCAATTCTGGAACAAGCGAAGATTCAACGACCCTCAAAGAAGACAGCGTTTTTTTCAGCCGCACTTTAAAAACTCTCACGCCCTCTTGGTGCACCCTTATCAACTGATATGAACAAGCAGAACGGGTTGCTTGAATAGCTTTGACACATTTTGCATTAAAAAGACATGTGACGCAGTGGGAAACGGTATTCCAAAAAATTGATCGAATGCAAATTTTTTAAACGCATGGCCACAAGGTCTGACTCGTGAACGAGAGTCCCACCGAAGTCAGCGAAGAAAAGTTTTCTATTTAAAAAAGGGCATATGAAAGTTTTGTTCTCTCTGATCGTGTTCAAGTAGGCAGCGCCATCTGTTCATATAGGCGAAAAAGCAAGTGCAACAATTCCAAGCTTACAAGGCGGAAATTACGGGTCGCTAGTTAGCCCCTAATTAGGCTCCATACAGCGTGTCATTTGGCAACATTTATGCATAAACACAGTGAACCGTGAGAGCCCGTTGTATATGGCGAAATTAGGCTGGAGAAAACCCCGGCCGCCTCTTAGAGTCATTGTGCCTCGTCCTGTTCGCTTTTATCTGTCACTAGGGGAACGCAGTGTCGGCCGGCTAGGGCGACCGCCGACCAGCAGAACAGGTTTGTCTTTCCCTCGCGTAGGCAGTTCTATCTGCCCCACTCGAACGAAAGCCGTTAGTCTGCCGTGTGCAGGTTGGCCCGTCCGATTGTTCGAAAAAGATAATAACGCCCCTACTGGTCAAGTACTCCAACCGAAATTGGTAAAACTGACAGTGGTCAGCGCTTATGTTAATTGCCTTACTGACCTGCGGTTCTTGTCGCAATCTGACAGCCCCGAAAAGTGGTGGGTTTATTAAGAAAGGTAAGCCTACATTATCAACAGTATTTGTCTTGAAATCCCTTATTTTCCCCTTAAATGGGCCGTGAGAATGGGGCTGATTAGGGAGCACACATGCGTCGTTTTCGCAGTAAGAGGTAATTCCGGAAAGGACCGCCTTGAGACATAAATGGATAAGGCTGCCTATGCAATCCTCCTTGACCTTTCCAGTTTGCTTAAAGAGCTGACCTTACCACTCCAGAAGCCATTCGTGTTGCGTTACCCCGTGTTGTTTGGCCGTCAGCTTAAGCTACCTCAATCTGACCTCATCCAATCATCTTCCGGCTTCTTCAGCGTTCTATTGCTAAGAAGCTACTGTTCTCTACATTTTGCCCGGTACGTTTACTTTATTAGGCGAATCAAATCTCACAACAAAAAGTGGCTTAAGGCAGACTGCCAAAATTCATTCATGCCCTAATTAACTAATGTTAACAACTAATCATTTTAAAGTTATTCATTCTCGTAGATAGAGAATAGCAGGAGTTCAGCATCTGTAGCCCAAATTTGGTGTTTTGCCAACGAGCGATGACAGGTATAAATTTGTTTGCTTAATCGAAAGTATATCATTTCAATATGGACGCTTCTTGCATAAAAAGTCAGACATATCTGTTACTTTGACGACTAAGTTCGCTGGAGAAAAGTTTTTCTGCGCTTCAACATGTCACCGATGTATTCGAGATAGACCCACTCGCTGCATTCTGCTTTCGTGAAGCCAGTCAGGTTATTTATTATTTTTTCCTAAGCTCCAACTTTTTAACTAACGCTGTCTTGGTTGGTAAAGGCGTTAATCGTTGGAGTACGCATTATTGAAACATGACATCCTGTTGGTAGGATCAAAAAATGAGTTTTCCATGTGCACTCATCTGATTGACTTGAAAACTCAGCTTTAGTTCGAGTAGGCCAAACTTTCGGGACAGACAGCCAACTTGCTCCACAAATTTGCATGTGCAAGCTGTCCATGCTTACGGTACTACCCGCCGTCATCCTTATGAGTTGTGCTGCTGAATGACATCGTAAAAGTAAGAATTAACGCGGGTGGCTATTTTGAAAATGCGCAACCTTCTTTCAGCTTTACTTTCTATTAACAACCTATTCCTAATTGTAGCCCATTAATTTGCATAAAATTAACTTTTGCCGATGGGCCGTTTGACTTTGCTAGCTTCACCTATGCGCCTTTCAATTTTTGAGGCTTCAGAGACGTTGTGTATTCCTTGCGTATCACCTGCGACAGCGAACGGGTCTCTGTTCTTCTTCATCCAGCTCGTTCGTTCCTGCGGTCGATGTTCTCTGCACATTTCACTTCAGCGCAAAATAGTTTTCGAAAAATCAAAATCAGACATCTCCTGATGTCAGGGAATCTACAGGCAACCCAAATTCGAGTTCTACGAGCTTGTTTCAGTATCTATCTGCAAGGCTATGAAAGCTGCTACTGATTACTTGCAGCAGTATGTTGGCATATCAACCCTTTTAATGGGAAGTACAAGTCATCACGACTTTGTTTTGCCTTTTGCTGTTCGAGTAGTTTTCTAATGAACAGCCAACAGAGTTCATATTCGATGCGGTTGAATTAAGAAGACTGGTTCCTCAACGTTGCCTTAAAAGTCGAAATCTTGATCCGCCATAGATAATTAATCATAGTGACAAAGGAAGTTATTCGATCTTTTTAGCAGTCTTTTCTTCCACTCAATAAATATTCCAGTTTTGACCAAGTGTTGTAGATTCCCGCTTGCAAGTTTACCATCTGCCGCGAATTGAAGAGACAACGCTTAAAGGGAAATGGCAGCATCAGCGGGTGGACATTGCCTGTTGCAAAGTAGCAATTGCAAAGGACGTCACTTAAAACTTGGTCGTCTGACATGTTTATCAGTTGACGACATTTGAAACCTTGTTTGGCTAAGGGTACAGTTTATCGCTTGACAAAAATTTCCAACAAAGGAAACGGTAGAGAAAACAGGTATTTTGCAGGCTGGCATGCGCGCGCGCCTTCCGACTACGCCTTCGCTGACAGAGAGAGCGATCATTTTCTGCGTTTCTTCAAAAGCGTGTCGGACTCGAAGCGGAAAATGGAAGAACAGCTGCTGGCGCGCCTTGCAGGACGATCTTTGCATGGTCCATTTCCTGTTGCTACTTTTGGCCATTTACCAATCCTGTTCATTAGGCAATAGGGGAAAAGAGGTCCGCTGTTGCCGCATTGCAACTGCAATTCTCCCACGTTCCATTCCGATAAAAGTGCTCAACTACGTGCAGCGCTGCTGGACCAATCTATTGAACTTAGTCATCTTTTTAATCTTTCAAACAAAAACATAGCAGCAGTAGACGACGGCAGAGGCGATAGGTACCTTCAGGGTATCTTTTATTCAAAGTTCCTAAGGATGATAAGCAAGTGAATGTTACATGCTTAAATTCTTTCTACTGACTGGCCGCACATAGGACAATGAGTAGGACGACGGTAGGAGCACATCCCTCCTGCGGAATAGAAGAGATAACTTGTGCTTATATGCAAATTCGCTTCAACAGATAGTGGTGAGTTTTCCTTCTCGTCGCTTAATTTTGAATGTGCATACATGACTGATAAAATAACGCTTAGTTCTCAGCTATGGAATGCTCAATACACCAAAATGACCGTTGTACGGAGATTTACAACGACAGCAATTAACTTGGGCAATGTTTGACCTAAGAATTATGGCGGGCAGCTCAATTGGAAGTTTCTCAGTTCAAGGGAGGCTGCCGTTATCTCGCAAACCAATGCCGTCCTGCGGGAAAGTTGGTTTTCTAATGATAATATCGGTAAAGCACGCGGCGTGACCCTACTGACCGCCAGATGGGGCAGACCAAATTAATGGAAAAAGAAGCCGCGCCGTTCAGCCGCTCGCCCGACGAACTTGACCGTTTCGGCGCTCTTATCTTGACGATTTTCTCAGATACTTTTCCGTCCCATTAAGGTCAGCAAAACTTGTTTTGCCGCTGCCTCAGATGAAACTTAACTTCTAAGGGCACGGTGGGCTGTTCGCTGGCAGACGGACAAATCATTACTAAAGTACTTCGCCGGACTCAGGCAAACTGCCCACCGACTGCAATTAACCCATTTGGGGCGAACCGGGAGACATAGCTAACTATACGTACAATCAGCTGGCGAAATGACACTGAAGAAGTTCCCCTTTTGACGCATGGAAAATTAACCAGTGTGTGGGAACTTCCTATGCAGAATATACGGCGAATAAGCTCCGCTATTATAACTCAGTGATTAGCTCCGGCTCCTTTGTGCTGCTGCTCTGTCCGCGTAGCCTTAATTAATTAGAAAGTGTTAAAAATGTAGTTGCTAGCTTAATTGTTTGTTCGGCAAATCGAGTCTAATGCTGATGGACTGCTATGATCAAACTGAACCATTGTCGTTGATATATCCGCTAGAAAGTGTAACACAGAGTGAAGTGAGCTTAAATCCAAATTGTAAAAGACAACTCATCAATGTTTCCTCTGAAGTGACCTGCAAGCTCCGGTATATTTTCCTATTTCCTCAACGGGTTATTCTCTAAGAGAGATGGAGTAGAAAGAATAGTCTCCTTTAGGGGGTAGCTAATCTTCATAGTTTATTATGGATGCGTTGCGTTGCTTTGACAATTCTTTCTCTGAATATGGAGGGACACTCGCCAGGCGGCAGGAAAACAGGTATCCAATAAAACAAGGCAAAGTGCGTACTATTTTATTCGACGGTGCTTTTGGAATTCCCCCCATTTTCCCATCTTGAGCTTTAAAAGCGCCACAGTGGGCACTTTGTTTCGTTTTATAGCTGCCTGCCTTCCGGTCAGCCTTCTTCCACACTTCGGTGACTTTGAAGTACCCAAAAAAGGGGTCGTCTCGATAACGAACATTGAAGGCATGTGAGTTTTGGTAGTTTGTATCACGTCGACTTGTTCAATGGAAAAGTAGCTTCATAAAACTACGCGGGACTTCTGGCTCTCATACGATCAGTCAGTGTTTGCTTCAATCAGCTCTCCTATTAATGCTTTTGAAAATGAAAAGATTTTCTGTAAGTTTTAGCTGCCGAAGAAGTCTGAGTACCAAGTGATCTTCAGCGCGTATATGCAAGTAGGACTCCAACCTACTAATCCAATTTGGCAAACTTTTGCTTTGAACATTCACTAACTATCTACAGAGCTCACATCTGCCTCGTTCGTTATCACTTACTTAACCGCAAAACAGAGGCTTTACGTTCGTTCAACTTCTGAGCAGATGAGCAGCCGTAGACGTTCATGGTAGCCTAAGGGACTACCATTGATTTTCAAGGAAGTCATATGATTTAATCAAAATGGCTTTAATGTAGTGATTATTAATTTTATTCACTGGTTTCAGGCGCTTCGCAGCTGTCAGTCTTGTCTACTTGTTAGACGCAGGTACAATTGATTGACATGGCTAAAAATAGTTTTCTTCTGAACGAAGCGCGACGCATTCAGCCATGGCGTTTCCGATGTATTAATTCAACTAAATATTGCGCGATGACAGGCTTGCGGCAAACGTTTGAAGCACTGAAAATAACTGCAGCCCCTTTTTTGGAATCTAATTATCAACAAATACGCCTTCTTTCCCCTCCCTTTGAGTTGAGTTATGACCCTAAGCGAATTTATAAATGATAGGTGGCGTTATGAATATTCTACGTGGGCGCAATGACTTTCCACTGCTAAATATTGTATGGAACATTTATCTTCTTTTAAAATGGCCTATCATGGCCTACCATACTTTGTTTCGCTTGTTTAAAACGTTATGCGACAACTTGTTCAAATTCCCTCAAGCTTGAAGCATATCTTAAGAAAAATGATCAATATGAGCTGGAGCTAACCATTAAGAAGATTTTCGCGTACAATGTTGACGGTCATTCGCAGTGATATGAATGCATATTGAGGAGGCTTTCAGAGGAACTCGAAATCGCGCGATGTGTCAACCTCTAAGCTTGTGACTAGCAATTTTGAAATCGATTAAGAAGTTAGTGGAAATTTAAATTAACAAGCTGAGACACCTTGAATGACATCGGATGTTAACCGGCAGCTGGCAATCTCCGTACCGGTCAATTGTATACGCTTTTTTGGATTTGGTCCATTACAGCTGAGAGGAAGTCCAGCTGCACGAAGGGGTTTATAAAGGTTTTAAAAAACAAGCTTTGAGTGAACGTGCACTGACACAGTCGATTGGTACAGTGTCCAGAAGTTTTGTGAAGTGAATTAACCGCTTAGTTTGACAATAGGACAGCCGCTTCTGTCAGCTCAGCGTGTACTTCCTGAGAAAGGAACGAAGTAATTAGTAAATTGGTTTACTTCTGGTATGCAAGCAGAAATCGATTGTTACAAGCCAAAATTGGCATTTATTCCGAATGTACATTATGGCTGACAAACGCTTCCCTGTTGGGGAAACAAAGCTGAACTCGGCAAGCACCTCATTCACTTGACATACTTTTGGCTGAGTAAAAAATATAACGCAATTAGGAAAACTTACTTAATACACGTTTCAAGCGTATGCTTAATTAGAAAAATGAGGACTTGAAAAGTTGGAACGCTGTACAAGTATATAAGCAAAAAACAGAATGTGAAACTGCAAGCAGAAATTTATTCTTTTAAGCTTATATGGCATGTGATGAAACACTTGGCAGTAGGATGGAATGGAGCTGTTTTGCAAGTCCCGTTAACCAATGCAGATAGCTATTTCCATTTTTTTACAGATGACAGCAAGTCAGCCTAGACAAAAGAACGTATACTGTCTGCTTATATCTGTACTTTTCTGTGTTGAATATTATTCCCACCTGGTTGACCAAGTTGGTGAGTTATTAATTTTGTAGGAAGTGACTTGCAAGTGGAAACGATCAGCTTAGAGCAATCGAAGAAAAATGGCTCGAGTCAGCGGGTTAGTCTACCAGGACAACCTACTGACAGCTTCGACTAATCAACCACAGTTTAATGGTGCGCGGTCGAATGAGGCGGGGCTGCGCACGAACATGGACAACGGATTTGTTCCGCCCAACGTGAGCAGCAAGGCGGCCTCCAAATACGCTTCACCTTCGGTGACATCGTTGAAACCTCTTTCATCAAAGGAAATGGACGCCGGCTCGTCTGCCAGCAGCGAAGGCACCACTACTGGCGTTGCCACGTTTGCTCGTAAGCTTTTTAATTTTTTTTTAGAAATATTAATTGTTACTTTTGTTAGTCGCTTTTTTTATCTACATAGTTTTTAGTTTTGGCGCGAGCAGAGAAGCTGTTACAAATTTGTTACGTCATCCTGAGTTTTTCTACGCGCTAAATAAAGCATCCTCATTAAAAGTGTGCTATTCTTGACAACGCGTAGAGACAACAGGTTGCCAATAGAGAAGTATGTTTCGAATGAGATCTCTGGCCGCTAAGCGTGACAAGTCTATTTCGAAATAGAATCAGTTCCCTGTTTCAAATTATGCATAGTGACTTCACGGCTCCACCGCTCACTTTGCGAAGCTATTTTCATAAGCGTATAAATTATGATGATGGTAAATCCTGCCGTCGTTGGTTAAACAAGTACGGCAGATTTCCTTTGACGCAGTAAATGGAATGTGCAATGGGCATTCTTCATTTGCCCTTGTTAGCTTACGTTTAAGAGTGTCACCCAAACCTCTCGTAGCAGTTCTTGTTCTTTCAGGTCAAATTCAACGTGTACTTGAAGACGATGGTCTCTTGTATCAGGTAAGCAACTTAGCATACAATTCTTATCTTCTTCTTTCATTACGAAGCAGAGTAAGCGGTGCGTGCTTCTTATGCATTGTCTCTAAAGCGGTATCGTCCCAGCGAGTATTCATCGGCAGTATTGGTCAAACTGAGGCACACCAGGCCGGATGATTGTAAAGGGTTACATAGCCTTATTAGTCAATTCAGTTGAAGCGGAAGGTTTTCACTTGCAAGGGCGCCATTTTCTTTAAGGCATTCCTAATTAGATGTATTAGCCGTATAAGGAAACAAGAAGTTTCATCTAATAATCAGCGTTGCGAATAATGGTGTCAGCTGCCCCTCGTTGTCATGGAAACGAGATTCGATTTAGTGGTTCACTGCGCAGCTGTTTTGCTTTTATTTTCAGTTTATCGGTGAAGGGAAAATTTCCCTTCCTATGAATATACGCGCTTGCTTGAAAGGTACAGTTCAAAGGCATAATTGCATTAGGGCCATCAAGCCTCAAACCGCATTAAGGTCGTTTGGAAATTTTGAACAAGCCAGTTCCACTTTCGTGGGACTGCCAACCGTCGTCACCTTCGCTACTTTGCGCTCATGAGCTCGCGCGCATTACTTTATTGATAAGATGATCGGCAACCAGTATGCAAGGAGAGCGATGACTCGTTTGGACAGCAAAGCGTATGTTTATCCTTGGGGATGTGGGCAGAACACCGTGCTGGTGGTGGTCAATCGAATTTGCTTGATCAGCAGGCTTTTCATTTTATCAATGAATAATAATTTTCCTTGGATGCAGCCGAGTCTGTATTCAGGCTCCTTTTGCCTTTCCAGGCATTATGTCCCCAACTTGATTGCAGTCATGCAAGACATCCCATTCAATGGGACGTTATAACTGGTCTAACCCAAAATCGAACAAGCAGCCAAGGCTTTTCCAAAATTCGCTCAGATAATTAAAACTGAGGCATCATGAAATCTTAATGCCATATCAAATCCAAAAAGGCTTTATTGACGCAGCTGTAATCATTCGTCAGATGGTCACGCCTGTGGGTGCCCATGCCATGCCTAGTACATCTGGAGCGGTCAGATGGCTTTTCCTACATAACTCAGCTATCTTATTCTGAAATGTGAGGTAACCCTTGCTGTAGAGTTGCTTAATGACTCAAAGCACGACCTCGGTGGTAAGAATAAATTGATTTCAACTCTTCTATGTAGGATATTAGAAGCAACTGGAAAATTAATCAGATTATCAGGACAAGGTTATCCCTGCAATATTGTTCGCTTGTCAAGCGTGACTATATTGAACTGTTTAAGCTTCTCCCTAAAGCTTAAAGGAGAAAGAAGGCCAAAGCATTGATAACTTGACTAAGACGTTATTAAGGCTGTCATATGGCCGCCGGCTGTTGACTCTAACTAGCCTGCTTTGCCATATTTCATTCGGCTGACTGATGCCAACATTTCTATCTAAGATAACGACGCGTAATTTTTGATAATGTCTCCATATATGCGTAGTGCGGAAAGGCAACTTTGCTCTGAGTAACAAAGTTCCATAACAATATAGGAAAGAATGGATGTTTGACATATTTCGCGGCCTAGACAATATAAGTTATGCAGCCCTTTAAAGAGCCATCACTAGCGTTGCCCAAATCTCAGGCTAAGAAAGAATTTAGCTACGGAACAGCGTGTAGCCTGCCGGAATGCAATCAGTGATCATATTAATATTTACTGAGTTGAAGTTAGCTTTCGTTGAAGAGCGTAGGAAGTCCACCAAATGCCGTATTGTTCACGAGCGTGCTATACAAATTCGTGCTAAATAAGTGACCTGAAAAAACGTGTGGAAGCGAAAACTATCAGCGAGATTTTGCACATCTGAGAGGCAAATGCGACGGAGCATTTCTCAGAAGGCGCTTTTTTACTTCTACGCAAAAAAGAGTTGTCTTGACGTTATCGTACCCATTTCATTCATTCAATCCGCCAGACTCCGTCTGTCTCATTTTTTGGCAAACCATAGCAGTCTGAAATAAGCAGTGGAATAATTGTATAGTCATCGCAAGCTTACAGTGAACTCTGAGAGTTCCCACTTGTTAGATGGCGACGAAGTATCAGCCAAGGGATGTTTAAATTTTCAAATTCAAACAGATAATTCTTTTAGTTCTTGTTTCATGTATGAAGCAGTTTTCTATTCATGAAGCTTTTCGGATAATCGTAATCAACGTGCGTATACGTCATCTGCCCATTGGGCAGCATTTAGTCCCATTAAATAAAATTCGATGGGCTTAGGCGTACGCAAAAAAAGCAGCTCAGATACGTATGCAAATAGTTCTAAGAAAGTTGTGGGTTGGAAACACATTAAACAGCCGCTACAACTATCTAAGAATCTGATTATCTGCTGTGGGCTTTTATGTAGTTGCACGTACTTATTAGTAAGCTTCGTAAGAGATGCCAGCTTGCATAGCTTACGTAGGGCATACGTATTCCCAAGCAGTTCGACTGGAAAAATGCCGCATTGCCCAAAAAGTGTCACGCACCCCTATAAAGTATTAGGCGGAAACTCTTTCCAGCTAAGTAATGTGCTACGTCGGCGTCTCCGCTTTTGATACCATCAGCGGAACCATTTCTCTCATTCAGCATTGGACGAACACTTTGCGTCATAATTCAAAAATAATGGCATTGTTTGACGTAGCTCAGTCAACCCTAATATCTACCACGCTTCCACTCCTTCTTTACCTATCTGCTCAGTTGACAAGTGGCAGCAAGTTCACCATTTTTCACGCTAATGGTCTTCACAGAAGAACGATCCCTCCGAAAGTAACTGTACGTTCCTTGTAGGCATCCTTCTGTCCAGAGGACGTACTTCGCCTGGCAAGAAAATACCAAATAGCGTTCAATGGGCAAAATAAGTCCGACAAGTTGGAAAGATCGAAGGTAAGCCTATCAGCCACCTATTATCCGTCCTGCAATGCTAAGCGCCGATGTTCAGAAGTTGTCTGTTCAAGAAATGTCGTCCAAAAGCTCTGGATGCGCTTCAGAAAATAGTGGTAAGTAGCATATCCTCATCACTTCTTTTCCAGCCAAGCTAGCAGAATTACAAATCCTCGTACGCGCATAAAAGCCACCTATATTAATATGCAACGCTGTATACTCTCTAATAGGTCATCAAGCAATGACGTAGACTGACCAATTGGCATGTAGTACATAGGTAAAGTTGGAGTGATGACTGCGCAGCATTGTTGCATGGACTTGCTGGTGCCAGTGTGCGCCTGACACCACAGATGAAATGCTTAACGCAGCAGTACATATGTCTAATGAGATATATCTCCTCAATGCCTCCCCAGCATTTAATGTACGTAATTCATAACCTAAGCATCAATCTATACGCAGCTTTTATTGAGACAAAGTTCTGAAAGAGTAACAAAAAGAGAATTGCCATGGGTGCACAGCGGGTTGATGCGCAAAGAAAATTCAGTTCTTGCGAAATTTTCGCGTAGCCCTGAATAGCACTTCTGAAAGCAAAGATTGATGCTCTTTAAGCTTTCATAGCCCACAAGATACCATTTAGTTTGCTTTATATGGTTTTGTAACGGTTGCATCTAAGCGTTATAGAAGAGATACACAATTGCTATTGCTGTTTTGCCTTCTGCCTCTGTATGACATATGCCACGTGTTCTATCTATAAATCTTAAGACTTCTGCATCTCAAAAGCTGTAGGGATCCGATACTGTTAATAGATGGCATGGAATGTCTGAACATTGTTGCAAACGTAATAATATCAGATCCCTTCGTTCTTTCCACACATAGTCGCTTCATTTCTGTATGCGCAATCTCTTAGAGCTGTCATTCTGGAGGAAACAGCTCCCAACTTTATTCCACCAGGGATGATCTTGATCATGCAATATCCTACTCAGCACTACAAGTCCAAAGTTTGTTAGAAAGGACGGATACGTTTGCCGAATTTTCAATGTATACAAAACGGTCATCCTGCCTAATAGCAAAATAATTCACGCAGACGTAAGGGTGGAGATATAGGTCTCTGTTGATCTATTATCGCGGAATTTATTGAATGTGGTTGCTGGTTCTTTAATAGGTGATCACAGAACGTTATTGGCCTGGAAATGATCGCTAACCGCACTATAGGACCACGCTCATAGAGATCATAATCGAAACGTGTATTGACTAGTCCCGCCAATTTCCAAAATGTTGTAGAGGCAACAGGTCAAAGAAGAAATAGGGTAGCACGGTTGGTGAACTGCGATTTAAAGTTAAGATTTAAAATGCCATTCGCATCAGTCGCATCTCATTTCGAGGTTAGCCTTTTCAAAAATTAACAAACGAGCGCTTTGACTGCAGTTTTATGTCCAAATAAGGAAAAGCCTTTGCCAGTGGAGTTCGTTCGACTTCTCTGCTTTTGTTTAGAGTCTGATTAGACGCTTTTCTGAAAGTATTTATGAAGATTCATTTTTCTGAAGAAAAATAATGTCCAGAACTCATTAAGTTGAAATACGTGCGCATATGCGTATAACCAGTTGTCGACGCTTATATGAACTCGGTGGCGAGGCAAGAATACTTTCACTTTGAAAGTTCCTTTGCTCGTTTGTCGTTTAACGCGCATACGTCAAACGCGGGATACTTCAAACACTTCCCGAAGTATCTTTGACTAATTTATATGGAACCGCCGTTAAAGGTGGCATGGAGGAATTGTTTTGACACGTGACACGGCTAAGCTAACGAAATGAAAGCATGTTTCCCCAAGGCAGTTGTAAAACATAACGACAAGCCGTCCGTCGCTTAGCAGTGTTGTTCGTTCCAGAAAACGAGTCTCCATTAGAGTTGCTTTGTTTATTTCTGAATTGGCAGTATTGTTTACGTGATTTTCGTACGAAAGGAGGCTCAACTTTCTTTCTGCTGCCCGGTGCCAACTATAGCCGCCAGCATAAGTTCGCGCCACATACGTTTTCGTGGACGTGATCCCCGCGCATTTAGGCTACAGCTGTTTAGCAGCACCAGCGGCTCACCTGACCACAACTGCTTGGCTAGATGAGCTTCAGTAGTTGACTGCTGCCCTCAGCAAAAGGCTCTTAGAAGGTCGACTGGCGCGAAGAATAGGTTGAGCAGCCAATCATCTTTTGTCAATATTACACATAGGCGCCGCTCAGCCCTAACGTAGTAGACCTTCGTTTTTCAGATACTTTTGTTCGGTAAGTTTTTCGAGCGCTTTTAATGGTCAAGAAAAATCTGCTTGATGAGTTAGCTGTACAGGCTTGGATGCGTTGTGCTAACAGCGGTCCTTTTAGGGCGTACTGACCCTTCAATGGGCTTTAACAGGACACAGGGTTGAATAAGATTTTTAAAACAGTAACATTGGATCAGAAGGACTCTAAAAAACTTGTTTGCCTTTTTTGCAACACGTGTTACTAACCGGATGCGGAACAAGAGCGCGCGAACATTGTAACAGCGCCAGAACGACTGCTCGCGTAGTGTACTCTCAATTTCGCCCCGATTTAATGGCTTCCTTGAAGCTTTTAAATTTAGTACTGACAAAATACCTTTCCTCAGTGCTCTTCCTAGAAAGGCTTTGGCAAAATAATTTCGAACAAGAGGTGACAGTCGTCCGTTTTTATTCCAATTTAAAAGGGGGCATTGCGGCGTGGAAAACGCCGTAAAACTTTTCTACTCCAGTTCGGGCAGCGTGTGCAGACAATGATTTGAAGTCTTTGCAGCTTCTTCTGACAACTGCGGAACGTACGACTTCCGACTGGCTTTTCTTATTGCTGAACGAAACCTCTTTTCCGCTGCTAATACGAACTCATGCTTAGATGCTTTTCCGAGTAGGAGCGCTAATGCTGCCTGTAAGCTAATCGAACTCGCGTTTACTAAGTAGTAACAGCTGATAATATGAACACTCATTTTTCATAGAAGTCGGTCTATCATTGTTGGACGAATATTTCTACTCTTAAACCGCTTGTTCTACTAGCAGAGTTAGCGGCAGCCGATCATATGCGTATACTTGTTTTTCAGAAAAGCGGGCACCACACTGTGAGCCCAATATATCCAGCTTTAAATCTGCGGTGCTTGGCATGGCTAGCAGCGACGTAGCCAGAAAAGCCAGCGGTGCAAAGTCCACTGGGTAAGTTTTCAATTTTTTTAAAAAATTTAGGTTTGTTCTTTTCTTTGCCGACATGCCCTCATTCTACATTTGTCGCTGACGGCTATGGACCTGCAGTATTCATTACTTATGCCTCAAATGGCAAAGAGAACAAAGCACTGCTGTCAAGTCTTGCTCGCTTTGCGTAACCACGCAACCAGGTCTCTTGTGTCACCATTAATTTTTAATTCCTTTGATCGATGCCTCAGCGTCCCCCTTTCCGCAACGCCTATGCCGCTTAGCAGCACTTTCCTAGAATACGTCAGCCATTGAGCTTCTCTTTTCTGTCGATAATCCCGGACTAAATTCATTTGCATAAATGTCAACAGTCGGACAAGCTATTTTAGTTTCTTTTGTAGTGACGGTGAGAAGCGAACCCCAATAATGGTTGCCAGATCTCCCAGCGCGATAAAGGAAGCCCTACTTCGCTGGTGCCAGATCAAGACTAGGGGTTATCCGGTAAGCACTCCTGAAATGCACCTTCTCGGGTGCCACTGGAATTCAGCGCCTGCTGCTTTTGCAGAACGTGAACGTTACGAACTTTTCGTCCTCTTGGGCTAATGGCATGGCCTTCTGCGCGCTTATACATCATTTTTACCCGGATGCATTCGATTTCAACTGCTTGGACCCGAAAAAGCGAAAGGAAAACTTGGAACTGGCTTTCAGGGTGGCCGAGTAAGTAATCTTCTTGGAAAAGACTTCAGAGCATTTAAAAGCTCTTAATAATGTTTCTTACATTGAACTGATTATAGTAATAATGCTCATAAGCCAACGCTTATCCTGTTGTAGGGAACAAGCCGGAATAGTACCGCTGCTGGAAGTTGATGATATGCTAATGATGGGGGATAGGCCTGATTACAAATGCATTTTTACGTACGTGCAAAGTTTCTACCGCCAATTTCGCGACACAGACTAGTCCACAGCTGCAGAGCGGGCCAACTTGCATTGTAAATAATTGTTGCACTCAAGAGGTACTGCCGCGTTCGTTGAAGTGGTGAAGCAGTTCCCGTCTCCCCTTAGACGTGGCGTAACCTACGTCGCGGAGTTCCGTTGTCGTTCCCTCTCTTACCACCGTTTTACTGGACATGCTTACGCAAGTAGTAGTTAGAAAATAAAAGTTTTAAAGCCTTTATGCATTTCTCCTAAGGATTAATCATCCCTGTTGCTTTTCAACGCTTAACCGAGATAATGCAAATCTTAAAACACCATTTGCTTGCGCATCTGTCCAACAGTTGTTAATAAAATTGAATCCCGAAGCAACACGCCCTCTGAGCCCATTTCGTTTATCTAAGATAAAGGCAAATAGTCTATTGCATCCCCAGCAAAAACTAGTTTAAAGTCAACGCAGTCTTTATTAAACAAAGCGGAAAGGAATGCACTGCACTGTCGGCGACAAAATTTATGATTTAGTTGATTGACGATTCCTTAACAGCCGACGGAACATGAAGTGTTCTGAATTCCTCGATTCGTCTCTATTCGATAAAGAATGCTGCAGGTTTTCTGCTGTATATGCAACTGATAACACGCAAGCAATTAACCTGCGGTTAGGTTAGTCCACCTTTCAAGCAAACAAAATGTTCATAACGAAAAACTTATGAATAGGTCCGTTGCAAGCTTTAAGTACGCCGAGTTTTGATTGCAAGCAGAAAAGCTTTACTTGGAAAGCTCAATGATCCCTATCAAACTGACCCAACTTTAAACTGCTTATTCCAAAATCCGGATACTATGAACACCTTTTCTATGCTCTGATTGTTTTCTCGATTTCATTTATTATCAACTTTATTTCCCAGACATTGCCCTAAACCTATTGCGCAATACCTTAAAACCAGTCAAACGTAAAGACCACAAGAAATCACGTTTACTTGGCCTCTCTTGTAAGTCTGCTCTGCATTTCCTGCCAACTAAATCATGGAACAGTTTAAGCTCAAGAGCATAGTTTATCATATGCTTCCACCTTTCCTTATTTGTGTTAATATTTTTGAGAGATTCAGAAAGTCCATATAAACAAAAAAACTATTCACAGAAGATCTGGGCACAAACAACAGTATCTGTAAAACAATAGCCTGCAGGTAGATGAAGCATTACGGTAAAAACCATACATGTGACGATACGTACCCTCGTTCGTCTGAACCTACTAATAAAATATACTGTCTTCCTTGCTTTACGGCTAGTTTGCGGAAAAATAACGAAGTTTACCTTTCGCTTGAAAAATTAAACACTCAGCGAAGCAAGTGCAGTCGTAAAATAAACTAAACAGCGCAGTTAATGTCTTAGCAGACTCCTTCTTCCTCACAGCAACGCGCGTAGGGAAAGAACAACGAATAAGCGAGTGGGCGGCAAATGCAGTGAATGAAAACAGACTTCAGCTGCTTACGTGGACTGAAAACAAAAAACATCTTTAACAATAAAAGATGATAAAAAATAAACAAGATGCCTTCTAGAAAAGCCACGTAGGAATTATTTAAAAACAGGCGCAATATTCTTTGCTCTCCGTAATACATCAGATTTTGCGACTCCAACGAAAAATAAGGCTTAAACTTGACAAATCTAGTAATCAGTTTTGACGCAAAGCGACAACATCGTTCGACAAGAAGCCCACCTTTCCCGCAAAAAATTAAACAGGAAAAGCTTAATGTTTCCAAGTAAACACCGTTCATAATGTTAGCTAAGGGCAACAAACTGGACAACGAACTGTAAAGCAGATTTTCTGTTTGATAATCAGGTAGCATGCATTACGTGATGTGCAAGTACATATGTATACTGCTGATGTGGCGAATACCCATTTAGTGATGCTCGGGGTGAAGGTGCGGTCACACTCAGCTTATCGGCTGTTCTGTGAGCCGCTTAGCGTTACGATATGCGCGGTGAGCCGGTGTCGGCTTTAAGGATATTCCCCGCCGTACTTATGAGCAGCCAACAGCGTCTACAACCGTCGGAAACTTGCCTTCCGTCGTCTTGATAGACGCCGTATTCCAAGCGCTGAAGATATAATACAACATGAACCCATTATGATATGTGCTCACCTGACCAATGGGTACACTGATCCTGGAGACTCGTTGCAAGCCAGTCACTCCTACGATACGCCCGATGAATCAGTGGTTGCCGAAAGATACACAGGGCCGAACATTCAGCTGGTGCCGTCAACCTTATACCAAAAGGTTGTTGACGGCTTTTCCCCAGGCTCGAAGATATGATTTCCGGCACCAACGATATCTGCACACCTGCCAAACACATAGTATTCGGCAGACTCTTCGGCCCTTGGCTGAGCGGTGGTAATTGCAAAATGGGATCATTGCTGAACGGGTTGCCACTTCAAAAGATTGATCCGATGAAGCACCTTTCGAAAGTCAATGTTAGAAGCGAAGGTGACTTCTTCGACATAAGAAGCTATTGATCCCATGCTGGATGTTTGATGATATGGGGCTGAACTGCAACGGCTTGCAATGGGCATAGATCCTTGTCTGGTGGTGGTGAAAGATATTACTCGGTGGAAAGCCTGGAAGCGCAAGGGGTTTACTGGTAGTTTCTAGAGCTTTTGAATTTGCTTCCATTTGGACTAAACTTGAAGAGAGTCGAAGACTGACTCTGATAGCTAGATGATGTGCATGTACACCACCATACTGTTATGCAGCTGGCCGTGCTCCAGAGGAGTAAGCTTTTATAAGCTGTTCCATGAGCCAGCTGGCGTTACGATATTCTGGGTGAGGCTTCTACGGCTGAAAGATATGTCCCCCGTCAACAACTTCATGTAGCCATCGCATGCTCATTAGGGACTGGTCTCTGGGTCTAACGATATGATAGCAGGAAGTTAAGCAGTAGGAGCAGTACTCTGCCCTACTGAACGACAGGTACTTCTCGCAACGATATGAGCAATGGGCTCACTATGGCCGAAAAATATGCTGCAACTTAAAGCAGAACTCGGTTGGCAGCACGAGATGGTATCTACTAGTTAAGATATTTTCCAGCCTGCTGATAGTGGACACTATTCTACAGTACTTGTCAGCAAGCAGTCGGCCGTATGATATTCGCCAACTGTTTACCATTGCTGAACGAGTTGTCACGTGAAAATATTCGTGTACTCCAGCAGAGTATACTTGCATAGGCTGTTTTGGGAGCCAGCTGGCCTTATGATATTCAAGGTGAGCCATACACGTCTGAAAGATACGCCCCGCCGTCAACAACGTCCTGTGCCCGTCGTATGCCCATTAGGGATTGTTCTGCGACCTAAAGATATGGCGACAGGAAGTTAACCAGTGGCAGCAGTATTCTGCTGCCACTGTTTAACTTCCTACTGAACGGCAGACGCTTCTCGCTACGATATGCGCAATTAGCCCACTACTTCTGAATGATATGCTCTACGACCGAGAAAGTGACTGTTGAAAAGATGATATAGTATCCGATGGTAAAGATATTTTCAAGCCCGCCGAACGTGGGCACTATGATAGAATACTCGTCAGAAACCACTTGGCCTGACGATATTCGCCAGGTGTTCACCATTGCAGCACGAATTGTGAAGAGAATATATTGCCCTGGTGAAACGTGATCGCAAGAGAAATTATGAAGAGTGAGGATCAACAAGACCGCATGAGAGATGCGTACATTAGCTCAAAACCTAATTGTATGACACCAAACAGGAAGAGTACATGCATTGACTCTTCAGGTGGGCGGATTGGCGTATGGTTGGCACCTGCAGCCGGTTAACTTTATGATATGCGCCAGTTGGCATTCTTTCGAGAGCGAATTGCCTTGGGTATTGTCCATTTGCTAGAGTATGTTCCAATGACGAATGTGATGAAATGAAAGCTACAAGAGCCCATCCTCGGTGCCTATGGCTATGGTGCCTGTCCGGAACGGCATGTAAATGGCTTGGTTGAAATGTAGTAATGAAAATGCAAAGAAAGAACATTGATTCATGGAGAGGTCTATAGAAGAATGGAGACAAGTTGCATGGCCTCTAAAATCTACATCGCTGCGCCCATTTGGACTAAAGAGGAACATCGCCCAGCATTGGTTCCCAAAGCTGCGTCTGAACGACTTAATAGTCCAAACAGCTTTATCTTCGTGTAACCGATGCTGCCTTTTGCATTCGTTTTATGATACCCTTAAAATTAAAGACGGAGAACATGGGCGCGCTTCGTCTCGCTATCCTCGTTATTGTTCTTGTACAGTGTACTGCATTAAAGGAGTTTTGCAGCGATCCATGAGAACAACTTCGTAAAATGCGCCAGCAGAGCAATGACCAGCATCGCAGCGCGAATTTGGCTTTGCTTAAACTCTCTTCTCTCACTGTCACAATGTCCGATGTAATAATCGTCTTTCTTTCACAACCTCAAAGGTATGCTGTAGATTACCGTTGAAATTTATGAACGCAACAACACTGAATGCGTACTGAGTTTCGCAAGCTGTTTACAGAATACCGCTGGAACATGTTTCAGTTTGTTATATATTCGCCATCAGGCTCAGTATCACTAACGTAAAAGAGCTACACGTGGCTGTGTTGAGTGGCACTGGTGCGCTAAACTGTTCTGCACTGCGCAGCTCATTGCTGACACTATGGCGTCGGAAGGTTACGCAGATATGGCGATGAAGTCGAGGTAATGCTGTCGCGCTGTTTCCGTTTTGAAGGGCAGAAACTGTTTAAACAATGACAGCATTAAGAAGCGTCAAAGAGTTTATCCAACGAAGTCAGCCTCTCAGGAAACAGACTCTGAATGCCTCATGTATTATCTTGAATAGAACAGCTTAACAGAGTCGCTGGGAAAGTGAGCATTTTTTCTCTGCATGTGCGCGCGGTCCTTCGCCATATTCTGTACTGCATTCACTGATGCCACGGGTGTCAACCACTGTGTAAACATATGAAGAATCGATGAGAACTGATGTAGAATGGGCTGACAATCGCTGACTTGTACCAAAAGCCCTACTACGCCTACAGTTGTGTTTGGGCAACGCAACGAAGCGGACAAGTGTGACTCATTTTGTTATAGCAGAGACAGGCTGATCTGTGTGGACAGGGTAAGCTGTCAGCATGCGTGAGTCGTTCAGTTCTTGCAAAAAAGGCTATTGCAATGATAACAGCGTGCATAATCCTGTTGCGCGGCGTACCAGTCAGTGTCAGCAACGCTTTAAAGGAAACTTGTTCATGTTGGCACAGTTGAAAACAGATGACTCATCTGATCCCGCCATCACCAAAAGAGATCACTGGAAATTGATTGCTCCTTTGGCGGGGCTATACGATAAGCAGCGTAAAGGATATCTGGCCCTGATGCAAACGGAGTGGGAAAAATGTTCGTAGAGAATCGACAGGAGGCAGCTGGTGTAAAGATATGCGCCAAATGGCCAACATTGTTGAACAGTCCCGGTGAGTAATGGTGGCTTGAATATGAAGAGCTAATTGTTGAAGCATTAGCGCAGATGGCAACCACTTCCACAGATTACCAGCAGAGACGCGCCCCTGTCTTGGAACGCTGTGTAATCAGGAAATAATCAGCGCTGTGGACAGGAGACCACGACAGCCTGAAAGCTTCGGTTTATTAGAATTGAATGGTGAACGGGATAACCTTATGATAAAGAGCTTTACCATGAAAACCTACGGACCCGTTAAGAAGAGTTTTGTCTTCAATCAGGAAATATATTATGATATTTTTCAACCATATGTGCGCTTACAGGCATACTGTGCTATGAGTGCTTTGGCCTACTGTGCGTTAGTCTGAGAGGATCAACAAGCACAGTGATTCCACGCTTTGCAGTATCATATCCGCCTGCATGTCAGACCGCAGATTGCGCTGGTGCCCACTCTCTGCGGTGACCAATTTATTCACGGCAACGCCGTGAGAAGCCATTATAAAATGCATGGGAAGATATTCACCAGCTGCTCACCATTAATGGAAGAATTGCCCCTTTGAAGCATAGGTATGGCGGCGTAGCTGTGAAGACCAAAGTCGAAGGTTCAGATGAGTCTACATTACATATGCCAGTCTGTGCGTTCACCACGATATACACACCTTTGTCCAGAACAGTGGAATTCTCAGGCTACTTTATCACGCATCATACTAAAGAGAAGATGAAGCGCATTCAGGAATCATGAAGGACAATGTCTAACCTGACATTGTACTTACTTTGCGAGTTCCTGAAGTTTTACAAGCCAGAGCGAATGGTACAGACGATGAAAGATTCATTGTGAAGGAATGAATATGAACATAGATTGGTGCGTATGCTGTGCCCTATTCCTGTTGTGATAGCATACTAGTCCATTGAACACGTAACCTTTCTTTACGGGACCATAGACTCTCATGGTGTAGAAGAATTCTTTATTTATGGAATGGATCCCGTCTATCAAATGGTGAACTAACAAAGGTAATGCTTAGTTCACCGCTGACAACGGGACCCATTCCCTAAATAAAAAATTTCTTCTACGTCATGAGAGCATACTAATCCTTGTTTATCGGTTATGTTCATTCCAGGCGAACTTCTGATGAATAAAAGCTTGATTACTTCCTTTGACTTGCCGTATCCTTATACGCATGAGAGGATTAACAACAGCATGGAAGTGAGGCGTTTACACGCATTCATTCTCATCAACCACTTTTGCATGCAAGAGTCGAACCGCTAAAATAGTTAAACGCGCTGGGCCCGCGTCCTGCTTTGCACTAAAGGCTCCTCAGCCTGTTTTTCGCAAAGCAGACAACTACGATGGCGCATACGAAACTAAAACGAGAAAATGTGCTTAAAAGAGCAGTTTTGACGCGATGACGTAACAATAGCTAAGGTAAGGTCGGCAGCTTTGCGAAGGAGGATCAGACCGAAAGAATGCAATGTGTTTGAGAAGAAATGCAAGTTGTAACAAGCAAAGTCACGAAAATGCGCGACAGGCTTTAAACTGGAATTTATTTGATAAGCAGGTAGTAGAGATTACATGATGAGCATGTACATGTGCATACTGTTAAAGCTCGCAATAGCTACAGCTGACGACGCCGTAGCGTAAACTGCGTTTATGCCGTCGGATTTTGGTCGGCGAGTGACCTGTAAGCCAGCTGCAATCACGATATTAGCCATCAGCTGTCAACGGTTGAACAATATGTCTGCCGCAGCAGTGACCATTCTGCACACGTACGTCAGATAACGTGATCGTTAGTGCTTTTGGACAACGCAGTCGCCTGCCTAAAGGGACAAGCCGTGCTCACTGCTAAACATGAGCGGTCGCCCTGATCTTCGTTGGCAGAAACCTTATTGGCCCCAGTCGTCTTGGGCCCTGACTCCCTGTCGAAGTACGGGTGGTGTATCGATTATTCAAGACACGACACGGGAAAACTCACCCGTTCTGAACATTGTGAGGATTAAGAAAGAGTTGGTTTTCAATAAGATACCGTGTCAGCCGTATGTCTGGTGAAAGAGTTCGTCTGCTGGTCAGAGCCACGCCGGTTGTCAGCATGCGATACGATAACGGCCTGCAGGGCGTTAAGCTTCTGTCCCAACTTACAGGCCCTTTTGGAGCTGTAAATGGTCTGATCTCCAAGCTCATTAGAGACTGGTCTCCAAGCTTGAAGATACGATGAGGAAGAGTAAAGATATGCGCAAACCTACGAAATGGGTATAATATTCTTTGTGACTCATTGGCAATTAGTTAGCGATACGATATCTACAGTGAGATTGCTAAGAGTGCAATATATGCCCAGTTGAGCAGATGCTGTCGGGTACTGTCAGCCACTTCGCGCCAGAAGACTGTTGGTTCTTGTTGCGACGGTATGATAAACAAGCGTAAGGATATTTTCCAACCTGCCAACGGTTGATAATGCTCCTCAACATTAGTTGGCAGCCAGTTCGCACAACGATATTCACCAATAGTTCACTGTTGCTGAAGGAGATGCACGTCAAAACATTGGTGCGACAAATCACGGCCGCAAGAGTAATGATATGAAGGATGAAAAGGAGCTGGACCGCATGAGCAATACGATATGATATATACAGGACTAATGGCGCAGTTGTATGATACAAAACAGGAGCAGTATGTCCGCTGACTTTTGGGATGGGCGCAGACTTTCATGGTAGGCATCTGCAGCCAGTTATCTTTATGATATGCGCCAGCTGCTATTGTTTGGTAAACAAGTTGGCTACGATGGCATTAGCAGACGGAGTGCTTCCCAAAGGCGAAGGTGAATAAAGGCGAACACGTTACTACAGCCCGTCCTTGGATGCCTAACGATATGGGGCCTAACAGGAAGCGGCACGTGAGTGGCTTGGGTGATATCTAGTAGTGATAATGCAAAGAAAGCACATTGGTTGACGGGGAGCTCTGGAAAGCAGTTGAGACTTGGTATACCATATTCATAGGCCTTTTCCGCTGCCCCTGTTTCATACCCAGTTGACGATGGCCCAGAAGTGGTGCTCATAGCTCTGGCAGTGTTTGGGAAAATGAAATGCAATGGAAGGGCCTTGTTCTGCAAGTAAGCGCTCCTACTCTTATGCGTCCTGTGCTATTCCTGGAATTGAGCGCGCACGACGTGGACGCGCTTCGTTTCGCTGTCTTCATTATTGTTCTTGTACAATATACTGCATTAAACGGGTTTGCCTTTCATTTGTTTAGTCAGCTTCATAATTTACGATTTAAACGACAGCCTGCGTTGCGCAGCAAGTTTTCTTCCGCTAAAGCATAACTCCTTCTTTGACCCTCGCAAGCGCATTGCTGTTACCCAGTCTGATGTAATAGTAATTTTGGTGACTCGTCTTCAATGCTATTACGCATTCTAACGCTGATGGCAATGAATGAAACCTAATGTTTTTGGAAACATGCTGCCTTTCCTTAACCATTCTGTAGATACTGAATGCTTTCTGTTACTTCCACTTTGGACTTCGATACCTTCATGCAGTGCATGCGGCAGATGCCGAGCTGCGAGTAAATGACTCAGCGGGCGAACAGGAATTAACTTTTACCTGCATTTTTCTATCGTACCTGCATTACCTACAGTATAAGGCATTCCTTGAAAAGGCTTCTGCTGACGTTGTTTCTGCTGATCGATATCCAGTTTTTAGGGTTTCCATGTATGTACCCCATGAACAGCGTGTGCATTCCATTATATCCCATACGTAAACTAAATACCCCGTATAGGTAGCATTTACATCGTCTGTGGTGCGTCTATGCCATATGTACGGTACTCATACGTGTTGACCGAATAGACGCTATAGATACCTTGTACAGTAAAGATGTGTGTATACTTATGGTAATTAGGTGCTCTATATGAAAATACAGATTGTCTCTAGGGACTAGCCGGCAATGTAGCTTCTGTAGTTGACCCCGTCTCCTACAAAACAGCAACGTCTGGCAGAGGGCGCAGAGTGGTAACGGGTAGAGAAGTCTGGTTGACTCCATCCAGTTGGCTGCACACTATGCCTAGTAAGGGCTCTGCTCTACGGGAAATAATTAAACAGAAGAACTACAGCAAGCTTGAGTAAAAAGTGAAATGATATCGCCGGAAGTCACCACACTGCATGACAAAATTTGAAATATAACTTTATTTGATAATCAGGTAGTTTAGATTTTATGATGCGCAAGTACATATGCTTACTGTTGGTGCTTCTTGCAGATGCGGTTGGCTTTGTAGCGGAAAGAGTGCTTGCGTTGCGACTCTGTCGGCTGTTCTATGAGCCAGTTGACGTTACGATATGCGCGATGAGTGCGAATAATCAGCCAAGAAGATATTGAACTAAACAGAAGTTGGAGTACAGCCGAGTTGCGCTTTGCAACTGCAGCCAACAGCTTCATATCAGAAATTGCTGGTCGTTGGGCTGATGATATGATATGCAAGAGTAACGATATTTTCCGAAGGGCCAGACAGGAAGGGCATTCTTCCTTGCTGGTCAGCGGCGTTTTGGAGAGACGATATTCAGCCGTTGTTCACCATCCTGAACGAGTTGCCACGTGAAAATATTGGTTTGGCGAAGCACCACCGCTGAATGCCAGAACTGCGTGAGTCGCACCAGCAATATGTTGGAGACAGGTTATGGCTACCATTCTACAGCGGTATGTCTATTTAGCTTCCAGCACGGCGCAGACATTACAGCGGCGTGTTGGAGAGACGATATTCAGCCGTTGTTCACCATCCTGAACGAGTTTCAACGTGAAAATATTGGTGTGGCGAAGCTGAATGCCAGAACTGCGTGAGTCGCACCAGCAATATGTTGGAGACAGGTTACGGCTACCATTCTACAGCGGTATGCCTGTTTACCTTCCACCACGGCGCAGACATTACAGTTCGCATCTGACGCCAATGCTGTTATGATATGTGCTAACTGGCAGTTATTGCTCAATGACTTGCCACTTGAAAACACTGATTTGGCAAACGACTTCCCAAGACCACTGAAGAAACCGAAAACAACATACTGAAAATCAGAAGCAGTACGAGCCCATCCTGATTGCCCAACGATATGGAGACTGACAGGGACGATAAGTAATGGATTGGTCGAAATCCGGTGATTTCCGAAGAAAATTAGGAAAGAGGAAGCTCTGGAGGCGAATCGTGAGCTGTTAGGCGACTTTTTATAAATCTTTCCGCTACCCCGTTTGAACAGAGGTTGAACGTGGCCCAAGATTCGCACCCAATGCTGGGACGGGTTTGAAGAAACGCTTATAGCCGAAATGGTTTGTTCTGGATGGAAATAGTTCCGATGTTTTGTGGCTACGACACTGTTGAAAGGTGAATGCGCGGAATGTGCGCGCGCTTCGTTGTTACTCTTGTCCAAATTTGGTTTATTAAACAGGTTTCCCTGTGATTTGAACAGAGCTTAGTAAAGAAAACTACGATTCAAGAAATGAAGAGTTTTGCTGCGCGGCCGCGTGAGCGTCATTGGTTTTCTGACTCATCTTGCTTTCCATGATGTAATAGTCACATCATCCCCCTAACTTCAGGTGCACGATATAGGTTAACGCTGAAGTTGTAGAGAAACCTTAGACGCGTATTTTCGCAAAGATGCTGCGTATTTTCCTACACGTTCTGCAGATAGGGGATGCTTTCCCTCAGAGGCGAAGAAAACTACATTTTTTGGTGTTCTTTCGCGGAGCCCCTAAAACTGCCTACAGTAATCCACAAATGCAGGTTCGTTTTCGGAGAAATGAGTGCCATCCTGCTATGCCTTTATCTAAGCCAAACCCGAAACATAACCCTTATGCACGGTGCTAGCTTAGGTAAGCGCACAGCAGAAAGATCGGCAAATGCAGTATAAGACGGTTTGCGTTGCTGGCCTTCCTGTTCTACGCTTACCAAAGCCCAAGGCGAAATGTAAGACCTACCTTTAAGCGAGGTTTGCGCAGGGAGGCCGCAGCGGCAATCAGTTAGGGCAGAACGGAATGGGGACTTTCCCGAAGGAAACCTGCATTTTGTCTACGCTGGGTTGCTTCAGGATTCTTGGAAACAAGACCAGGGGATTTTATATCATCATCGTACAAGCATTAGTTAAATGTAGTTTGCAGTTTAGCGTTACTTGAAAAAACGCTTCCTTTCGCTTTGTTTCGGCCGCTCAGTCTATCTGTCGGAACTTGTCCATTATGCGACCGTAGTCATACGGTAATCTTTCCGGCCACCCTGTTCTGCCTTTAGATAAGCCTGAATCGAATGACAGCGCCCATATTTCGCCTATATATGCCGCTTGCTAGAAAGGAACCTGCATTTTTCACGTTACAGTAGGATTGGAGATCTGTAGCAAACAAGGCCCTATTTTTATCTTCAAAGCAATGTAGAGCAGCGAATTAGTTGAAAATTTTAGTTACGTGATTACTCATGTGCTGAAGACGGGAACAGATTCCCGAAAGCTTCGCTAAATAAAAATTCCACGGGTCACATTATGCAGGTTCGACGTAGTCAAGTTTAAACACTCATAGGGCGAACTCTTTCGTAAACGGTATGTCTGAGGACGGACTTGCTAGTACGTACTTATTTTCAAAGTATAAAAGGTGAGAAATTCCGACGGGGCTCAGCGTATTCATCGCATCGACTAAACCTGATTCGAAGCCATTTCTATACCTACTGTACCTACGTGATATATTGGTCCTTAGAAATGTGTGTATTCTCGTATATGGTTTGTGCAGTTGCGGATGTTTCTGCTGAGTGCGTTTGAATTCGCCTATTTACAAGTGACCCTGTTAATGATTTTCGACTAAGTTGGAACATGTGTTCGACTACGCATGTTCTCGTGGTAAAGAATTAATGTTATACCATTCTGTTAATGAAAGAGTCCATTGAACATTACTCCATCTTTCAGGATTTTTCCTCTTCCACGATCAGCCAAATGCGTCGCGCTGAAGACAGGAAAGCTATAGAAGAATTTTCAATGAACTCTGTTGACAAACGATGTGTTTGTTAGTTAGAGCAATTTGTGATAACTCGGTCAGTCGTAATTGCTCCTTGTAATTGGCAGAGGCACATGGAGTTTGTGTAGAAAAAGTTGAGGGGCTTAGGAGCCTCGCTGTGGACAGGATTCGAACCTGTGCGGGTATAACCCAATGGATTTCAAGTCCAACGCCTTAACCACTCGGCCACCACAGCAACGATTAGCATTGCTTCTCTAAGGTAAATAACTGCTTAAAACCTGACGCATT
Organism: Trichuris suis; assembly: GCA_000797535.1. Taxonomy (NCBI): domain Eukaryota; kingdom Metazoa; phylum Nematoda; class Enoplea; order Trichinellida; family Trichuridae; genus Trichuris; species Trichuris suis. Next base: position 1,891,982 of record KN538375.1, on the reverse strand, counting down.
GTCTAGTAATGCTTTTTGGTGTGATATTGACTTCATTGATTATGAGTGAAACTCTCCCGTTTTACAGTGAAAGCTTATGTACAAAAAACAAATGCTCAGCGCTTTTATATCGCATATGATCCATCGATAGCGTATACGGCTCAGTCGAGCTATCACACCTATAGTTGGTGAAATAGCGATGGCGTATCATTGAGTTTAACTTCAAGATGCAAACAGCATTTTCACCAATCGCCTGGATGAACTAAGTACCTTAATATCCGAGTTAATGTTACCGTGGGCAAACAGACTGGCGATGTAAGAGGGCACGCTTGGAATGGGGAATGTATGCAAACCTGAATAGGTCAAGTTGATTTCTCTACATTTGGTTGATATGCGTAATGGCTCCGTGCTGTGGTGGCCGAGTGGTTAAGGCGTTGGACTCGAAATCCATTGGGTTATACCCGCACAGGTTCGAATCCTGTCCACAGCGATAAACCTTTACGAGTCGAATGTTTTATTTTGTTAAAACATCTATTGTGCAATGCCTAAATTAAGGGAAGTATTCCTCATTACAAATGCTTTGATTGGACGCAATTCATAAAGTCGTTTTAACCGTCCTCTTAACGTTGAGTTGTCTGTAATAAGCTCCTATCTGAAATCTCAGATGGACGACCAAATAGGGCGAACTAACTGTCCGGTATACTTCGTGTGGAACGAATGAAAATAGATTTGCGAAAGGAGGGAACTTCGAAGACCTTTGGACACTCGCAAAAGTTAACCAAAAGCGATTTATACGGCAGCTGACAAACCTAAGTTGTAAACTGAAGATAAAGGAATGAAGATAAGATTTGTTTTGTTTATGAATAGTAACCTGCGAATTACTAGTAAACATACGAAGTGACAGTTTTGCCCGCAGAATTAAAGCTCCCCTTAGTGTAGGATATGTTGCGGCATTTTGATAATCACCATTCATTGATCAATTGCCCTCCCGTATACGCTTGTGCTTACTGGCGGCTCAATGAACTTTAAGAATTGGCGTGCCATACTGTATGTTCAAAAATTCAAACTGTTTCAAATGGAGTGACGATGCAGAAACCGAACTAATGTTATAATTTCATTTACGTAATGGACTTCTCGTCACAGGAATCGCGATTATCGTCTTAGAATTGCTCAAAATTCTTCTCGTAGCGATGAAAGGTATACTACGCTTTTCAGGCTGTACGAAGATGAAACCTGAGCATCAATTAGACGATTGTTTTGAAAGTCAATTAGCTTAACATCCAAAAAGCAAATGGGACTGCAATGAATAAGCAGTCTCCCGACTACTCTTGTTTATCTTTTGGACAATCACTGAGAACGGAGAAAAGTATGCTGCACGATTGTTTGAACTGTAACAACTTCATTTCGCGTCCACTTAATCACTGCGTTTGAACCGCAAAAAATCAACCGAGGCATTATGATAATGCGAAAAGAGGTATTAGCCTACTTTGTTGCCGCAAAACCATCGGCCATAGCAACCATTCAATTGTTCGAAACGGCGCTCGAACGCGTCACGCCAAAAACGGCTGCCAGTATGCAAATTACCTTCCAAATGTCGTAAATAATTTACTCAAGCATGAGATCAACGCTGAAATTTGGGCGAGAAAAATTTCTACGCTAACAACGACAGGAGGAAACTACGCGTCGCGAAAAACAAACGAAAGTTCGTCTTTGGACAATAGTAAACGATTGGAATTAAACTTAATACTACAATAGAGAGTGACAGTGCAATTTCAAAACGTCAAAAACAATTTGTACAAAAGATCGTTGGTCCAACACGACGGCAAAGACGACAACGCCGACCATACTTCGTTCGCTAACCGTATACGGGAAAGACGGACTAAAAACGTGTCATCCTTGTCGTATAGGTGCCCCATAGGCACAGGCGACTCATTGATCCATATCCATTGCCGTCGACTAATGGATGTCAATTGCAGGACGGCAAAAGAACATGAAGAAAACACATTACACAACGCATACCGTCTTGAATAAAATTGCGCAGAAACAATGATTATGCTCAGCGTTTGATCGCATGATTGAGGATAACTTATTAATGGACGTCACACTTAGGATTGTTGTAATAAAATACGGAAAGTATTGCTGTTAAAAATTGGGAAAACAAAGCAGTATTATTATTCGTCTTTTCGCTAAATGCATTCCACTTTTGATCTGCTCCTTCTCTCGCTCTCACTTTTGCCCAACGGAGCGCTTCAACCCCTCGACAACATCCTCGACGGAGCGATTCTTCGTTTCCGGCACGAACTTGTACGTGAACAACCAAAAGAAGGTCAAAAAGCCGGCAAACACCAAAAACGAATATTCTCCAATTGCGTTCTATAAGCTCTATTGCTTATTTAAACATTTGCATACGGCTTGCCCAACCGACCTGCATTGGCGGGAAAGCCCATCCGACAATGAAAGCGGCACCCCAATTGACCGGCACAGCCACCGACGTCGCGTGACCGCGCGCATTCTGCATAAATAGTTCGCTGACGAAAAACCACGGAATTGCGCCTGCCAATTTGTCAAAATATTTAAATAAGGCACAAAGCAAAATGCTTCGCGCCAACCTGGTCCAGTGGCGAAGGCGACCACGAACAGGATGACGAAAATTATGCACAGAACGGCAGTGTTCATTCCTTGCTTCTGAAAGAAGGAAAAACTGACACATTTCCATTTTCTCGCCTTTGCGTTGTCAGGAGCAAACCAGCAGCGCCATTGATATTGTTAAGCCAATGGAGGTGACCCACATGCCGCCCAAGCCAATAAGATGGAGCGTTCTGCGACCGGCTCGATCGATGATCGCCGTGGAAACAATGGTCATTATGACGTTGGTTGCTCCGACACCCATAGTTGCATACTGAGCTTTCTCCGGACCCAAACCGGCGCCTTCGTCAAATATTCTGGTCGAATAGAACATAACCTGAAAGCAACAATGCTCCACTCATCTATATCGCACTCTACTGACTTCTCAATGGAACTGAAGGGCTAACAAGTTTTAAAAAACTTACGTAACTATTGGGCTTTTAACTCTAAATGAATAAATTACTGAATGCACCATGGACTGAGGAACGCGCTTGTAGCAAAGAAACAAAACAAAAGCAACATAACAAATAAATACATTTCAAAAGTTTTTTTCTCGCCTACTCACCGCGTTGATTCCGGACAACTGCTGCGAAAGCATCATCATAACGCAAATGAACAGCGCCCAGCGAAGCACTTTATCTTTGAACATGTCCGTAAACTTCACCTAAAACAATAGGGGACCCATTGGTGGGGGCGCTGCGGAAAGGAGGAGACGACCTTAGGAGTTTCCAACATCTTCTTCGACTCGTCCGTCATAATTTGCAATTCAGCTTCAACATCGTTGGACTGTCGAAGCTTTTGCAGCGCTGCAATTCAAACGGAAAGCAAAAGCAATGCTCAAACGCTTGAAAAGTTGCGCGTACCAACTTTGGCAGCCTCCAACTTTTGCTGATGTATCAACAAGTACTTGGGACTTTCCGGGCAAAAAGGCAACGTGGCAAGTTGGAAAATGGCCGGAACAATGGTCAACACTGAAAAAGGTATTGGGGACGAAAATGGCGCGCGCGCGCACATACGAGCTTACAAAGAACAATGGGCCATAGCGTTTCCGTTCCTAATAAGCTCGACAAGCCCAACACTTGCGAAACAAGTATGGAAATTGTGACGACCAACTGATTGACGCTGCCCAGCATGCCACGCAAGTTGATTGGCGATATTTCCGTCAAGTACATTGGACAGATGGCGCTGTTGATGCCTGCAGGCATTTGAATTCAAAAAGTACGACCTTGAAAATCATTAGTCGATTCCTACCGCAGCATATGCCGATAACGATACGACCAATCAGCAAGTAGACGAACGATCCGCCCGACTTGCTGCCAGCCATCAGTCCAGCGCCCAAGAAGGCAATAACGTTATTCAACAACATTCCGTTGCGTCTAGAAAAAGCACGGCAAAGATGAGATTGACTGCAGCAAATAAGGCGGAAAAAATTTCTTACCGACCAAACCTGTCCGCGACGTAGCCGGACAGCATACCGCCGATTAAACCGCCGAACGACATGAAGCCAACAATCGACGCCCAGATGTTGTCCAGGTCTTCCTTTTGGTAGGGTTTGTCTGCCGAAGAAGTCGAGTTGATCCATGCTTTGATCACCTTAAAAGGAGTTTCCAAAAGCTGTTCTTTAAAATAACAAAACGCTTTATAAAATAAAGGGATATTGAAAAAATCAATGGATCTCCGATACGCGTGCCAACTCTGACCCCCTATATATGCGCGCTGTCGCCGAATAAGGGTCGAAAGGTCAAAAGTGGAATAGAATGCAACAAAAACCGGTATGCAAAGAGGGTAGCAAAAAAAAAGAGGCGTCAAGATGGCGACCGACAATTCTCAAAAATGGTCAACTTGATGTCTTCTTCACCTTTTCGGGAGCGTTCATGACGCCAATACTGTAGCCGAAAATAAACGACGAACCAAGTGCCGAAGCGCATATGGCAAAGATGAGCGGACCAGTGAGTCTTCCCTTAAAGAAAAACAATATTATACACATACAACATAGTAGTTCGGAGGTGAATAAAAGTAACATAAGTTTTAAGAAGATAAGAAATCTGAATGCACCGTATTTGTGGCCATCGTTTTCTCTGCTCCGAGTGCGTTAGGATGATGCGCAGCGCTTAGAGATAAACAGAAGCAAAGCCGTGCAGTTGAAGGAAGATGGAGAAAGCGCGCAGAAAAGCGGTTGCAAATCAACGTGTGACACGCGGAGGGGCATTCACTCGTCTGATATTATACACAGACGCCCAATCGAAACGTGGCACTCTCCTCATAGGCAAACTGGTTTGCCCGTACGCTTGAGCTCGTACGCCGTTGTCTGGCGCTATGTCTGCTTTTTTGCCGCGTTGCAACCCAAAATTCCCTTCCATCCAAAGAAGTGACGAATTCAGCAAACCAACTCAACTTATGCTGATAATAAAAAAACAAACACTTCTTGCTCAACGAGGAGCAACAAGTATAGAAAATCTACGAGACTATTACGCAATACGAACATAGCTTAACAAAAAAACTGGAAGAATTTCCCTACGCTCTTTTTGAAATTCAGAAAGGGGCGATTACAACCAAAAAAGGTGAAAAGCACTCTGCCCATTTTTAAAGCAGTTTCAAGTTGAAACAAAACTTAGAAAGGTCGGAATTTGTAATGTAAAACAAAGCTTGTATAATTTGCATAAATAGTGCCCCCCCAAATTCGTTTTGGCCAACTTCGTACAAGGACGGGTTTGTCGAAGCGCGTGGGCGCGTAAGCTGTGAAGACAACGGAAAAGACGACGCTGTCTCGCTTTAAGCTAACAAACTTTATTTTATCAATTATTTACAAAACGTTGTTGCTTGGAAAACAGGCATTCAAAGAACACGTTGTTAAAATGTTCTTCGTCACTTCGTGCCTACGTTTTTCCTAATGAAAGGATTTTGAATACGCTGCAACTTGGTTCCCTTAGGACCTTTGGCGCTAAAGGGGATTCACTGGCACTGAGCGACTTTCGTCACGCGAAAGATGCACACACGTGCAACGCTTGCGAACTTTTTGAACATAAACATAAACAAAGTGGTAACAACAATGAGAGATCGCACTTTCCCGTTACTCGATTGTTTCGTGGCACCTTTAGTAGATCAGAGGACACACCTAATTTGCATGCAACACCTAACATTCCATTGAAGATTTGAAAAACTCGCTAATAGGCTCATCGCAGAAGGGCAAATTAGCGCGATTATCCAATTCAAAAAGCTCAGTTGCCCTTAGGCGCTACTTTGTACAGGAAATTCAAATGTTCAGCTATAGTCGTTGACAGCAACAAGCTGATAAGTATGCAAATATTTCGGTTCAATATTTTCAACGAACGGATGGATCGATGGCATTGCTTTTGCTCTAGTAAAATTATCATCGCCCCAACGCATTGCAGCCGGCTTTAAAAGACGAAATTCGGCGCCCGCGTGGGTGCAGGTGGAAGAATTATAAAAGTTGAAGAATACAAGTTGTTACTCGGAAGTGACAAGTGCAAACAAAACTTGAAAAAGCGAAAACAACTTCTCAAAACAATGTCAAACTGAAGAATAGCAGCGGCTTGGGCAGTTTTTCTTCTTCAATCGACGCTAAATTTAAAATAGACAAAGTTGACAAGAAAATTTTATTCGCATTGACTTTGCTCCAGGTTGGCCTCGTTCAATTTCCAAATCAACTGTCATTTTTAAGCGCGGCAAAAATCGACGGAACCGCTAAAGTGGGATATAAAATTAATTTAAAAAGATTAGGCGAGCTCACGGAGATCACCTTATAGCCAAGCTGTGACCTGGACTTAATGTAAATAAGACAAGAAAAGAGTAAATATTGCCGTCTGCTTCGATCCCGCGGAAAACCGTTTACCAACCGCGCGAAGCAACAGCACTTCTGCAATTAAAAGCAAATGTTCGTTGGCAATAAGAAAGAGCCAAAGTTTGCTCAGATCATTTCGAGTATTGACAAGCACAACTGGCCTCAACATCGAGCTGAAACGGGATTAGCCGAAGCTCTTTCGTCCGTCGCATACTTAGTTCAATCTGACATCCACCCAATCGGATTTTCATATTCAAACATGTCCGTTTTACTATTGCGAAAAAAGAACTCGAAGCTTTCGGATTCGTCTGATCTCGCCTTCAGCGGCTTAAGGACGCGATCGCACGCGCCCTGAGAGTTTCAAATTTCTTCGCAATAATAAAACAGCCAAACGTAAGTAACGTGTTCGAAAGTATTTCAACAAATCAACGGGACAACCCATTATTTTGAAATCGGCTACGCTCAATGAAGATAAGGCGTCGACCGCGCAAGATTATTCGATAAGATAAGGCACCCATTGAAGCCACCCTCAACTTGCAATTCAAATGAAAATATGAACGAATTTATGCTAGCCTATCTTGCAACATTTCCATTCAACCAATTGTCCGAATGAAAAGGCCACAAGCAAGGGAGCAGTCGATAGGCAACCAAAAGAAAGCTGAAAGAGCACATTTCCCGCCGGCATTGGTGAAAGCGCTTAACGCGAAAAAAACTTGTGAAACTTCCCAACTTCGGCATTTTTGCTTTTTCAGCGCCAAAATTTGTCCACCCTGTCAAATTGCGTCGTTCAGCGAATTGGCGAATTTTGAATTCGAAACGATTGCTGAGAAAATTAGCATAGCGTGCAAAAGCGAAGTCGACCACAACCAACTTGACAAGAAGAGAACACATTTTTAAAATACCCCGCAACAAGTTGCAAACAAGTTTGAGCGCCTTTCTTAGGCGCTGCCAAATCGCGACAATTTGCTCTACACGTAGACAACAACGCGAAATGTCAATTCGGAAAAAAGAAGTTGCAGCAAAAGCGGTCCACTTCTGCCTAAAGGTAAAAAAAAAGCTTTCGAGAATCGCGTCTGCCAAACGGAAGTACAAATAAAAATGAAAAACTACTAAGCGCAAATATTTCAAGAATTAACCGCAGATTAAGCAATAACAACATTTACGCGTATTGGGCTGCAACCATAAATTTGCATATACACTGACTTATGCAAATTTATAGCTTTTGAACTTTAATATTCGAAAGTGGGAAAAATTGCGACGACTTCTTACTGCTTGGAAAGTTCTCACTCGGAGGGAAGGAAGAGCACATTCTCTCTCTCACCTTTCTGTACCCATCAAAATGGCATACGATAAGTTCTGTAGTCGATGAGTCTTTCATAAAAGCTGAACGCCGGCAATTTGTCAAGAAATTAGCTACTGGCAATTTGCCACATAGAATCGAACGAAATAAGTAGCGACATATGAAAGCTGTTGTTTGCATACGGCGCAGATGGAGCGCCCGCAACACCCACACCGTAAGGACGAAAGCGACAACGACCAACACGGCAACAACGGTCACTTCTTGTTGCAGGGACAAAGGCGGCGAAGGTGACGTAAGAGCCCACATGGTCGACAACGATGCCCTACGTAAAGCGAAGAAAGCAAAAAGGCAAAAAATTCCTTACAGCGACCTATGGACGTTTGCTTTGGTGTTCAGGGACGCTATCAGGCTTTATCGTGACGTAGCAATTGCGATGGAACGTAATAGCTTACGTAACAGCTGCTGCCAATCGTCACAATTCTACTGACATTACAAGCAAAGCTTTCGTGCGTCATTTTTTTCCTGAATGTCAATGTAAGGTCATTGACGCTTTAAGCGGACGAAGAAAGAGTGCATTAGAAGTTTTCTTCGCATTTTTAGAGCCTCCTATCCTCAGTTCATTCACTACTGCGCTCGCTCATTGAACATAGTAAAGCCCAAGGCTTCAACTGCTACGCAATGTCAAACCTTGAAACGTTGCGTAACAGCAATAGCAGAATCGTTAAGTCAGTGATAAGCGCTACTGTTGATCGTTGACACAATTTTATGGTTAGTAAAAATCACAGTGCCGCACAAGCCGGCTCGACGGTCACAGAGCACACAGGATGCATTGCACTGTTCAAATCGCACAGCGAGAAACGTACTGCAGTCAGCGCGATCATTGTCTTCTACGTTCAGGGAGTAGTAGCGGGCTTTTCTATGAATTACAACTAACTCATTAACGAAAGCAGAGTCATTCAGCTAACTGCTAATCAACGGGAATACTACAAAGCTATGAAAATAAGCCAAGTTGGCTGAGCTATGAAGAACCTTGTGACGACGCGTTCTACGCAGCAGCGGCTAGTTGACGCCAAGCGGAGGCCGTAAATTTAAAAACTCGTAAAGCGCACCAATTCTTCACGTTGTCTACGCTTTAGGGTGACAGCTACAATAACGTAACGAATCGATCTACAGTTTCTTCGCCGTATTTGGAAAAAAAGAACGGAAAGCGTCGGTGTTTCCGCATTTCGCGATTTCAAAGATTTACTTCTCCACTGGGAGGAGTCTCAGCGCTGCGCGCGCGTCAATCGCCCATCAAAATTGCGCAACTTCGACCGGAAAGGAGATGGATGATAACACTGTCAGCCTATCGAGAATGTCGCGCTTGTATCGGCTGGCAGCGTCTTTTCTTTAAAAAATTTGCATGACGTGAGGACCCAACTAACTGCGCACAGGCGCCCCAACGTGGCCAAAAGCTTCTCAATACCGATGGATGCTCCGAAGCGAAGACCTTCACCATTCTCAACGGGTCAACAGTGTTCACTCTCTTCATGTTGCCAACAGAAGAAGCTGCACAAGTGCGTACACCACCTTTTTCCAACGAAGGATCGGACAACGAAACGACGCTGTACTGCGCTTACTATATATCCCTGTCAATTGATTGGCTCGTTTTGAATTTCAAATTCTGACACGCCGCGAAAGACGACCGTTGGATTGAGCCAAAGAGAGAGCATCTTGCAACCTGTGCCAACTGAGCCAATGGGAAACGACGCGGAGTAGTAGGCAAGACGGCTCTTAGTACGGCATAACGAATGACTGGCAAGAAAACAACTTTCGTAGCCGAAAATTGGCACCGCTACACCCTTTTTGGGAATATAGCGCAAGCAGCGTGTCACAGTCGCTGCGCGGCCGACGACACGGAGCCAAAAAAGGCACTCGCGCGCGCGCGCGCGCGCGAGCGAGCGCCTGCACTTACCTCCAACTTTTTCGTGTCCACATGCTTCGGCTCACCGTCGGCGTTCGAAGAGGTCAGTTGGATAGCTTCGGCAGTCTTCATGCTCGACATGGTTTTTTACGAAACGAACGTCACAATCTGCAAAGAGAAAACTTTCAAGTACACAGCTTAGCGATAACATACAAGCGCGGAACTAACTACGCGAGCGCCCGCGCGAGAGGGCGTTCTGCGTTAATGTCATCCTGAATGAACCACCCGAGCGGTGGCGGTTCGCTACGTTAAGTATGACGAAGTCGAAGGCAGCTGTCCCACCGCGTCAGCAGCGAACAGATGCTGCGCTGTCCTTGGATTAGGGTTTCGCAGGGCAAACACAGAAACGAATGCTCTGACGATGCCGGCTTCAGCGGAAGGTCAACTTCCTGTTTCCCTTTAAAACAATGCTCCATGTAGGCATTCGAATCGATTAGCTCAACGCCGGAGGGAATGATGCGCAGGCACCTTTCAAATATCACTGCGATCTTCGAAGCGGCAGATAAGGTACACTCATCGTTGTCGCCACTTGCAATGCGATCTGCACAGTGAACATTGATAACTGTCATGTTCAACAGGAGAAGCGCGTAGTTGCTTCAGTCACCATGGACACTGACACAAAAGGAATACAAAGACAACAGAGCGGATTTGAAAAAGACGTATGCGGACCGTCAGCTGACCACAGGCGCTTCATATGCATAACAAAAGGTCTTTAACGTGGCGCATCAAATTTGAATAGAACACAGCAGAACACCCTCTGCTCTATTCTCTGCAGCAGAGTTGACAACTGGCGGCCGAACGCAATATTCTGGCTGACGAGGCGGGAAAGAAGGGAAAACATGCCAGAGGGAGGGTGAAGTCATCCTACCGATGCCGCAAAAGGACGACACAATAGCTTCGTACGGCGTTGTGTCCGATCGATCGGGCAGTTGGCACGCAAGACAAAGTGTTCAGGTAACACCGCAACGAATAATGATGCAATAAAAGTTCAAACCTTAAAGCGACGCCAAGAAGGCGAGCACTCAGTCACTCTGTGCTTTAAAAAGAGGCTTTGCGTCAAAGGCCGCCCCTTAGCTGAGCATCATCAAGCAAGAGGGCAGCACCTTCGCGGCTAAACGATCGACCACGCGAGCGCGCTAAGCCGATCGACCAATGGGAAGCGCGGCTGACCGATGAAGGAGCAATGCTAAAATTCAAACGGCACTTCGTCGCTTGGCAAAATGCCAAGCCATGCAGCCGCACAGGTCAAACAACCAAATCAGGAGATGATCGCCGTCTATGCTGGCCAAACTAGCGAACCTGCACCTTATAAGAAAGAACAACGCCGACTAGTGACGTTTCGAGTACTTGATAGATCGCTTGAAACGGACGGGTCATTAGAAACAGAATATCGAGCGCACATGACCAGGCGCGACCCGTCGCGATAATGGACCGGTGTGGTTCACGTAACGCCGGGGTCTGATGGCATGACTGATGTTGGGCAACTGGTCAAGAAAAAGTTTGCTCGCCTAACTGGGTCGACAACGATTACCCGAGGCGCTACCTCGCTGTTCATGCAGTCCGTTAATGGCGATGCTCTCACGACTGAACCGATACCGAGATCGATGATCATAGTTTCATTACGACTTGCGCCTGTAGAATAAGAGGAAACCAAACCAACCAACCATGTGCAGACGTCGCCAAAATGCGCATATTACTGCAGGCGGTCTTGAAGGCCAATGTCCAATGCCAATGTCTTTCAGGGTGGGACAATGCTTGAAAAAAGAAAGTGAAACCTTGAAACAACAAAACAGAATAATTGCCGGCCATGCGCGAAATGACAGCGTAAAAAATATAAAGGAAGAGTCTATTGGCGAACGTGGGAGCCGCAACTTCGTCAAAATCCTCAATGGCTGACGGAAGCAGTAAGAAACTCGATTTTTTGAATTCCTCTGTCGGAACAATTTCGAACGCTCATCGTCTAAAGCCCAACGTTGGCAACATTGTCGGTGACCCGGGCTAACGGCGCGCAAGAGAAGATGAACTACCGAACCACCATCGGAAAAACTACGTGCTCATCGCCAACTCCTCGGAGAGACGAAGGCGGAAGCCAAGAGAACAACCATCATAACATGCGTGATCAATGACCAACTGACTTTGGCAGTCAAGAAGAGCGAGTATGGGCATTCCACCGAGCCTGAGCGGTTAAGCTATACGACATTTAAAACACAATTCGCCTAAATGCAAAGCTCAGAGTCGGAAGGAAGTATTGTCACGTGGGCTGTGTGCTAGAAGCTGCTAAACTTAGTACAAGCCAAAAAGCTGCTAAAACTCGCCTAGACGAATTACACCTGAGGGCAGCGAAGTCTGCTGATCCTACGGTAGAGGTCCAATCGGGATTATCAGGTCAAGATATCTACATACGTTCTTCAAACAACCAGGGATTTCCGAGTTGCAATTTCAAGCGTTTTTGCGGCATGCCTTCCGGGCATATTTTCGAGCAAACACTTTTAACTACCTTACGACGACAATATCTACTGGGTAGCTTACTTTGGAATCCAAGTGCGATCAACTTTCACTGGCTCAAAGGTGTTCAACTAACGCGCGCAAAGTCGAGTTGAGCTATGAGCACCCGATCTAGAATTGCGTACTTCGAAAGGTACTTGACAAAATAGTTGCTCTCCAGAAGTTGCACATTAAAGCTTGTCAGTCAATCGCAATTCTCCCCAAAGAGCATTTTAATTGGCGCCAACTGCTCTTTTAAGCGATGGAAACTGGGCCTCTCGGATCGGCAGATTATTTGACGAAGAATTTCGATGGAAGTTAGACACTAAAAAAAAACCGGTTTCATACGGGGACCCATCAACCACAATAACCACTACGACCTTGAAAAGGCACAACAAGCGCGTCACGTCGTTGGGATGCCGTGCAAGGGCGGCAGCTTAGCGAAAAGATAAGCGCCCAACTATCGTTGGCAACTAACGCGGCGAGCGAATAATCTGTTTGAAAAGCCAAATATGGCGGCAGTTTTGAAATTTCGAACGGCCGACCAGTCGCAAAAGCGGAACATACCGTCTGACGGCAAAAAGGCGGCGAAGCAGAACCGAACAAACCAGTTTGGTTTGGTGAAAAACTGCCGGTCGTAAACGCTGCAAACAGCTCACACGTGGAGGTAGCAACGGTTATGCGGATTCTGGTCGAACGTGAAGCCAACCTGAATTACTTTCCTCAAAATTCAAACGTACAGCGTGCGCAACGTACGGCCGAGCAGCGTGCGAAAGTCCGGCGCGGTTGCTCAACGCTTTAAAGACGAATTCAACAATTCGAAGAAAGCACGGAGCTCGCAAAGTGCAGGTTCGTTAGGAATGTACAGCAGAGGTGGAATACAATGCGATTCAACCAACCTATGTTCGACCGATAGTTCAGGCTTCGCCTCTTAAGATTGGGTGCGAACTAAGGAAGCGGACTTTTTGGAATGCAGCAACCTGATAGGTTGGGCACCCCTTAAGCCTAAGGCGCAACGGGTCAACGGGTGTTAGCGCGGCCAGTAACGCAACTGATTCACGGGAGCCGTGGGAGGTAGTGTTTGTGGGCAGGGAGCCATGACTAACCTTTATTAGCGCTTTAGCAGTTGTTTCTTATGACGCTTTGACTTGGCAAGCCACTAAAAACTGCAGATTTGCTTAAACGACTTAATCTTCCTAATGGATTTTATTAATACGTGGTTTTGTTAATATAACGCTGTGCAATTGCTAACGTAGCTCACAGGAACTCCTTTCGACCTCTTAATTGAGCGGAAAAATAATTTCCAGCGTTTTAAAGAGGTTTTATCATTCTTTCGTCATAAGAAGCCGCGAAACGTAGGGAGGATTAGTTTTCCCGTTAGCTGAATTTGGGCAACGTATTAAAATAATAAAAGCAATAACAAATGCACTTGAATGCAGCGCTGTGAGAAGGGCGCATAAATTTTTGTAACAGCCCCGTATGACGTAATGAAACAGTAGTAGAGACCTCGGATTGATAAATAGTAAGAAAACAATTTGCTGTTGAAGAAACGAGTTTAAATTTTGCCGCGCACTGAAGCGGGAACTATAAATAATCAAGTTGGTCTATTTACTTAACCACAGGCAATAATTAAGTGGGACTATTGCAGCGAAAAAAGTAGAACCATTGTGTATTACGTAACAGTTCGCTAAAACTGGGTGCATTTCGAGCAATGCCCTCAATATTTTTTTCAGGAACACTCATTGTTTTAAGGTGGGCGCTGCTGCCAGGGTTAGCTAGAATTTGTTAATACAAGTTTGAATGTTACGTGTGATTCATTTATTGTATACTGTAATCATCTGACGCTAAAGAAAGCTTATATTCTTATGACAGCTTCTTTGCGAGTTTGAAACTGAAAAGCTAGCGTTCAACCCTAATTGGAATTTCCACGCAAACGTGGTGAGGTAACAATAATAAATAAAGCAAAATAAACATGGCATTTCGCAATATTCTCTTTCGTTAGGCATAAGCCACGAAATCACATTTTATATTTTGTTAATAATTAAAGTGATTATTCATAATAATTTCAAGACTTTCCCAAACCTATCAGAAGCAATCAGCGCAGAACGAACGTCTCTTGCCGAAGAAACCATTTTGAAATGTATACTGTAAATTTAAAGATAATGAGGATAAGCTACTAAATCCCTATCACTAACGCGACTGCGCAGTTGCCTTGAGCCTTCAATGGCTTGCGAGAACAATACGCAAGTGAAAATTTTGCTTTTATTCTATTTTACAATACGATTCGCAAGAAATTGAATTTCACAATTTCCTCATTTGCACTAGTACTTTATCTTGATACGGTAACTTGTGGACAGTGACAATACCTGAGCATCAAAGAGGAGTGAAACAAAAGTAAACAGTTCCGTAACAGTTTTAAATGGGCATACTTAAATGCCAACAGTTTATTGGATAACCGAAACTGTCAACTATTGGCCAGAAACGTTAACAACGTTTTAGTCAGGATGCCTTTCAGGAAATGACTGAGTTAATCTGCTACGGAAACACCTCAAAAACGAATATTCAGACGCCACAGATAATTGATTGTATGTTCACGTATTCGATCTCTGAACGAGCCTCGCCTTCGAGAACTTCTTTACTTCGTGGACCCAATGAAGTTCGATATACCATGGAGGGGCAATTTGTGGTTTTCGGCTGCTTGGTATTGAAGCGGGTAAGCGCTTGGATGAATTTTGAAACCGTAGAGCCTAAGTTGGCTAGTATAAGCTTTGCACCTTATCATGCTAGTTAACAATTGCCGTACCGAGGCACATACTGGTTCGTCGGGCGCTTTGGACGCAAGTGAGGATGGACCATGAACAGCATGTGCGGGAAGCCGGTTCCAAAGTAGGCGCCGTCAGTCAAATGGTGCTTCGAAGATTTCGGATTGTACAAGTCCATACATCGCGGACAGTACAACTTCACCATCGATTCGCCGGGCACGTCGGACAATCCTGTTAAAGCAACGGTTTATTGAGAAACAAAGAAGTCATGTTAAACCCAGCGGAAGCATCTGCTGATTTTCGCAGTACAATCGCGGACAGTGCCCAAAGTCTCCATTTTGCCATTTTTCAACCATTTGAGCGATGCCATGATTTGTCAAAATATAGCGAGCATGGATCAGCCCGTACAACATTTCCGCCGCCTGCTCGATCAAGTCGGACTGCGTTGGATTTTCCTCCAGTTCGTCGTCTACAAAATTCAAAATTTCAAAATGCGTTAGTACTTGGAAAGTTGCCAAGCGCTGACCGGGTTCAATATCCAAGATCATGTCCAAAGCAAGACGATATTGAGGGACTTGTTCGTTAAGTCCCGTCAAGTTGAATTTGTCCTGGATGAAGTCCTCGTCTACCTGAAGGAAAACAAGTGTAATCGACACCACAATACGGGCTACGCGGAGTGAGCATACCTCGCAGAAGAATTCGTTCCCTCGCAACCCGCAAAACCATGAAATCCAGGAAACTTCTTCCGAGCTGCTCATCTTTCTAGCCGGGGCAAGCGCTGAAATAAAGCGTACTGTAGGAAGTTGGCAATAACATGTATGAAAACATCCAACGTCCATTTAGCAGACATACATGCTTTTCAAATAAAGACGGGCTATAGGCTAAAGGAGAATTCTTACGTCGTTCAAGCTTACAGGACACAAAAATAGTGCGACAGAATAATCACGCCTGAGCGAAACTTGGACAATTAGCAATAATATTCGTTCGCCTTACCGGTAACGGACAAACCGAAGGACGCGACAATGGACTAAAAAGATACGCAGGCCACCTACCGTCAACCGACTGTTTAAAAATCCGCAGGTACATAAAGACACACTGTTTCAGTGCGCGTGCGCAACTTGAGGCCGATTAACTTAGAAGCTCTAGGACGTAAAGGCGATAAAATAATTTAAAAACCTGCATACGCTTTAATGTGCTTACGAAATTTAGAACGCAAAAAAGTACGGATCTTGTTTATTTTTGTTCAATATGACGTGCCCACACTTTATGCAGCTGTACTTCTTCCGTCATCAGATTGGCAATTAGAAATATTAGCTTAAACCCAAAAGCCACACTGAGGACGAATAAGGGCAAGCTGAGGAAATTAAGCGAGCAAACTTTTTGCCCATAAACGGACAAATGTCTCGACTGTTGAACTCATCAGAGCAATAGGTAGAACTCGAACCTATCTTGTTGTCTTCTGTAGCCCTGAGGAGGCGCTTGAGCAGAAATAGAATTTTTGTCAGGAATTTCTGTAAAATTTCGTACCACCCATTTTTGTTCTGCAAGAAGAAACTTGATAAAATAAGAATAGAAGAATCCACATTTACTGATGCATTCATGACGGTAGATAGACCCAATGACTTTTTGAACGCGCGCGGTCAATTTACGTCGCTGAGTTTTGCCCGACATTAGATGTGTGTTAATTTTTAAAGTCGCGAAAAAATTAGAAAATATATTTTAAAGTGCAGAATCAGAGCAGCACTTTTGAAGCATTGATTCAACGCCTTGTTCAGCAACCGTAACGCTAAATGATGAGTAGGTACTCTTCGAAATCGATCGGTCTAGCGAACGCGCAAAGCAAGAACGTAGATTAAAAAAAAGTTCATTCAAACCAACCCTCGTTTCTCGCCATTGATTCAATACGATTCACCACCCGCCACGCCTTAATAGGTGGATCGAAGAATCCAGCCAACGCATGTGTTGCTGGAATAATATGCGCAGGTACTAGTAGCAATTGAGCGTTTTGCGCTACTCAACGCAATTTGCTTGATTGCTTCTGAGTATTGATTGCGACACTTTTCAGCCGCGGAAGTTACGTAAATGTGTTATTTCATTAATTTTGTAACTTACAGGTTCCATCAGTTGTTTAGATTTTACAGTAAAACTAGACCGTAAATGCGGACTTGCTGTTTAGGGGCATATGCCTTGGCATGTATTCCAATGCTCTGTTGGCCTACGCCAAATGTTCTGCGAACCTATGGGTATACTTGTTATTATGAGAAGATTTCAGTGTCTTCTTATCGAGTCGCGTTTCAAAATGATTGCTGGCTCGCTATGGAACACGATCGAAGGGTATGTTTTAATTACTAATTAATTCATTGTTTATGTTTGCTCATAGCGAAATATTTCGTCAACGATTTCACATCTTCGTTACTTGCGCGTCTTAAATTTTTTGACCGACTGTAAATTGAGGAAGGTTGGAATTTTCTTCAAAAAAGCACTGTGAACTGCGTAGCCTTAATGCTACATCTTACTCGTGCTTACGCGTAGAAATGCTTTTACGAGTTGTTTGCGTTTTCCATGTTAGACGCTGCCTATGAGCGTCTAACATGCAGTCTTATGCTTAGCAAAAGTTCTCTTTGGCTCACTGCAAAAAGAAATTAACAGATTGAGACTTTTCAGCGAAAAATTCGGACCTTCCCGCTCGTTGCAAAATCTCGGGAGTTCCTTATATCTCCCAGACTAGCTTGAAAATTCAGCGTCTACGCCGCTTGCAAAGTTGGTACTTCTGTTTTCGCCTTTTGTGAGTTGCTAGCGATTACATTTCAATCTTATGTTCCTGAGCACTAGTCGCTCGGAATAATTATTAATGCAAAAGCTCTGCACTTCCCCAATTAGATACGCATTTAATGATTCGCAGGTACATTGAAATTCTTTCCTTCAAGTAACGTGAGTAACGGGTTGCCTCTATACCTCCTCCAAAGTACGTGATGGAATTTTGTTAGCCCATTAATCGCAGAAGTTTGCTCTGCAAATAGCCTAATTCGTAGTGTTCGCGGGTTATCACCACGGTTTCAACTAATGCACTGACTGCCGCAAGTTTCATTTCAAAGCGTTCTTCACGATTACAATGCCGCTTCGAACCTGAGCATAATAAATCACATCAAATTTAAGATCTCATTGAGAAAAAGCTGTCTTTATTTTTTTTCATCATACCTATGAACTAATAAGGGATTTTCAAGATAATTCATGTTTGAAAATTTTGCATTCCACTCTTGGGGCTGCTTGCTTCGCCTATTTTTGAAGAATCTAAGCTATGAACGACACTTTCCTGGTTTAGCGCCACCTTTGCGTCCTCCTAATCAAAACGAGTTCCATTCGTTCCACGCCTTCCTTGAATGCGTTTGCAGTTTTTCCCTTTTGATGATTGCGCTGCAGCGTCGCACTTCAGGTCATAGCCAGCTGACGGAGGTTCGGACTGGGATGATAACATAACTTTCCAACGCAGTGGTTTTATATGTTATGCGCCCCGCCGTCATACTGTAACTTTGCTAGCCATCCTGTTCTGCCCTTCACTAAGTCTAAGCCCAAACGTAAGGCTTTTTGTTTGGCTTAGGCTTAGGTAAGGGCAGAACAGGATAGCCGGCATGGTCGCCGATAAAGGCAGAACAGAATTGGCGCATAGTTAGCAGAAAGGAACCTGCATTTCTCAGGCAGTCGGGCGCATAACCGACAAGACCCAAATGGACATTGTAACTTGTCGTCTAATCTTGGAATTGGACAAAATTGCCATTTCTGCCGCGCATGAATTGCTCGCCGCAATCGGCCTGTTCCTAATAACGAAACTTGACAAGCTGCGCAGAAAAGCTAAGCATCGCGTTACGTCTCCCGATTCGTCTCGCGCGGGTGGTTTTTGCTTTTCGTAATGTTTCCTTGCATTTATTGCAGCATTTGCGGGCCTCCACTTCAAAGCTTATTTTGCGGGAAACCCGTTTGGGAACAAAAAAATCCGCTTTATTTATTATAGCAATTTTGGGCGACCAAATTAAGTTTTTATCTTCTCGGTCGTCGAAGCAACTGCCGACGTTGCTTTTGAAATTTGCTTTCCAGCGCACTTAGCGTTATAAATCTTAAAGAATTGAAAGTAGCGAACAGCGCATAAGCCTTTGAGGCTAATCGTTCTCTAAGCAAAATAGATTGCTTCCCAAGGTTTGAAATTCAGCTGTCCAGTCAGAAACGGTTGGCTTTCTCATTATGCAAATTTACAGAAGCGTATGTCGAACTGTCGGCTTTCCCTGCGGCGTCGGAACTTACGTCACTTGTTTTTTATGCCTTTATGATTTTTTTAATTCGTCAAACTCACGAAGCTTTCGGGACAGTTCTGATCCCGTCGTCAACTTGCAGGCATGCACGCTGAAAATGCATCATTTTCAAAATGTTTTTGTGCCTTTTCAACTGTAGACTTGCGAAATAGCGGAAATTGCAATTTCGAACACTTGCAACCTACTTTAACTTAGGGGAGGCACGAATGCGTCAGCTGCTTGCATACCGTTGTAGCAAGCTGGCACAATCCTTAAATAACTGCAGTTGCATCAACTGGCGGTGGAGCCATCCCATTTGCCAGCATTTATGGACTCTCACCTCCTCTCTTCTTTGCTTAATAAATCGGCGAACGTAAGCTAATCTCGTATGATGGTGTCTTCTCATAGACAGGTTTTTTAAAAGAGAAGTGACACTTATGCCAAGACGTAAAAGCTTCATCGCTGCTTGGAATGTCGGAATGCCTTGAAGAATTGGCGACTTAATCAGTGCCAGCTTGCATAGGCCAGCACTGCCATGCAGCGCAATTCCCAAATATCGCTGCATTTAAACTTTCTCATTGCTCTCAGGGGCACCTTCATTTTGGCTTACATGCAAAGTAAGGCCATTTCGCGTGAAATACGGAGAACAGTTGGGCAAAAGAATTGAACCATTGAGTTTGTTGCAAAGTTTGGACCATTCTGGCACCGTTCGCATGTACGTACGTAGGCGCGCCTGCGCGGCTTATTTCCGGCTGTCAACTTGCCAACGCAATTTGTCTTTGCACTCTCTGCTTAGGGACGTTCATTCGACAAAGACCATTGTTTGCTTAGTTATGACTTTCCGTTGCAAAAAGTTGAAACTACTCAGGCAACAGCCGCAGAATGACGTGTCAGGCCAACTGTTTTTGGCCACGCTTTATCAATTGGCAACTTCGTTGCCTTTTCTGGAAGACAGTGCCTTCCCCTCATGCTCTTTGAATTGAAAATGTAAATTTGAATCTCTTATCATCTCCTCCCTTTCACCGGAAGTAGGTGTTAGCATACTGACACTGCTGGCTTAGCTTTGCTCCTTAACCTCTCATTGTTAAGCATAGGAAGGTCTCGTACGCATCACGTTTAGCCTTTAATCTTTCTGTGTACGTCTTAAATGCTTATTCCTAACGTACCTTAAATTCTACTAGCATTTGCGCTTGGTGGTCTGCGTTTTTTAAATTCCAACCTCCTCCTCCTTGTCATCATGATCAACTCTAATTTTAACCTTTAAATTCCCTCTCGTCTTTTGGATATCCCTTCCATGCAAGCTTGGATATGTCATTGCTTAGTCGAGTTAATGAATGAGCTTGCTAAGACTCCTAAGATGGTCGCGTCTGTTGAATGATTTTTAATAGCGGCATAGCCAACCTTGTAGCTCTGTTTGGCCAACTAAGAGGTTGCAGGTTTGTTTACAGCTTTTGGGATATAGCCTCACATCGTGCGCACGTAAACGGGTGTTTATTTTTCCGTAATTCGGTACGACCGCCGCGGTATACATTGGTAACTTGATCGTCAGCGTTTTGAAGATTATCCCATTTCATGTTGTATGTCAATAGTTGTTGCCGGTATATTGGTCTTCTTGATGCAGGCAAACCTTTCTACCATATCAGCTTTATTTAGAGTTCATCTAACATAGTATCTTTGTGATTGTTTTAGGTAAGGCTCTTTCTTAGACTGTATTTTAAATTATTCACCATCGACGATGCAACCATGCAGCGTACGTGAAGCATCATCGTCATTGCAGGTGCAAACATAAAAGTTGTTCGCCGTTCCCGCGCAACCGTTGGACCAAAGCAGAGTCAGCTGCGCTTTTGCGTGACAGAATCTATTCATCGGCATTTGCCAACTTTCGGCGGACCGAAATAGACTGAAAGGTAAATATCAATTTGCCATCCTGTCCTGCGCTTATTCCGTGGGTCGATTAGGAGGCGCGATCATAGGAGAAGATGGCACTCCGCCAGTTGTCTCGATAAATTGGTTTTGCTCCATCACGCGCCTTGCGGCTTCCCGTCTGCTCAATTAAACTGTTCAAGGTAAGAGCAACCAAGTAGACCTTATTTGCATATCTTCCTTCCTACCATCCTCGAAAGGAGGCTTTTATTAATAATATTTGCTGTAGCCTTTTTGAAAGCACCAAAGTTCAACGTTTGAAAGTTTGTGCATTCTTTCGCCAGTCGTCCCAAAGTACTTCCCTTCAGTATGCTTGTCCAGTTTTGCTTGACAACTTTAAGCGCGCAAGCAGACTAACCGAACGTGTTGAAGAAGAGAGCGTTGGGTCGTTGGGTCTTTTGTTCTCTCCACTTGAGCATCATTGACTGCTTTTAAAATTATCGACTCGACCGCTAGTTACACGTTTTTCTTGTCCATTGATAAACTCGTCGTTGAAGCTATTCGAAATTGGCTGATCCAGAACTGGTCGCTTTTCTATAGCTTGCGTGTTCTCCATATTTCGTTCCGATTCACCATCACACTACCCTGTCTGCTCAACGTAAGCACTGGAAGTATATCCGCGTAGCAAAGATCTCCGAAGTTGCGGTAAGCATTCGCAAGTAGCATCCTGTCTTATCAGCTGCAAAGGCGACTCCGGTAGGAATGAATTGTCCATTTTTAAATAAGCAATCAAAAAGATATTTGCCTGCTTAATCTAATAGTTTAGTTGGCTTACCACTTTTAAGCTTTGTTGCATGTGCGCAACGTATGGCAATGCCTGATCGCTTGCCGACCGTTGCATCGCGTTCAGACAAGGCGGCGAACAGCCCGGAAGCATAGCTGTTCACAACATTGTGTTACAACGCGCGAAGTGGGAAATTCTGGTCATTGTTTGCATGCTCTTAAAATAGCTTATTTGCCGAACTTCGGCGCGGCCATACGCTCAGCCAACCGATTGCTTTCCTTCAGCAAAGAGGAGGCCAAAATTTGCGTGAACTTCAAACCGCCATTGCTTTTGATAATCGGCTAAGCGTTTGCGATAAGGATTTCCGTTTCCGTACGCTCCGTCGCGTCAAGGAGCTGGTTTTGGTTCGAAGCAACACTGCATCATTGTCTAGAAATGGTCGGTCGCGTTACGGTTAGCTGTTGCTTGGAATCTTCTCCTTTGGTCAGGTAGGCGGCTTGCTCGTACCCTTATGGCGCTCATTCAGTCAATATTCAAAAATGGGATGAATCGTAGCGTAAATTCATTCATTCAGCTTTGTGGTCAATCGTAGAGAAAGCCTTATCTTCAGGCGTGGTTTTCGTCTTAGTTCATGGGTGACGAGGTTCAATAGTGTGTCCACCAAAGTGGCCATCTTTGTAGCCATTGGCTAAAGTAGTGTTTGTACGAAAACTTTGTACGTTAATTGTTTGCCTTCATTCTAACGCCCTCTCGCGTTGAATGTAAGCTCGTCTGGCTTATGAAGGCATCGCATAATTTTGACCGAAGAGCTTTTAAAGAGAGGGAAGTTGCCTTGGAGACATTTGCATAGTTTACAAATCAGTCATTGAAGTCCGCTTAGCGCCTCGGTGGCAGTGATTGTCTTGTCGTCAGCTTGTCTCCGTTGGGTTGCGTGGCAAAGTTAGGCGCGCTTGAGAGATATAAAAAATTTGCATATGCAAATTCCATCCCTTTTATTGATTTCTCAAATGTCTGACGTTTGCTTCTTGCAATTCCTACTGGCTTTGCTTTCAGTGTTGCAAATTGAGTTGTAAAGTTGACATGGGCGCTGAAGACGGTACTCAGGTGTGTCCCAGTAAAGTTTCGTAACAACTTAACGAACTTCTTCGTGTATACAAAGAAGACCAATTAAAATCGCTGCAAAAGCTAACATCTTCATTAGCAGACTTTATAAAGCATTCAGATAGGCAGTTCAGCCGATTCAAACGGTATTCAAGTTCAATTATCAACTCGGTACATGCGTATACTCATTCTTTGGGTGCACTCTAACCTAAGCGAATTAAAGCGATTGTTGCAAATGGAAATACGTTTTTTTAAAAGTTGATTGTTAGTTTCTTTGAATGAAGATATTTAATTTTGAAAGAGAGTGATAGCTATTCATATTTTCACGAACTTGGAGGACGATGCATAACGGTAGTTGGCTTGTTTTTGTAATCCCGAAAATTTTTTTAAAATTTAAAATCGGCATTTACTAGTTGCCGGCAGTAGTGGTCAATTTGTGCCGAACGACAGTCGTTTGTTCTGTTTGCATTTTCGCGTGACGGACGAACGCTTACCGTATGACTCATTGGGCGTTTTCAATTCTCGAAAATGCGGGGGTTTACGGAAGAAAAAATATTTGTTAACCCCTTGACGACGGTAGCAAAAGCGATACTTGGCTTTGTCACCAGATGAGACCTTTTTAAGAAGTTGAATTTTCCCGCTTTTAATGAAAGCCGCCATTGTCGTTTCGTTTGTTCGCATTGCCATTCTGCAGTTTACGAAAAGAAGTAATTGTTCAGGTACGTTCAATTGTGATCTTCAGGCGATCCTCCCAAAGCGATGTAGGCTTTCCAGCAGCAGCTGCAATAATTTGCGTATATCCATTTTCAAACTGCTTTGGTTCGTGAAGTTGGCATGACGACAAGGAAATTTGAAAGGCGATTATACAGCGCGGGTTCGCAGCGTCTACTAAGGCTGGTTGAATCAACTTTCTCACACTCTCTTGAAGATGATGCTCCGCGCTTGTTTTAAAAGTTTGCTTAGATTATCAGCAAGCAAACATCAATGCTCTCTTCGCCGACTTAGTTTTTATGAAGACTAAATTGTTGAAGTAGCAGAGCAGTCGCGTTCGAAACTTCTACAGAGCAGCATTGCGCGTTGAGTCAATTTTTGCGACTTATTTTATTTAGCTCCCAAAGGCGTATACAATATGTGCGGGAGCTGCCAGCGTAACGAGCCAATAAAGGAGACCCAATCGAGGAGATTCAAATTTGGGTTATTTGCTAGCACCGTCGGCGCAGTTAAAATGGCTATTTTGTCGGTCGTTCCATTTGCATCAATTTTTTGGCTATCCAAACCGGTTCTGATTCATTGAACAGGTTATCATGTAAGCGACCTATCGAACACCATATGGATTCGATGTTCGGTCGCGAAATGGAACGCCAACGCCACCACCACCACCATCTCTTGTTGTGGTGGCATAAATTCGTCCAGTCTGTGTCGCGTTGCGATTTGGATGTTTTACTCCGCTTTTGGCGGTTCGAAATGGGCCAGCCGAGTAAGCATTCCTATTCGCCGCCTCAATGTGCATCAAGTGTTCATCATACCATGCTGCGTCTTGCGTTCGATTTCTAAGGTTAGCCACTGTTTTGCTCACGCTGATTGGCGCTTGTTTCATAAATTTCAAATTATTCTTTGATTCTTAAGCCTATGCTTAGTACGCGAGTTTCTACCCTTTGATGGGAGGGTGATTCAATAGAGGAATGCCTCAATGGTACCATCTCTTGAGTGGGGCGCGGTTGGAGACTAATAGTTGTTTGTGATTGTTAGTATGTATTAATATAAATATTTGCAACATTTCCCTGCGGGATTCTTCCTCTCTTCTTTGTCCTTGGTTGAGTAAGCGAAATTCGAGAGGTGCTGCTGCTACGCCCGCTTCGGCTTTGTAGTAGCTCTTCATTGACCATTGTTGTCACGGGAGTTAGCTTCAAAGCGCGCAAGTTCAATTGTACGCTTTCTGTTTGCCTGCTAAGATTGAGAAGCGTCGAAACAAGATACGGATGCGTCACTTTGCCTCGTTGACAAGCAGAAAAAGTGCAAAGGTCATTTGTGAGAATGGACACCTCGAAGGTCATTGTCAGTGTGCACAATGAACTGGCTTCATGTTTCTTTTGGGAGGGGCGTTTCGAATTCCTTTCTTTGCGATGTTCTGT
Source organism: Trichuris suis (assembly GCA_000797535.1). Classification (NCBI taxonomy): domain Eukaryota; kingdom Metazoa; phylum Nematoda; class Enoplea; order Trichinellida; family Trichuridae; genus Trichuris; species Trichuris suis. The sequence goes on along the minus strand of KN538375.1, from coordinate 1,866,904 downwards.
ACGCCGTGTTTTCAAGCGAGTATCCTTCTCGCCGGCTGGCAACCGTCGACGGGGTTTGGTAGGATGAAACATTAACTGCGACCTCACGTTGCCTCTTCAAGAGCGCTAAGAGCCGGAGAAAAGTAGACAGAAACGATTGCAAGTGTCGGTTGCCCATTGACTGCCTCCCTGAAGCTGGTCAACGCGTTTGTCGGTCAGGGTCATCGAGCAAACTTGGTTGAAACCAACAATGGCATACAGGAGGGGGATCAATGTTTCCGGGCGGCTCGTTTTGACGTATTCGGCCAACTGCCATTCGGCTTTCCACTGTTTCGTTGAATAGAATCAATTGGATATGCGCCATTGCACTTCAACTGGCCAAGCATGACCAATGGGCAAGTGCAGCGCTTTCTTGGATTTGGCTTCCTTGTTCAAGGTCCATCCATGGCTTAGTTCGCTGCCCGCTTTTCTCTTTCTCCTCTTCCAATGCTGACCGCAGCTGTCAAGCTTGTCAGAAATATGGACGGATGCGTCCGTCAACCTTTGACCAGTCAGTGACCAATAGTAACTCCATTTCCCATCCCATTCATCGTTTCGTTTCTTTCCGTACCGCCCGCTTTCGTCGGCAGCGGTGGACAATGAATTTTGAAGACATCCGGCTATTTAATACAGGTGAAGCAGGTAAGGCATATCTTCCTGTTTTGGCGCCATTTGATCTTTTTTAAAAAAGCGACGAATCGCTGGGTCACATGACATTGTAGTCGAGTAGTTGGCGGGTAAATTTGCATATCACCAACTCTGAAAGCTTTCTTAGCCTTTGCTCGAAGAGACTGTTCATTGTTTTTTTGCCAGTGAGCTTCCTGGATAAAAGATGTCGTTTTCGAAAAGTCTATCGAAGTGAACTGCCTTTTTTACGCGCGCCACTTAATTCGCTTGGCTTGCATTGAAGCTTTGCCCTTATTGGCCAACTTTTATGGGCAGAATGTTTGTTCAGGCAGCGCTGCTAAAACTTAAAAAGTTTTTCATCTTAAGGAGTGGGCCAATGTCGACTGTTGGGGCTGAAACGCTTTTTCCATCGACTAATCATCGTTGCACTTTTTGACGGCAGCGGAGGAAAGCTGCGCCGTTTGTTATGTCTTGGAAGAGTCCGTTGGAGAACTATCAAACGCTTCACGTGGAGAATATTGTTCGATTAGGGAATTAGATTGACAATCAAGTAATCATGCGTACTGTGTACGCTTCATTTGACGATAAAATAAATCCTAAAGAGCAGAATAACTGCGGAAGCTAACTTTGCGCCTTCTACAGACAAGTTGTGTAGAAAGGGTTGGAGCAGCTTGACGAAATTTCAAAATTTTCCACTTTCCTAAGAGGACGAAATCTCGCAGTCTTTAGTCGGCAGCAAAAGTTTGCAGCTGCCTTTGTATTGGCCGCAGTAAGGGCTGTGCAAACTCCATTTACCGATAACCGATAGGGCAGCAAGAGAAGATTACTGCTCATTTGCATAAAGACAAAATGTTCATTTTTTGAAGGGCGGTTTCTCACTGGCTCTTTGGCGAAATGTTGAAATTTTGCGCTGTAGTAGATTTGAGTCTATTTACCGCTGCCGGCGCGTCATGTACGAAACCGTTCGTATTCAAAGCATATGCTCAAGTTGACTCTTTCCATTTTTATGCTCCCCTTAATGGGCACCTTCAAAAGAGGGCCGCGAGCAATTTCCAATTCAGGAAAGAAATTTAATGCCGCTCTTCTCGTTCCGCGTTGGATCGCGATCCCATTGTGAACCTTCGACGAACCGGTAGGAAAGTCGAAATGCCACACTGTTTACGGGCTATTTTGCCATCTCCAATTGGAGCTGTTTGCGTAAACGAGATCGTAAAGAATGTTCGCAAACTTTTCAAATTTCCAATGCTGCAACGCGTACGGGAACTTGTGCCCCTCATAGGCCCGATTGGTTGTATCGCTTTGTAACTTTGCTCATTTCCGCTAATCGTTTTCCGAGACGCAGGTGGTCCTTCAAAAATGGGACAACTCGGATTGCTTTGCTTGCCTTATGCCCATTTCTAGTCAAAACTTGTTATAGAATACCTCGAAAGTGAGTAAGTAACTTTCCTTCGTCAACTTTACCGCATTTCAAAGAACGGCGGGGGGGACAAAGGGATAAAGCAAAGTTGCTTTTCGCCTGTTTTGTTTTTGTTCTCTTTTTTATTGCTTAGCTCCGATTGTTTTTGCAAGCCTTCGTCTTTGAAGTCTGACCGTAACGCTTCGAGACTTTGTTTTTTTCTACTGAGGCAACCGCGACGAACGCTGAATCGTTTGGCTCACTGCCAAGTTGAGGGAAGAGTGCTCAGGCTGAAGGCGTCGCCTCTTTCCTTGCCAACGCAGCGCTGTCGAAATATTGGCCAATGAAAATGGCCTATTTTTATTTGCATATTTTTGAATTTTTAACGCCCAGTCGTGTCGAGCTAATTTCTTCTTCCATTCGTCATTTGCCCGGTAAAAAGTTGCGCATTGGCGAACCAGCCCACGTAGGCGCTGTTGACAAGGCAAAATTGGCCTATGATGCCAAGTTTAAATAAATAAAGTTTACAGTTGTCATCCGTTGGCACAAAAGCTATGCATTTGGCCGGCGTAAGGCGAAGTTCTTTTTAAGGCTAAATATCTGCCGCTCAAACTGGTCGTTGCGCTGGTCAACAGCGTTGAAACCGCGTTGGCCCAACGCAACGCCATATTTGGCGGAAAGATTAAAAAGGTGAAACCGCTTTGCGAAATGGCGTCGCATGGCACCAAGTTTGCGGAACGAATTATTGTCTTAAGCCCAATTGCCGACGTGCTATAAAGATTGTTCGCGTTTGATATAGGAGAAAATTCGAATCGTACCGATTTTTAAATTTTATCTATTTTTCTTTCGCTACGCGCAATATCGCATTCCAAGAATTGATTGATCGAAAGTTGAGGAGAAAAAGCATACTTCCAAAAAAAATGCAAGTCAGTCCGAGTGGATTAGAACTAAGCTTCTTGGATTGCTTACGGCTGTGAAAGCTAAGGCAACGAAAGATCGATGCAGTTTAAATGTCCCTCTATGCATCTGTCGACGAGATGGGAGTTGATATCGCTTTCTGTTTGTTGTATCAGTATTTTGCCAGGCACATTCCTTTTATTGTTGTTGTGCCATCGTTGGAACGAGCAGCGTTGTTGACTAGCGAATGGCAGCCGGCTTTTGAAATGGTCTTACGGAAGACCCATCGTCGTGATCGTCATGTGTCGCGGTCGCGAGCCACTTTCCCTCCCGACGAAAGCAGCTGAACTTCGAGCATATGTCCACTCGACCAGAATAGACCAAACGTTGCACAAAGGGTTATGTCGTTTTGAAGGAGCAGAAAGCGAGCTGAAAAGTACATTCGCTGACAGTTGTTCAAAAGGGAGGCTATCTTCTAGACGTCTTCCGACGATTGGACGTCTTTTGGACATATGGCTCACTCGCGTGGCTCGTCGTCCCATTGACCAAGCGCCGAATTGCATTTTTTCCATTCTCGCAACTAGCCGAAGGGCAGAGATCCATTGTGCGACCATTAGGCGGCAAAGCGGGTGCCACTTGCCATTGTTCTTCGTACGTTTGCGTAAGATTTCGCTTATCCTCATAAAGGACCATTAGAAGTGTGTTTCGTATCTTTATTGGCTACTCAAAGCGGTGCTATATTTGCCGACAAGGTTGCGCTGCAAAGACCGGCCGGCTGGGTGTTCGATGAGCGCTTTGAATCGGCATTTTCGATCCATAGGCACTCCTTTGTCGAAACTGCCTAATCACTTGAGTACACAAAGACGAAGGGACCATCCTAGCGATGACTCCGGTTGCCAAGGAAATGATTAAAGTTTCGCCAGAGGTTGTCCCAGCCAGTATAGTCTCCTCGTTGTAAGCGTAGCGCATCTACTTCATTGTACCTGCGTATCACGAAGCAGTGGCGCTGCTGCAACGACTGTCAAGTGGTACCGATACGTCTTTGCCTTTCGGCAACATACCGGTATTTGCTTGATTGCGTGGCGTTGTTTCAGGTAAGCCTACTCGGCGCTGTAACCTACTTTGGAAAACGAAAATGGCCCCCTTTTCAAGTAAGCGAGGCACGCTTTTGCTTAGAAAGGTCCTTTTTGCATTTTGCAAAGTTGATTTAGCGCCTCGCCGCTTCTAATACCTTTTTGGGCTATTCTTCCAACCGGTCGAGTGAGTTCATTTCCAATCATACTTCTATACAGCCTGGGAGGTCGCCAACACTTCGTAGGAGTCAGCGGCTTCCGCGATGACCTGCTATTGGCCGCGTTTAAAATTGGTCACTTTGTCATCTGTTGAGAGGACGAGACCCTCCTTGCGCGCAGAGGGTGTGTAGCAAAGGCTTACTGTTTCACAGGACAGCTGCGGTTGCTTGTACGCAGGCCTCGGCGCCACCTTTTTCCAAGCAAACGGAAGTTGGTGTGTTTTTTCTCTCGCTTCATAATCGTTCATAGTAATGTCTCAATGAGGACAGGTTATTAAGGAATCGATTCTCCTGCATTCAACTTCCTCTATCCATATGGCCGACGTTGAGATGAGCGGGTGTGGCCGCGCGGTAGTTTTCTTTTTACCTCCCTTTTCCAAGCGCCGCTTTGTCGACACGCTGATTCGCAAGCAAGTTGTGAAGTTTTTCTTTCCCGCCTTAAAAACCGTTCCTCTTTGCACTTTTGCTGCGTGTCGTCTTCTCTGGTTTATGTTAGGATGCGTGCGCGCGTTGGGGAGAACGAAGTGTCGTTGGTTCATTGTTGCGTGACACGTTGGAACTGCATTAAGCCCCGATGGAGGCTTATTTCGGCTGAATGAAGATATTAGTTTTTTTTCATTCAAAATCGTAGTCAGTCGGAATGCCTCACTTCAACACCTGCGCATCGAGTGGCCATTAAGCAATCGATTCCCATAGTCATAGGCGCTGGTTGTGGCGCCGAGCGTGGTGCGGCGTGTCTGCTGCAACTGTTCCTACGTCGTTCATTCAAACTGTTGTGCTACGTCTCTTGAACTAAGCGAAAAGTCGTGATTTCCTCTTAAGGCTGGTTGCGTGTCTTGTCAATGAACTACTGAACCATTTCGTGACGTTCCTATGTATTCCACAGCGTTCGTCATGAGTCCAAGCTACCTTAGCCGACCCAGTGACGTCCAAATACGAAGAAGATTAGGTGAGAGAGGATCGTACGATCGACTATAGAGTCCACACATTCATTATTGTTTCAACGAGGGCGCTATGACTTTGGCTAAGGGAAAAAATTGAATATGAATATTTTTTGAAATGATGCTTTGGCACTATGATAACTCGTTTTTTCGAAATCAATTGATCGCATTAGTCGACTAACAAGGTCACGCTCACAAAGCGACGAACGCTGCGATAGTACTACTGAGTAGAAGCAACGTAGGGGCCATCGAGAAATACGAACTTACTCTATGTTTTGAAATGCGTACGTTTCAGCGGATGATTGAAGCAGCCATTAAGGACCAAATGAGAATGAAAGAGTATATTATTGTCTGCCGACTTTTGCTGCAAGCGTGCTCGTTTTTTTGTCCTCAACAGTTCATCTTAGCTTGTATAAGGCAGTTGTGTTGCCTGGTCGCGCGCGTGAAGCGTTGTTTACTTTTTGCATTGACTCCGTTGATTGGACGGGAGTTCTTCCCCCTTAAGACGACGGCAGACAGCGTGGCCATGTTTCTTCAAAAAACTACAATCGATGCACGATGCAAGGCTAACTGCCAATTTGCAGCAATGTCATCTCAAAGTCGTATCGCGAAAGGACGTTGGCCGAAGAA
>KN538375.1:1832501-1855175 GCA_000797535.1 Trichuris suis | reverse complement strand
GTTTTTTGTAACTTTGAATGGGTTGTGTAGAATGAATGCACCATTTTGTCAGTGCTTTTGTTAGGGTGGCAGCAATTGTTGAGATGACCAGTTTTTGCTTATACAAACAGCTCGAGTCTTGTTGAACAATTGTATTTAGGTTGTTTGCTGTTGGAATGCTGACTGTATGGAGGGCTCTAGCAACGACCATGGCGCTGGCGCTTTGCATTCGTCTAATTTGCTTTTATTTACAATGACGCAAAGGCTCGTTTCCTAAGGCTTCGCGGCGTTAGCTTCAAATGTTGTCCATGTATGGAAGTAATAAGCAATTTTAAAAAAGAGCTAACATCGAAATATGTTAACTTTTTCAAAGTGTGATATGTTTTATAGTGGCGTGGCCGAGTTGGCCAATTCGATCCGCGCGAATAAGGCAGAGGATATTGGTGCCGAGAAGCTAAGAAGCATGATAAAGATATTGCCCGAACCGGATGAAGTAAGAGCTTTGCTCGTTGCATATTCCAAAAACTCCACTGTATTAAGCTGCAACTTGAGCAGATCCGGATATAAGCGCGTTTGCCTTGTATGCAGGTCGAACTTAAGCGATTGAAGGGATGCTTATTAGTTTTAAGGACTTTAACGATGTAAGCTGCTGCACCATCGACAAGTCATCATCTAATGCCACTGAGGTGGTCTTGTCTTAATCTGGAAGCAAGGATTTCGGTAAAAGCGATTGGGCTCCCCTGTTTTCAGGATTGGGAAACCAGTTGTCACTTCGTCGCTTACAGGCTAGCCTTCACTTGTTCTTTTTGTTTGACAGGTTGAAACGCTGAACGCTTTCACGGGAGATCGCGGCAAGCTGGGCGATGCCGAACGATTCTTTCTCCATCTGCTCGAAATACCAAAGTAACCAATTTTCTTTCTTACAAAAATGTCACTGGGCACATTGCCTATTGCATTGAGTTGTCGTCGCTGCAACAATGGTGATGGTGTCCTTTTTTAGTTATCGATTGCGCGTGGAAGCTATGCTCCTGAAGACCGAGTTCGCTTCGATAGTTGAGGCTATAAAACCGTCCGTGGACGTAATGATCAAAGCAGCTAAAGGTAATCGTATTCACCTTTTCCTGCTTAACGCCAACATTTTCTTTACTCTTTTTTTGGCACCCACTTTTAATAGCACTAATTGCGGAGTGTAAAAGAAAGTACCTCTATTTACTATTGTTGTATTCTGTTCTTTGTTTCGCAGCTTTATTTAATATATTGGAATGTTTCTTTATTATTAACTTTGTTACTGTAATAGATAGCCGCACTGTATAGCAACAAGAGTGAAAACTTCGAATTGCACTAAAGGCTTTTGTTAGGATATTGTGTTGGCGTTGCCAACTTCTTTCTCTCTAAGCTTATGCAAATTTTCATTGCTCCAGGCAGTCTATCTTTGCTTCGAAGCAGCAGTGATTCTCTTCCCTTAAGTTTTGCGCTTTCCTCCAGTGAGCATAGTTGGCTTTGTCATTGTTTTCCATTTTTTCCTTATTTCGCAAATGCATTCCTTTACTTCCAATGCGCACTTGGTCATCATCGAGCAAAGGCGAGTGGAAATGTAAATTTTTTTTTACTTTAAGAATTGATGAAGAACAATGCACTGCCGGAACTATTGTACATAGTTCTTCTTGTTGGCAATTACTTAAATACGGTATGCCCTTTTTTGGTGGAATGTTTTTTTTTAACGCTAAAGCTGTTCCGCTGAAGGGTGCGTATAGCGGAAACGCTTTCGGCTTTCGTCTGGTCTCGTTATGGAATCTGTTCGAACTGCGCGCCAACCGGCCGGACGTCACCCTTTTACATTGCGTAGCGGCCGAAGCGGAAAGGAAAAATACCGCTCTGCTCTTGTTCAGCGAGCAGCTGCCCAATTTGCAAAAGGCTTCCAAGTAAGCGCGGTTGCCGTTTGGTCGCCTACTATTTTCATTCATTTTCAGGCTATCAATGGACGCCTTAACGGCTGACTACCGGTGCCTTCAGGAGCGGATCGCTCAAGCGACCGCGCAAGTGACAAAGTGTGACAATGAGCAGTTGTTCAACGAAATTAGTCAATTTCTCGAAGTGAGCTGGCAGCGTTTGCATGCAAGCGAAAAAAATATTTTTTTCGCTATTTCCCAGAGTGCCAAAAAAGAGCTGAAGACGGTCGACTCTTCCCTAAAGCAACTGGAGCAGCTGCGCGTTCAGGTGGCCGAATTCTTTTGCGAAGAAGTGCAGCCATTCAAACTTGAAGAATGCTTCAAGGTGATCGCCAGCTTTCAGAGTCGTTTCGCCCAGGCTGTGCAGGTTGGCCAATAATGGCACCGTTGGCGTCCGCATGCGTTGTGAAGTGGTTGTTTGTTGCTTTAAGGAAAATGCCGAGAGAAAAAGTCGAGACCTGAAAAGAACAAGTCGCACAGCGGAAGCGGGTAAGACAACAGTCCCGTTAGTTCGACTATATCTTTTAAAAATTTGCATTTCAACAGATTTGTTTAATATATTGCAATGTATTAATATTTTCTCTAATGTTTTAATTGAGCTATAAAAGTTATTTTAGGCAATGGTTCGCTACCGAACAGTAAGGCTTCCAGCCCGTCGTTGAGTCGTCATCAGTGTTCAGCCTCGATTTCAAGTTATCCAAGCAGCGAGAAGTTGCGAGACAAGTTCGATAGCGGCCATGGTAAATCTGGATTCCATTGGGTATCCGCGAGCTCCAAAAAACCCATACGGCACCAATCTTCGTTTGCCAGTCTTTTGCATGCCGATAGGGAAAGACCTCGGCGACCATCGATCCCGAATTGTCTGGACCCCAATTCCATTCCAGGGTGAGAGCTAATTCCGCTTTAAGCGTGACAAATAAGGAGATCCCCTTTAGAGGAAGGCTTAGGCGTTCAGGATCTGGTATTTCAATGCTCAGCGCAGAGTTCGCTTCCTCAGGCGATCTTGACTCAGCCAACACGTCGGGTTTGTCGGATTCGGCATTTCCGTCCGTTCCAAAAGTTCGCGTCCAAGAGGCTTCCTTCCTTCGTCAGAATGATCGTAACAGTTGCTCATCATCCGGTGGGTATCCACTCTTTCCAATTGCGTTCATGTTTGCTGACCAATTATTGTAATGTACAGGTAGGCGGGTAGCGTTGCAATGTCGGGTTGCCGCCGATGGCAAACCAAATGATCTGAACGAATTTTTGGAGCTGCTGGAAGCTGAAAAGGAACAAATGGAGTGGTCCCTTTATGGTCGAAGGTATAGAATGTCGGCGGACCTGTCGGCAAGCAAGTTCAAACGAACTTCATCGCCGGCCGAACTGGTTTCAACGGGAAGTTCCACCGAGGCTGAGCGGCATGTGACGGTGCCATCGGATGATCATCGTTTGCGTACGGACATCGACCAAGTTGTGATCCATTGCGAAAACGCGTGTACGGAAATTGACCGCCTTGGAGTCGATGGACAACTGCCCTTGGATGCCTCGTGGACCAGCAGCGGCAAGTCGCTGCGAGATTCAGGCATATCAGATATGCAAGCTTCACCACGGGACGAATTGTCCAGCGGTCAACCGATGATGGTTGGTCAGGGCGAAAATCCTGTGGTAGTTACCCGCCTTGAATCATCCCCTGGTAAACTCTCCGAGGTTGAATCGACACCTACTACTACGGATCCTTTCCTTCATGGTGAGAATTGCTTGTTTGCATCTTTTTTCGTGCGTTAATGGCTGTCAGTATCATTACTAATAGAATAGTATCCGTCCAGCAATTTTTATTTCCTACAATCTTCCCTGTAAGTTCCGATCGAGTGAATAGCTAACGAGCAGTGAAACAGATTTAAGGGCAGTTGTCGTCAAAATCGACTCTGTTATATGCGTTACTTTATTAGGGAATTTTCGGGTTCTCTGTAGTTCGCTAACGTATAAAACTAACGGCTACAAGATCGAATATTAATAGATTGGCTTGAAAACGAGAAGTTCTGACGTCATGGGTGACTGCAGCGTCACTTATTTGCTTAAGTTCTTTAGTCGCTTATTTTTCGTCGAATGAACGCGATGGGTCTTATCAACTCTGCTTTGAAGGTTTCTGCTTTTTTGAAACTTCGATCGATTCAGCCATAGGTAAAGTCTTCGAGATAATGAGGTTACCTCGTACAAAACGTCGTAATGCAGTGGCTTTACTGAATTTTTTGAAATTGCTACACTCTGCTTTTCCAACAGGTGTCACTTTTCTTTGGAATGCATGGTTTGATATTTTGTTCGAATATGTATGTACACCTTGCGTAAATATGGTTGGGTGTCAACTTTAACAAAGAGAGAACCGCCTTCCATATGTTGACTCGCGAATTGGACAACCTCTCTCAATGCTTTCAAGTTGGGCTCTTCTCAACTGGTCAGTTTTAATTTGATCATCAATGTTGTCGATGTTTTTGCTGACTTGCTTCTTTTCTATTCCATTTTTCATCTTTCTTCTTAAAGAAGCGACGAGAGGTGCCAAGTGTCCACCGACAGCTATGTTTATCATCTTCTGTTTATCATTCTACGTTGGCCGTTCGATCAGTTATAGGAGATGAACTTTGGGGCAGTCTAAGTCCTTTGTCATTCACACTTGATTGGCATTGAAGTTAGCTTGCGCTATCGAGACTGAGTTTAGTGATAAACATGTGCAACAGTGCAGTCAGCCAAGTATGTACGCAGCAGCTTCTCAGGAAGGGTACCGCTTAATTCCTCTATGACGTAAATGTCATAGAGAACCAATTGGCATCGATCAACGGCCGTCCACTCGTTGAACGCGTTTCTAATTGTCCTGTAAGAAAGCTTTCAGTTTCCTTAGTTAAAAAAAGTTACAACGGCACTTGGTCTCATTGAGGCTACAGGTTTTTAATGCATTCTTGTTCCGCTGTAGGGTGCATTCATTAACTCCTTTCACTGCGCCTATAAACAGGCTGAATGGCAACGTACACTTTTTAAGCGTCGTATGCTACGCGCTATTGTTCATCACAGTGCTTTGCTATTCTGCTCTGTTCTCTTCGCAGGAAGGTTGAGCTCTGGCTTCAGTTCTCAGCAAATAGACGCGGGAACTTTATCAGAAGACTCGTTGCCTTACGATCACATTTGCTATACGTTCTTCTGTCAGTTGAAGAGCGTATATTATTAATAGGATCATCAGAGATCGTCATTACATGGCAAAACTTTTTCCTTACTATATAAATGTCGTTGCACTTTCTTGGCCTGCTTTTTCCATTAGATGATTTGCACTGCGTAATTTAGACATCAATATTCTAAGATAGGAGATTCAGCCCGTCATCAATCATTCTTTTGACTTCCAAACCTCAAAAGGTAATATCCTTATCCTTACGCTCGCCAGTTACGTAAGCAGTTTAGGCTTAGCATTAGCGCTTCTAAGTTTTGCTGACCCGATCTCATACTTGAGTTTAATATGTTGTTTGATATGTGTAAAAAATTGTTGTACTTAATTTTTCCCGCTTACGGAAAGCTTGAATTACGTCTATAGTTACGCTACCTTCTTTAGCAGCTCAAGGTTTGGCGTCAGGCAGAGAGAGAGAAAGTGCCAATGAAGCGTTCTCCAAGCGCGACCTTCCTCGTAGTGTGCTTGGCGGCAAGGACGCGTTTGCTCACGATTCATCTACCGGTCGTGATCCCACTGGCGACGGTGACGATGGGTTCGAAACAGCGTCTACGCTTTCCAATGAACACGTGTCAATAGGAAATGCAACGGCCGTTAGCAGAGTGGTAGCGAAGAAGAGCGCACCTATTAGCGAGAGAAAGGAGAGCTCGCCTACTAAAGTTGTGCCAAGATATATGGCTCCAACGAAGGCGGTGACTTCTGCCCTTGCCGATAGGAAGAAGAAAGCTTCATCAGTAACAACGCACTGTCCCATTAGCAAAAGCGTTCCAACGTCGAAGGTCAGTCAGCAGCCAAGGAAACCACGCAGCGCTTCGTCGGCACCTGCGGTTGCAAGATTAAGAAATGGTGCTACTAACACGATTGCAAGCAAAGTTTCAGAGAGAACGCTCGCCAAGTGCCCTGCAAACAATAAGGACGACGGATCGGTCGTCATGACGGGAGCTTCTAAAGCAGTTGACTCTCGGGCTCGTCTCCATACTCAAGCCAAGCGGCCTTCTAATTCTCAGTGTCAAACTCCGGTCATCGAATCTGAACGTACGCCTGTGCTGCAGGATAGAAGCGTCAACAAGTCTGCCGCCCCCTCTGGCACTTGTCGTTCTGTCAGGACGCAGGCGAAAAATTGTCAAATTACTCGAGGTGCCAACGCCGCCGCTGCTGCAGGCAATAATAGCAGTGGTACAGGTAGAGCCAAAAGCTTGGAACCGCAGAAAACGTCCTGCGGTGCGGTTGCTTCAAGCAAATCTGCCAAACTACAACAGAAGGATAATGGTACATCCGCTTGCGGCGACAAACGATGGGAACGTTTAAAGTCGCCCCCAAAGACGACTCTAACGGCTCATAAGGCAGCAACAAGGCGAGCGGTCAAAGAAACGGTCCCTTCGGCCGCCATCACCACCGGTGGAGTGAGATCGTCGAAGGCGGTCATTGTCAAGAAGGCTCTGCCGCCTTGGCGCTGAGCCGCCAATCCTTCTTTGGACAGCCACAGTTGCCGTGGTCAGTTTCCATGCATCAGCTGAACCTCACTGACGAGTATCCCGTTTTCCCGTTTTTTCACTGTTCTTAGCGCTTAGTCGTTACGCTTTATCACAGTCGAAAAAGGCTGCTTAGTATTTTTTTATCCATCTCGGTGGCCATTACTTTTTAAACGCTTAGTTTTACCTTTTTTGTCACTTGACCTTCAGTTGACATACAGTTGTCCAAGCTATACTTTGTCCTTTTGCTTGCCCATTCAAGGAAATACTTACGCTAAGCGTACACGGCAACATCAGCAGGCTGATTTGAGTACAGAGGGTGCGGTAGTGACGCTAAAGGAGGCGTTTTAATTGGGCGTTGAACAAAACGCGGCAGAATGAAAGACGTGAACACATTGCGTCATACGAAGGTGTACCTAGGAAGGTCCGGATAAGCATGGTCGCACTGGCAGCCATCGCTTCGGCTGACTCGCGTCCATTGGCCGTAGCAGTGCTTCGTGAAGAGCAAATTCCAACGGCTTTTCTTCTCGTCCACGCCATGGCCGATGCATCGGCCTTCCGCTTGGCTGATTTGAGTTCTTGGATCGCATTGTACGCAAACGGTTTGACCTTCAGTGGGAACGTCGTTTTGATTTGAACAATGTCGCGACGTCCAGGTAATTTCAAAAATGACGCAGTAGCTGAAATGAACAACCATCTAAGGAGAAGTCGCTTTGTCCTCACATTCGGCTGAGCGGAAAATTTGAACTTAGCTCCGCACTTTCAGCTAAACGTTAAGGAATTTGTTTACCTTTTGGCTGCCTTCAGTTTGAACAATACTTTTGGGAGATCGTAGTAGATTTTGCTCTTCTTTGATAGGCTTCTAGCCGAACTGTACTTGTACGGCAGTATCAAAGCAATCTCTGAAAAACGTGGCAATGCGACAACGTTTAACGGCGAAGGACTAACTAAACCGGATAACGTTTTATGGCAGTGCTCGGCGGTGTCTTCGTAGCAGGCACGTTGTTGGTCCAGAACTGGGCAGGATGCGCCACCGTGCTGAGGCGCTTTTACAACCTCTCTGTGACGTACGCTTGTTCCTAATCCGCAATGAGGTTCCGCCAGTGCGTTGCTCTTGTGATTTGAACCACTCTGACAAGGTGACCAGTGTGACCATGCGCTCACTTGACAGTCGACAACTACAAACACGTATTGTCTCAGCAAAGTCGTTCGTCAAAAGAACATGTCCATCGTTTTGGCATACGTGTGCAGGTACGCCCTTAAACTGACTGAAAATATGTCGATCGTATTCGCGTCAGGTGAAGCTATTTCCGTTTTCCCACGGTGCTACCCCCAGCAGGTGCGACGCAGACATTCATCATTCATCGCTGCATGAACCTCTAACTAGATTTTGCCCTTCTCTGCCCCAGGCTTTGCAGTAGATTGCTCAGTAAGTGAATGCGCGCAGTATGTATGCGCAGGACGACCAGAGGCACCAGATATTTTTTTAACGATTATGCAAATTTTAATCTTATCAGATAATGAGCGACTCGGTATTTACTGGCGAAAACTGCTAACAGTTACAAAACGGGCAGGTGCTATTATCAGGTATGCTCAGAACCACAGGCATATCTGTTCCTGCAACGCAATGTTGGGGATGGCACTCAAGTATAAAAGGCGAATTTCGTTTAGCGGTTCAGATAAACCCTACGGGCACAGCATTAAAGTAATCTTTGCAGAATAGTTGGTATTAGTTGAAAAATGGGTCCTCCACGTATGAACATGCATTCTGCTCGAGGGTATTTTTTGTATGCTTATTTCACGGCCATTTCAAGCGCATCTGTGATTTTGCAAACACATGATATCTCTTGTTCTGCTATGAATGCGTGGTGCTCTGATGCCCATAGCACATTTTCGCCGTAGAGTCTATAGGCGCCTTTTCTGCAATGCTAAACTCGGCTTCACAGTCCGTATTGTCAGGATTACCATCACTCATTATCATTTCAGCCATTGTTCTATTTTTTGTTAACTGCTGTTCATCACTTTTAGCGAAGAACCTCAAAAGTGTATCTTTCTATCTGTTCACGTCATATACATCGCTGATCCGAACGCCATACTCTTTCTCTCTGTATGTGACGCGTCATACTCACATATCTTTGTCCAGTTTGTCCAGTTCCTCTGTTACATTAATATGTAAACACAAAACGTCTCATTCAAGCGTACGCCTCTTGCGTAGGCGTCACATTCGTTAGCGAATACGTTACTGTCAGTTGCAGCAATCCGATGCTGTTTTCCTCCAGCAGAGTCGTCGTGTGAAGTTGTGACGTCATGTCGATGATGAAAAATGTTCCTGATTTTGGAACATCCCGTATATGGTAGTACGCGCAGCAGATCTCTGGCGACTGTGGAAAAAAATGACCGACTTGACGATATCTTACTGGGGCAGCTTTCGAAGATTACTGGAAATAATATGAAATTGAGTGGACGAAATCCAAGGTCAAAATGTCATGTTTTGACAAGTTAACGAAAGCGTCATAGGCTAAAGGGAGCCCCAGGAAATGCGTTTGTGAAAATAATTTTGCACCCTGTCGATTGTCTCTCGACTTGCGAAGTTAAAGACGCCGTATCTTCGCGTTTCTGAGCGACCCGTAAAGTCGTCAAGGTTTCGAGCTACTCAGCGTTTCTGATAGGAGCCTTTGGGACCGATCGTTTCCTTGAAGTAAGCTAAGAAACTTTACGCGCTCGTAAAGAAAAGCTACATTTTCAATGTGACGAATAAAATTGATACGTGTGTTAATTATAGGTTTCTAGTTTTCATGTAGCACAACGCATAGAGCTGTAAGCTTTCAGTTGCTGCAAGTCTTCTGAACCTCAAATAGGACGAACTTATTCGATTTACACATTTTCAGAACGGATCGGTCGTACTAATCGAGGTTCCTATGTCCAGCTGTTAAGAACGACACTTCGAAGAGCATCCTAACGGGATGTCAGCCTTGTTGCGTGGACACTATTTGCTAGCACTGTTTTTTATCTTTTTTGGTTTGGCTTTAAGGAACAGCAAGGGTAAGCCACAAGTAGTATTAATAGATTTCCCTTTATGGAACAGCTCTCTACGGATGTACTGAGCGGCGTCCAATAAATGGTCTGCCAGATGAAGGTTCTGAGCTTTTCACACACAGGCAAAATACGAACCCATATTATCAGAGCAAAATTTAACCGTCCATAGTCTTTAAAAAATGGGATTTCTTCCCTAAAAGGGATTGTTGCGACATTCGTTCGCTAATCGAGAACATTGCATTTAACAGCTGCTGAAAGCACCCTCAAGTTGCAACCGCCATTATAGAGCCTTACTTAGTGACGCGGATAGTAGACAGCGCTGAATAATGGTTCGACATAGGAAACGAAGGCTTACCGGGACATACGGAGATGTAATCGGAACAGCAGTCCTTTAATCTAACACATGCCTCATCGCAGTAGCAAAGATTGCTTCTTTGCATAACTGATGGCCACAAGGATGCCGGTGGTTCATTGCTTGTAGTCATGTCCAATGCTTGCGGCGTCGATTGTCCTTCTTGGACGTTATCTTCATCGTAAAGCTTCGGCTGGTCAGTTGTTAGTTCCGTCGGTTCTTCTTCCTCGTATAAATGCTGCAAATGCTCGTCGTTTTCGTTTTCGTTCAGGCTCACTTGGAACACTCCTCCAGTAAAGGGCACAAAACCGGAGCCGCTGCCGAACGAGATCTCCTGACCAGTTTGGCGCTTTACCGTCTTTACAGATATTTCGTAGGACGGTAGCTGTGTTTTGGCGCCATTTTTCAAACCAACGATAACATATTGGTCTTTGCCCGTTTGGCCGGCAGCTTGACCGTTGGGAAGTACGTTGATTAGAATGTTGTCATAGGCGACGCATGTAGTGTTTCGTCCGCGACAGCATATGCGAAATTCGGCGCAGCCACCGCGACACGGGCGGATGGCCAGAGAAAGGAAAAGCACCAACAACAACTGTCGAAGCCTCATAACGCAAGTGATGCTTCAGATGGTCACACAGACTGAAAAGCAATGCTGTTACGATAGGCCAAATGGGACAAGCGCCACACAGGACGAGCGTCTGGTCCCGTCAGAGGTTTGACAGCCCGTAAGATGACAAAACGATTGACGGCTGTTTCACCGCCGTCGATGTATAAAATTGCCTCAGGTCATGGGTACTTCACCGGTGCGTGTCCAAATTGCGACAACGATGGCGCTGACCTCACCCTACCGCATATTTTCCGTTACCTGGCGACAGTAGTCACCGTCACGTGCGGCCTCAAGCCAAGTCCATTGAATAGTGCCCAATTGAGGCCGCGTTACACCCACTTTTGGCCAGGGACTCGATTGAGCCCACCAGCTGTTAGGCACCATCTATACATAAGCCTTCGAAGCGAACGCGTCATTGTAAGCAACGTTGTAAAATAAAAAATTAGGGCTGCTTTCGTCGCTAAGAGGCCAATTGACAGGGCACCTAACAGCTGATCATGTCGCCAACGATAGCCTACCCCAACTAGTTGTCCACTGAGTCTCTAAAACCGTGTGGAGTCCAGCCTGTACCTTACATCAACCAATCAGACTGAGGCGTCCATGCTGCAGTGGAAACGCTTAGGGAACAATGTTTCTCTTTTCTGATTCTTTGCTCATCATCCTACTCCATCGGAATCCGGAAACCTCATTAGCTTAGATGAGCCTGAAGTGCCTTCTATGCGCAGTAAAGGGACAGTGGAAGAAAGCCTGACAGGGCGCTCCTACTAGCGGTTCTTTTCCTACACGTAAGCAACAGCCTCATTAAGATCACCAAGTCGAACAGTCGAGATAAGCAGTGAATCCTGTGGCTGATTCTGTTTTGGCATTTTGATTGCCAGTATGTTCCACCAGATTTCCCAGAGGCTTTCATGCTCTCTGGGGCACATTTCCGTAAACTCTTTCCCATCGTCGATCACTTCCAAGCCAATCAAAGCGATGCATTGATTTCAACGCATCATGCGTAACTCCAACTGCTGATTTAAGTAAGCCCTCCCGGTACGTGCTGGTCCTTTCAAAGGAACACAAAGCATTCGATTGCTCCAAACTGGAAGCAATTTGCATTTTTCAATCAGACAAACAGGTAAGAAGGCCTTCAGACCCATCAGCCTTTCTCCTCGACATAGCCATTCGCGCGGGGAAATATGATAGATTCAGATATAGCAAATTCACTTACTTTCGAGGTCAACTATAGGCTGTTGGCGTGTTCGCAAGCGAACATCAACTTTTCCTTTGCGTACACCTTTGGAATGACGCCTTTAGGGGCAAGGATAATTTGCCTCGCAAAGAGCCGGGACACAAATGAGCCCAGCAGGAAGACTTAGGTGGGCATTCCTTAGATGGGTGCAACTGAATAATTTGCTGGTCAATTCTCGACTGCTCGGTTGAAGGCTGCTGTGCAAAGTGGCTGCCAGAACTATCTAACTAACGGTAAAGGACAGAGAAAGCTGCTGGTTGATAACGCTGCTGTCAAAGTGAAATGTAAAGTTTGAAATATTTTTTAGCAGCTGTCTTTGTCGTGAAGAAGAAGCCACGAGCAGGCGTGCTGATGGGCAATTGATTGCTTTCGCCAAGATGGTAGCCCGGCACCTGTCCTGTCCGTAGCCGTCCTTGCGACGGACTCTTTTTACCCACTTTGCCGGGTGTTCAGCGTCGAATGGCTTTGCTTGTACTTGAATTTTTTTTAATTTGAAAATATCTGCTGCTGCTCTACCGTCGTCCTGCGTCAAATTGATTTTTCCGCTCAGCGTTCGGACGCGTCCTGTTTTGCCGGAACTATTAGTATAGCGGCGAAGGTGTTCATTCCATCTCAATTGAGCCTAGGCAAAGACGGAATGCTTTAACCGAAGGATCAGTGGCGAAAATAAGAAAGTGAAAAAAGTAAAACGAAATCCAACCTTCCCCCTCGTAGCGAATCAGCGACGGCTGCCATTATTTAGTTAGACATACGTCCAGTTTTTACCCAAATGGACAGCTGAACGTTCGCTTTCCATATGCGCGGAATGGATTCGAAAAAGTTAGGCATGTCGTCTCAACAAAAAGCGCTCTTGTTATACTGGGTTACTTTGTTGAAAAATGAAGCCTTATGCTTCACCTAAAGCTCATTATTTATGTAAGAGTAGCAGCGATTAGGCTTCGCTCAAAATGCTGAAATTCCCATTAGACGAAAGCCGTGCCTTTAAGGCTAATGCTTATTGGAAAAGCCTACAACCAACTCCTGATGCAAGGCCGTACCTTTGTGTTCAGGTGTCTCTTGCAGCAATATTCACCTCAAGTTCATGCTTGGAAATGTGGTCAACCTGTTTTCAATGATTTGATGCGCATCACTGAGCTACCAGGATGTGAGAGACCATTCTCATCTTTCGAGTCCAATACCGCCCAAGTGTAAATAGTGAATCATTGATGAACAAGAGAACAAACGCCAATGGCGCAGCAGTCGATAAATCCTATGTAATATGTCGCTATATGGTCGGTAGCATTCCGTGCAACTTAACAAACCATCAAAAAATGAGTTATTCTTGCAGGCCTCGAATGCTATCAAGAAGGAAAGCTTAAGAGGTTAATTATGCGTTGCATAAGAGCAGCCCAATCAATCAAAGTGAACGAGATGCAAGCTGCGATTTGAGAAATAGATAAGATCCATAGTGCATATATTGTTGAACTTAAAATCTGATCATCAGTTTTCAAATGCAAACAGAGGAAAGCTTACGACGCGTAGGAGGACTTTGCATCGTTAATTCTTAGCAAACTTATGGTCGGAAGTTGTAAGCAGTTGGCAAAGCCTACTGCCGGTTGGCGCAGACCATTAATTTTCTGGAATCGTTTTCCTCTCCCAAACGCACGTGTGGCAAAGCAAAACCTGTCCAAATAAGCTAACTAAAAAGTTGAATCATTGGTCATTACAAAGTCGGCCAAGCCAGGATTACGATGTGTATGTGGGCCATGCAAAAAGGCACAACGCTTTGCGCATACATTTCTGCGTACATGCCAAAGGTGGAACCTCTTTGGCTTTTCGATATTTCCCGCCAACCTTGAAAAGCCCACAATTTTCCTCACGCTAACAGCGTCTAGTTTGTTTTGGCCATTCAGGCAATATGTTACAGTGGCCGCTACAAGTGGATTTTATTTCGAAATTGCGTGTTTGATTCCTTCTTCAATAGGAGGTCAACAAAGCCTTGTATTGATTTCATTGGGGCAGGTAAAAAATGGAAACTAGCTTTTGAGTGTTCAATAAGCTTGAAAAGCAATTTAGCTATGCCGATAGATGATTGCAACCTGTACAATCTCTCTTACGCCATTAGCATTTATCGATAGTTCGCTTTGAGATGCTTAACAACGCATTACGCGGATAAATTGTTAGGATTTTACGGTCGTGCTGGAAACACGTCTATTCGAGGACAACGGGTAGCTGTGTACTCACTTGCACGCGAGCTATACTGCTTCAAAGTTGGTACAGATCAAAGTTTCCGTCCGACAGAGCCTTGTTAACGAGCCTTAAGACCTTCCCTGAAAAGATATGAAATTTGCTAGTATATTCGCCCCATAGGGAGTAAGTGCTCTGACCTTGTCGAACCCTGAATGCTCTATGTGCATCTCCGATCAACGTGTGAGTCACACATTGAGCCTTATTGAAGTGCTTCAAGAAATTTTCGAAAAACTTCGCAATGATTAGTAAAACCAGTTTTTGGAGCTGCCTATCGCTGAGTCAATGTTTTATCAAAGCAACTCTTACACCAATGATTAAGTAGCGTCGCCGGGATCAGCAAATCAAAAAGACGACGCCCATTTAAAAGGTGCAGCACGTGTCCGCCAAACGAAGTCCAAAACCGCGCCGCTGTTTCACGCACATGCATTGGTTCGCTATTCATCACTGAGAATGCTTGAAAGTACTTTCTACTCTGGCAAAGTCAGTTGCAGCAATTGCCGTTTATGACGCCAAACATGTACTTGGTGTTCTCTCTGCGAACAGCTGGACGCATTTTCAAAAATCAGGGAGGAAATCAAAACTCATAAATTTATAAGCAATATTTTTATTATCGAAAACCCCTACACGCTCAAATTTAGTGTTGATGACTGACCGCACCCCGCCAACCAGTATATTTCGCGTGAGAAATTATTGCATGTAAGAAGTACTCTAACAAATGAACCTGATTTACTTTTATTGGATACGGTAAAGTTGACGCACCTGCTTATCTACTAATCAAAATAATTTGACTTGCTGCGCGAGTGAATTCGTTAGCCGAAAGCGTACTAGAAAGTTTCACAATGGAACAAAACGACAAAATATTAATATTAGCTAGGTTCACTGTGTTCCCTATAACTATGAGTGCTTCTCAGGCTAAAAGCGGTGCTCTTCATTGCTCTTCATAACGGGTGCGTGGGTTTCCGTTCCAAAGTTTATTTTACGGAAAAAACTGGTTTGGTAAGGAAAAAATAAACTTTGCCTTCTTCAGAGCTTTCGCGACTTGGCTTGGCCCGTCGTCGGCGTAATCTTTTATCATTCGTGCCGCCGGCAACGGAGCTGGTCAAGTGCTGAAAGCTCTGTAGAATAAAGTTTATTTTTTCCTTACTAAAGGGGTTTTTTCGTAAAATAAACTTTACTATAAGCGCTTCTTTCACTACGTTGAAATTCGCTCAACAATTCGTTACAATGAGCCCCACTGCCAATAGCATACGAGCATTGCTTGATATTTTGTACGAAGGGTTTGGAAATGATGAATGAAGACAATAAGGTGGCTGACGAACGAACTTTAATGCATTCATGCGGAGCTATTCACCTATTCCTACTCGTGACGTCATTGTAAGGAAGTGGCTAGTGAATTCAAGATTAACATGAATTTTCTTGATCCATAACGGTTTAAAGTTGGCTTATTGCTATCGAACTGAAGCATTCCTGCTAGAAGTCACTTTTTCATTGATTATGCTGACGTCTAATGACAACGCCGTCCCACGTAATTTATGAATACAAAACAGCTGCCACTCGGACAAAATTTTGGAAAGGTTTTAGTAACTTCGTCATTACGAAAGACTTCGTCCCGATGAAGCGCAATGCAAAGTTTAAGAACGATCCGGTGGTTGTTGAATTAGTAAATTGAAATGTAGACTTAAGATTGAGCTGCTGAGCAAAGAAGGATGCATAAGATACAATTGCGACGAGCGAGGCCGACGTGTGGAAGTACAAATTATTGTTTGCGCTTTGGTCTCGCGATGTAAATATAATTGGCTTGTTCATATTGTGGGCTGAATCCTAACGTATTTGCTTTGTCGTTTCTGATGCCATAAATGGCGTAGTAATTATATCACTGAACTCTCGAAAAGATGAAGTTGAACTTGCTCATAATAAGCCATTTCTTCGCATTCTTGGCCGCTGAGCAACGGGTTAATGAATACTTCATTGAGATCAAGGTAAGTCATGAAAGGTGCTCATGGTGACATTACTGGAAAGCCGTGCAGCGATCGGTTAGTCCCTAATCCAAAGCCTCAAATTGTTAATACACGAAAAATACGATGAGTGCAAGCTGACAGGATTACCTTCTGCGTTTCCTCAGAAACAGCACTCTAAACTTAAGCATCTCTTGGTCCTAATTGAAGTGTGCTCAGTAACTGCGAAGAAATGAAATTGATCTGATAGCATGCTGTTAAACTTCCAATTAACGTTCAGCTGTGTTCTCTGTGAATTCTACCGACAAAGGCAGTTGTTTCTCACCTGATGCTTTATTTTTTTAGTACGAAGAAAAGAAACAGGAAATCCTGAATGCGTATCCTCAGGTATGCGTCAAAAAGAGTTAATAATGCGATACGTTGGAAAACTCAGTTACAGTTACGAATTACTCTGTGTTTAACGCATTAATAATTTCCTAAGTACTGGATGCTTTGTAATGGATCCGAAAATTTTCTTACTGAGTCTTCACGCGGCTTCCTACTGAGTGCAGGAATATTCGGCGCGGTGACGTTTTGACGCCAACAGTACCACTCAGTTAAACAACAGCGGTCTATGGCTTTTCCCTTAACGCCTCCCATTTATCCTTCGGTCAAGCAATAGCTAAGGTGCACGAATACGGCCGCTTCGTCGCGGTGAATTGTAAGGTATGCAGTTCTTTAGTCAACGTTACCCTACTGATTTGATTCTACCACCGTTACTCTGGCTTATCTGGGTCCGCTGGCAATTTGGCGCCATTGCTGCACCCTTCGGTTAAGCAACTGCAACCTAATCATACTGCGCACTTTGCAGCGAGTGGAGATTTTCTCCCGTAGAGAATAGACGTACGGCACATACTTAGAGGGCTTGTTTCAACCCAAAATGCACCCTTCAGTTAAACGACAGAAATAGTTTTTCCCATGACGCCCGAAACCTATTGCTTTACCAAAGGATAAAAGAGAGGCGCCAAGGGGAAACGGGCCATCGAATACGAAGCAGGTTGCTGTTGTTTGACCTAAGGTTGGTTTAACTTCAGAAAACTAAAAGGGGGCAGTATGCAAAGGTTATCTAATCTTGAAACGCTTTTTATGTTGCTTCTCAAACTGCTCAGTGGATCAGCTGAAGTACTGATATGTTATAAAGCTTCTCTGCTGCAAGCTGTTGTAGCATTATTTGCTTTCGGATACCTTTCATTTTAATATATCTATACTCGCTGAAATTGTTGTAACTGATTTCAGGCTGCCAAAGATGTGAAGTTCGCTGAAAGCGAGTGCGAAGACATGTTCAGAGAGATCAGAAGATTGAAATCTTCCACCAGCTTCACTCTAGAAAGCTGCAAGGACATGGTGAGCAAAGCCTGCAATACTTACTGAAGCGCTTTCACATGGGACTATAAGTTCAATATGAAGCGGGGAACATGGAGGTGGGAAGGCAAAAATTAACAACTTAGATTGACGCGCAGCGTCAAAACAGAATAAGGCAATACGACAGTGCTTTGCTATCTATCCATATTCAGGACACTGCTTGTGTTAATAGCTTTGCTTTAGTCGTAAAGTCATAAGGAAGTCCGCTAATCCTTCGCGTATAACTTCAGCAGCATTTTTTCAAACTGACATGAACGGAGTTTAACTTTGACGAACGAGCCGAGGTTGTTTAATGTTCATTATGCTAACTAACTTTTGCTGGTTTACTGGACGTCCTTTGAAACATTTACTTAGAATTAAATCGTGCGAATATTTTCAGGGACTTGAGCAAGCATTCAAAGACACTTTGATGAGAATGAAAATGTCAAGACATGAGCGAACGATAAAGTATTGCCAGTTGCTTCGCAAAAGCCCAGAGTGTATCACTCACTACTAGAATGCTTTCGTAGTGCTCACCTTTATTATCACTAATGTGAAGTACAAAAATTTGTAATGGTAATACCGTAATTAAATTTGACATTTGCCGAAGTGCGTACATTGAGAAAATTAACTGTGCAACAGAGAGAGAGCGCGCATCTTCTCCTATGGCTATATGA
Source organism: Trichuris suis (assembly GCA_000797535.1). Taxonomy (NCBI): domain Eukaryota; kingdom Metazoa; phylum Nematoda; class Enoplea; order Trichinellida; family Trichuridae; genus Trichuris; species Trichuris suis. The sequence goes on along the minus strand of KN538375.1, from coordinate 1,837,118 downwards.
ACACTATCATTCACTGCAGGACAGATGTGAACCTCTTGACGCTATTCAACTACGTGATCTCAGCAGCTGTCATATTGAGAATGTGGTAATATTAATATTATTAAACTGATTTAAGACTGCAGACCCTGTGGCCAAGAGATGCGGACATTAATGCAGTCTTATTCGTATGCCTCTACCAACGTGACCTGTCCTTCATCATGCTTCTTTCTTTACTACTGCGCATTAATGAACAATGCAAATATTAGACATATTTGACATAGGCGCCGTTGAAGTTAAAACTCAGGAGATACGCGTGAGAATGTCCTGTTCGTTGATATGCTAAAAAAGTGAGCTACAGCGTGCTGCATCCCAAAGCTGAAAAGTAGGGCATTAATGCAATTTTTGAGCTTGAACTGGCGCAGTTAAATTTTAAGAAATCCCCTCTGCACTGGAAACATTAGCATACGCGGACCCGCATCTTCTCGTCAGCATTCCATTGTTGCAAGATGATACTCCTAAAGTTTGTTGTAAATAGATCCTGCGCATATTGTACTGTAGTTCTAGCTAGCTTGTGTGTGACGTGGGTACATTTTGTTGCTGCTATGCTTATTAAATTGCTTGCTGTCGCTACCTTGACGACACTACACTCTCAATCTTTAATTGTTTATAGTCCATAGCCGGTAAATTTCCTAAAACTATTGCTTAGCCAAACTGCATGATGTCAGTGTATGCCGTCATCGAAGCGTGGCGCTGTCAAGCAGCCCTGTAAAGCTCCCAACTTTCACCTTATTAAGAGTTGTGCTAAGTGAACTCTGCGAAATGATGGAATGATGCTTTAGCAATAAGCATGAGACGCCTAGGAGTAACCTCGAATGCATCATAAAATTTTTTATGCTCATCTGTTGTTTTCATATCGAACGTATATCAGCTTTTATTCTACATAAAATAAAATGAAAATGCTAAGATTGAAAAGTATTCCACCAGAAATTTTAAAATTTATGCTATGAGCAAAAACAAATTTATCCATCCTCTTGGTTTCACGAGCTGTTCCCTTTTGTTAGCTCCAAAGAAACGTTTTATTTAACTGCTTGGGAGTTGGTGTAAAGGAAAGCCATTTTTAACATGTCTCATTAAGCTTAAGGGGTGTTTCCTGTCACGTATTTAAAGTCAACAGTGATTCTCATATTGTGATATGACGTCATATCGAACGTATTGCGAACGCCACAGCTATTCTTTCATTAAATATCCCGTCAACCCACGCTAGTCAATAGAGGGATAATAGAACCGATCATTTCATTTTCTCCTCCGAAGTACCGTCAGCGTAAAAAGGAACACTATGATCCATTTGCTCACACACGAAGGCTGTTATTTTCAATGTTTACCATGTTGAGAATGATGGAATGTACACAATGGCTGAAGTTACAGTTATGATGCTATACGAGAGAACATACATTACTCAGCTTGCTTCGGCTAAGCGCAATGCTCAGTACTATAAATTGTGCCACGTTTTGTAAAATTCATTTCCTCCAACTCAACAATGAAGCTCTGCACATTCAGCTTTGCCTTAGCCTGTCTAGCAGTTGTGGCATATGGTAGAGTTCCTCGGGTACGTTACTAATTTGTGGATATGGTAAACTAGAAGCTTGCTACCATGTGTGTGTGTGCCACGACGAATTAGGCGCCAGACGCAGACACGTACTCTTTTATTCTTTAAGAACCGACATCTTTAGCTTTCCTAAAGAACAGCGGCCTATTAAAGCAATCCATTTCTGGAATAGTTTGAATAATGGAACTGAGAAAATCGAATAAGGATAAGCATATGCTAGCATTACTCTTATATTAAGTCAATCGCAAAAGAAGAGATCCCTCATCAGGCATAAGAAAGATGAACACTTGTAAATGATCTTAAATTATTATTGGGGTTTCGATAGTTTAGGAAAGGCATAATAAAAAGCCTTGAGAGCAATAAAAGCTCAGTCCCATATTCTTTTATTTCTTTCCGAAATGGCCCAAGGTAAATAGTGGAAGGCAGTACTACGCATAACGTATAACAAATGATATTATAGTAAGGGCTTTAGATTTATTACTTATTTAACTTGATGGTGACATTTTTCATTTTCTTGCTAATCACAAGTCAAGTCCTCACTGCACCTGTATTTTCAATGGCAATTAAAACTATGTGACGTGAAACTCAACGTTATCTATTCCTAGCAATGAATTTTGCTCAAGCTTGAGGACATCGACTATTTGAATGAATCATTTGGTGAGCATCCTTTGATACGCCTCATCAGTGAAAGATGTGTGCAGTTTTGTAAATCAAAAACTGTGATGCAATTACTACGAACCGGTCGCTAATTAGCATGAGACTGTGATACGAAATATAATTTGCTTATAGGCACCAATCAGAAGCAGAGACAAAGTCATCAGTAAATATCCGATGGTACGTATCAGCTATTATTGCTTTCAAGCTGCCTTTGAGTAAAGGTATTTTAAAGTTCAAAGAATAAATCGTTTGGGTGAATTGAACAAATAATATCTGCGCCCGGCTGCTCAGAACAACTGCTCAGTCAGATAATGATTACTTTAAATTTTCAGTCATCCTTTCTTACAATCGCTTAAACTATCAGCTTTGCGCTTGACTGGACAATCTGTACTTCAACTTTCGATATGCCCAATGCTTTGCGCTGAATCAAAGGGAACGTGTGAGTTGCGCACAGCGATTATTATTTTAGCTCAGAGTAGGAGGGAGTGATTCAAGGAGCGCTTGTATCCTGGAGGTTGACCCAGACAGACATTTTATACAGTTAGTGCGCATTCTAAACGCACTTTCATCCTCTGGTTCGTAAGGAGCCGACAGTTCAGCCGTTACGCACAATTTACTTAAATTAAAGCACATTTTCATCTGCACTTGCTCGTGCTGCCAAAGGTATTAATAAATATTTAGAGGACGAGAAAGTTCAACTTGTAGGTAGTACGCAATTTCAATAACAGCATGGAATAGCCACTAAGTGGGTATTCAAATGCAGATCGACTGCGTATTTCAGTGATAATAAGAATGGACTCCAAAAAGCTTATTCTTCTTCATTCAAGTAAGAATAAATGAATCTGTTATTAAGTCATGTTACGTTCAGCAAATAAAGAAACCTAATTTTCTGCTTTAATTTATCATATAAGACGCAGCATGATCTGACCAAAATTTTCAAGCCTATTTATTGGTTTAGACACAAAAAGGTATACAGTTCACACATTCAAAATTTTGAACGTCGCGTAAAAAGAATTCAAGTTAGGTGCATCGTACATTAATGCTATTTTTACAAATTTCTCACATTACGACAAGAGAAACAGCAAGGAAAGCTTTGCAAGAACAGATACTTAAAACTCCTCGTTTCTGTGACTTTTGTTACTTGCACTATTCGGGCAATAGTCGAAAAATAAAGTTGCCAAATAACCGTACCCTACTGTAGCGCAGATGCTAACTGCAAGATGCTCTATTAGCTTTCGCTTTAAATGAAACATTTATTTGCGCATTGTAAATAGCATTTTAATTTGCAGCTTTTGGAAAGCCTTGAACGATTCGAAGAAGGCTGCAGACAGTCTTACGACTTGGAGAGAAAAACAAAAACCGAGTCGTACAGTCCGCTCAATCTTCTCACATGCTATCAAATGGTAATTTCTTTTTGTAATCTCGCTACAAGCTATGCAAATCCTTTGCGGGAAAGATAGCACAAGAATGAAATCGAAAGCAAGGCGAATACTGTACATTTTGTCCTAAACTCCTGATAGTATTAATGCTACGTAAATGCAGTTCTAGCTCCTGTCTACTTATTCGCCTGCATTTGACATATATTGCCACTTATCTAATGAAATGTACTAAGATAGCTTAACTGTTAGTATTCTCTTAATCTTTCTGAGTCACGCAGAAGCTTTCAGCATAACTTTCGTCATCATTCCTGAGTGCAGCCAGAAAGACTGACTTGTCGTCTAACTGTTAATAGTAATAGCTTGTTAACCGTGAAGCGCAACAAGCAATCGTAGGCGAATAGCCCTTGTATGGGTTTGCATCATAACTTTCACATTCCCTGACGCAATGCCCCCACTGAAAGATGAATGACCTCAAGCTCCAGCACCAGTTTGTCAAGAATAAAATATCATTTATGCAAATAAATGCACTGGCGAATGCTTAAGCCATAAGTCAAATTATTGTTATTAGTATTGTTGTTGTTATGTGAACTATACTCGATGTTCTTACGTGCTCTTTCAAGGTTCTTGAAATGCTACTAACGAATCATTTGGACAAGACGCAAATGACGAAGGAAGAGAAGAAAGCAGAGCTTTGTAATCTCATTCCCTATGGCTTCAGATGTTTGTACACGTGATTTCTTAAAATAATTTTTTCAAAATTCGGACAGTTTGCTCATTCCGGCTATCACGTATGCTGCTGCACGATTAAACAGTTAGCATGAACAGTGATGCTTCAATGCATTTCGTCCACTGACAGCTATGGTCGGCCGTATTACCTTTTTGTTTTGGGGACGACATTTTCAAAGCTTACTTTTTATTATCAGTTGGTTACTGTAGAGAGCAACTTAGTTTATTCAGACTGACTCGTAGAATTCAAGAGAGAATGTATACTGTAGT
>KN538375.1:1803614-1832401 GCA_000797535.1 Trichuris suis | reverse complement strand
TCGTAATCCTGATTTTCAGGTTGTTCTGAAGGATGTGCAGGTGGGCTGTGCCCTACAGTTACATTGGAAAGGAGTTTCTTAGAAACACTTCAACAAATTTCATCGGCAATTCAATGTTACCAAAAACAGCGGCTCATAATTTGAATTATCCACTCGCTTAAGGCATTGTTGAATATTTTAATGTTTCTTGTTCAAATGATGGATTAGACGTAATGCACTGCAGCTCACGTCGAGCAGTGATGAGGCACGTTATTGCATGTTTGAAAACATATTTCAAAATGGTCACTTTAGCTGACTGTATTAAGTTAAACCGGTCTACTTTGCAAAGGTTATTTTGAAATCCAATTTCCAGTTATCAAATTGGGTTAACCTTAGTTTTTTGTCATAAACAGGCAAAAATGAACAATTCGTGTTAACGAGCCCACTCAGTTATGCGCTATTAACTAGAAAGTTGTTACTATAAAAGGTGTTTTATTGCAACAAGCTGAAAGTGAAATTAGTTCATTTGCGTCGGCATGCTGCCAACCGCGAAAACTGTTGCAGTAGGTCAGTGTTGACATTTCGCTGTTGCCATAGGTGCTTTTTAAACATTTACTTTTTAGTTCTCACCATTTCAATTGTTCTCCAAGTGGAGTCAGTGCAGCTAAACGAGTACGTATTAATATGAGTGTGTTCATTGCGTGCATCACGAAAAGTCTTCAGTTCATTTGTATTCATGCGACATTAGCAATGACCAGCTTTTGCACTTAAATAATATATGTCCATTAGAGCATGTAAAGGGTTCTACCGCATTCTATGCACTAACTGTTGCTCTACGTAATCTTTCAATTAAACTTAAAGATTCTAAGGAAGCGCTTCAGATGACCTCAGCAAAAAATAATCAGGTAGCAAAATAAACGATACCCGAGTATGCACAATCTCCTCTATTGACGTAACGTTTCGATAAGTAAAACATTAGGAAGGGATATTAATAGAATGAGGTTTTTCCTCCTCACGTCGTAAAAATCCTACTCCCAATTTAGCGTGTCGAGCATGCAGTCTCGTACTTCCTGCGAAACAAAGCACTAAATCAGTTAATTTTTCTAAACCCCCATCAACTGGTAATGATTGTTTATTTATACGCCTATGTACCAAGCTTCCCTTACGCTGCCTGTTCAACATTTTGAATTGAGTTCAGAGATTCTGCTCATCAGGCTATACAAGTCTAAATCGGTGCTGGCTAAGCACTTTCTCGACATCCCACCTTTGTTGAGCAAAACTTTCTCCAGCGCCCCCTAGTGGGGAGCACTTCCTCCATTATAGGAAGCTTAAAGCCCACGCAAAAAATTTGGCCAACAAAAATGGGCTGATATTTTCATTTGCTGTATTTGTAATCGTAACGGAGTGGACCAGTGGGCCCAGTTTTGCTGCGACCATTCGAAATGACGTTAGGAGATAAGTAGCAACACGGAAAAGCGCTCAGCTAAACGAGAAGCAAAAGAAATGGACACTTTACTCGGTGGGCAGTATTTTAGCGCTTTCCAACGCTGCTGTACCAACGCCTTTAAATTAACGCCTCGTTTTGCGCCAGCATTCTTACTTGCCGACTGCTATATAGCAGTCGAACAAGCCGGGAACCGCTTGATTGCGACGTCGATATCATTGGACTCGCTAACCACTCTGACGCAGCCAGTGGCCTAGCGGTCAAGGAAGAGACTGCGTACCGTACCACCAGTCCGAGGTTCGAATCCCACCTGCACCCCCACTGGCTGTGTGACGAGTCGGCTGATGGAATAACTCAGTCGTATTGTGCCGGCGTATGGCTGGTCCATCGCCGACCCCACATATGTGGGACAAAGGCATAAGCAAAAAGATATAGCTGAACATAGCGCATTGTACGCCAGGATAACCTTCCCAAAAGATTACCATTCTATGCACCAGAGGTTATCTTTACTGTTGAAGTTCTTCATCCAAATTTATTTCATAGCGGTGTGTGTACTTTCATTTTCTGAGTTGTCCTGAGAAAGTCACAACAATGTATGGAAGTGAGGGTTATCCTCGACTACTACTTTGTCGCGACTAGACGTGAATTATCTCTGAAAGGGCCAGCCATAGGCTGACATGATGCGACTGAGTTATTCCACCAGTCGGTTCGTCGCACAGCTTGATGCCAGTAGGGGGCTACAGGAGGGATTCAATCCCCGGACCGGTGATACAGTACGGGGTCCTCTCCCCTGACCGTTAGGCCATTAGGATCCGTAGACAATTGGACCCAGACCGACTATAAGATGTCATATGAAAGGAACTGATATCGTTTTAAGTGTTGTGCAATTGTTTAAGCAACCTTCTAATACGCATCGGCAGTGGAGGAACATTTATCGGCGGCACCTACTACGCCAGAACATTCAAAGCCGTTTACCTGAGAGGTGAGTACATCATTTATCACAAACTTCTCTATTCACAAAGTAGGGGTCGAAATGCCAATTTTCTGTGTAATGAGTTATTTTGTCCTAAGAGCGAAATAGGAAATTCTCGAGCGTGCATTTCTTTCGTCACAATGTAACAGGCACCCAGATGAATAAACATACATTGGGTCGCTTAACAAGTCTTCTTGTTTTTCTATGTTATCCCTAGTTTTCGGGATTGTTCGGGTCCCGTTTATAGCCCTTAAAGAATGCTACTGCTCCGCGCTGCAGAGGGAACACGAACTGCCTCGACGGCTATAAGGACTATAAAGTTTTATTTTATCAACGGCGGCCAGTCAACATAGAGAACATAACGCAGTAGAAGGCCGCTACAAAACGTCCATTATTGAACTGGATTATTGTTATTTTAAATTAGATAGTATGAAGTGGTTGTTCACCGAATCAACTATTCAAATTTCAGAAAGTTGCCCACCCGCGGTTTGCGAGGAAAACTGCCTGTGCCAGCCTGCGTTAAGAACCGGCTGTCCCTTCTACATCTGCAATGGTATTTGCTAACGCGATGTTTAAATGTTTGAACATATTTTCGTTCAGGAATCAAACTGCGAGAACCCTGCAGATCAGATAATGACTGCGCAAGCGGTGGCTTCTGTCAACGATTCATTTGTCGTTACCCTGAGTTGATTCCCACATTTCACGTAAATGCGCGCAATGATATGCCCCAATCATAAGGCACTTAAATATGATTGAGACCATATGCCAATAGATGCACCGTGACAAGTCTGTATGACGGATAGTAGTTACTGTAGACTACTATGCTATCTATTAGTATTATGTAGTTGCTTAGCCATTCATTACTAGTTCCATACAGCTAGTTCGTTCTTTTAAGTGAATTATCTCGTAGTAAAGGCGATGAAATCCCTTTCTGCTTAATGAGTTTGACTACTACTGCGTCGATATCATCACGCATGAGAAATGCATCTAAAATGAGCAATTCATTAAACCATTAATAACAAAAACAGAAAGGCGAATGAACTTTGCTTTCGATTCATTGAATAGCAGTGAATTGAAAGGGACTTTCAGGGACAATATCATCCACATTTCATGAGCAAATGCTATCCGTTACATGAAAGCTGAGAAAAGCTTTTACAGAGCACGTGGCAATTGCAATGGATAATTCCAGACAGTGGGGGACTTAAGAAGGTCATAGAACATATTATCAAAGCCTCTCCGTGCCGTGGAGCATTGCACTGACGTTGATGCAAGAGCAAAAATATTTATTAAAATGACAATATAATAAAACCAATAAATTGAATAGCAAAAAAATTTTCAGTTGGACTTTTTTCAAAGCGGCTAATAGAGCATCTGATTATAAAGGATTGCACTCAGTTAAGTACTTACCTACTTTTCTCAAAGCAAACCTGAGCATTGCTAATGGCATACGATAATTGCAAGTATTTTGTTAACCATACGATCATGGCTTCTCTGCGGGAAGCTTTGATTGACGATGCAGAGATCTTTCTTCAAGGCGATGTAAGTATTCCAAGCTTTTTTGACTTTTATTCCCGTGTACTTTATATTGAGACGGGTTATTTTTTTCCGTATTAGCGTGTAGATTTCCCTTTGACATCTGTGCGCGTTCAAAAGGGTTACAGTTTCTTTTGCGACCTCTCGTAGGGCGACTTTTCTAGGTAATGGTGTGCATTTAAGTTCACCAGTAATTCTGCGTTGAAGGTAAACCTTCTTTGGTAGCAGAATTTTGCTTTCATGACCTTTTAATTCGCGGTGTTGTTCTGTTGGGCGAATGTAATCTATTCGACGTAAGCTCTTTATTAGTGATGAAAAGACGAATTTGTTTTATCCTTGTTTGCATTACCAATAAAGAGTTTACGTCGAACTGATTGCACTCTCTCAAGAGGACAACGCCGTAAATTGCAAGATCACGAAGAGACAGACTACTTTGTGCGTCGGCAGTTATAAATAGAACTAGAACCATCATGCCTTTCCGAGGCCTCCCTGCGCCCTCCGTAAAACACTGCGTTTTCGCGGACGATGAATCAAACTCATTTCGAAACCTGCATATCGCAAAAGTATGCCCGCAACGAACTTGATTTGAATTAAGGCTGGTGTTCATTGAGCTGTTGGAAAACTTTTGTGAACCTCGGCCATCGATGTTCACTCAGTATCAAGCCACTTAAAATGAGCGATATTTTCGGTCGAATAGCATTACTCTCTTTGGAACCTGATTTCTCTTAACGAATTACGAAGTTCGATTCGGCACTAAATTTGCCCTGCGGACATGGCGAACATTTTTAGCTTAGCCGTTGCGTTGCTAGGGAAGACAAAACGACGAGCTGATAGCGCCAATGAATTATCGTAGCTTTAGTTGCTTCTGTTGAGCTTGCAATTGTACAGTAGGAAAGCGCCAGAATACCTTGCATCTCGGACCAGTTACTTCGAACGCAGTTTACCTCAGAAATTATGCAACAATTGCTTAATCCCGAGTTGCGTTAAAACGGATTCGCCCTGACCGAATGTCGTCTTTTTCGGGTTTACGTGAAAAATAAAACTATTGTAATGGTGTAATTTTCAGCCCTTCCGCTATCGTATGTTCCGCGCTATGGAGCAAATAGTCTTTTCCATACGTCAGGTATGCAATTGTGAAAATCCTTTTCGGCAAACTAACAATCGCCATGCTTTTTCCAGCTTGCCAATGAACAGGACCTACGGCGTTTACGGATGAAGCAAAGCTCGCTCGTTGAACCTATAGCTTCGCTGTCGCGCGACTTAGAGACGTTGCTGGGCAGAGAAAATCTATCAACTGACAATGAGGTAAAAATTTTTAGCGCTCTATTTTCCGCTTGAGCTACACGGCCATAAGTAATTGTAGTCTCAGACAGTCGAAAACGAAGAGGCCGAATACTTCCAAAATGAACGTGTACAAGCAGATGCCGTATTCGAACAAAATGAGCAGCAGCCAAGAAGTGAAAGTGAAGAAGAGCAGTGTGAAGTTCCCAGTGAACCTTTGGAGATCGTACGATTCCAAAACCTTCAGTTTCGCTCTCCATGCATAACTTTGCAGATCGAACGCTCGGACAAGTTTTTAAATGAATGCCGTATTGACAAATTGCATCTTCAATGTGCTGTGCTGCAAGTATACTCTCCCAGCGCTTTTTTGGTGACTTTCATTCCGTCGACGAAACCGCGATTCAAGTATACCGCGGACAGAATTTTTATACGTGCTTTTCGTATTCGTGTTGCAGTTCTATGCCGGAAAGAGAAAATGTCAGAGCAGAACGGAAACTAAGCGTAGGTCAGCACTGCTTCGCTCTGGTGTCTACCGGTGGCGTAGAGCGGGTTAAAATCCTCTCATTAAAAGACAACACAGAAGGTAGGTGCATTAACATTACGTGAGGCGCCCTGAAGCTCTCCGCAAAGACAGAGAAAGAGTAGTGCCCGTATGTGTTCCTCAACACGCAGAAGCGGTTTATCGCTCTGTTATCGAGAAGTATAAAAATGGTTCAGAGATTTTTGAAGTTGTCATTTCTGTCGTTAGCGATATGAGGGGACGGCAAGCAAAGGAAGCAGTAGTTTCCCAAAGCTCTGAACCCTTCGATAGCGCGGGCAACAAATCGTTCCTTCACGTCAGAAGCCTATGGCCCCGTTATGAAGTTTGCAGTTTTTAAACAGCCATACTGTTCTTAAATCAAAAGGATACCAATTTAATAATATGAAAAGGGCTTAATTTATTGCCACGAGTAAGTATCTGCGCTAAGGATGTTTTTCTAAACTCTCGATTCTAATTGGACGGTAATCAAGCCTTTCCATGACGTCATCGACAGAGGGGATGAATTTGCGTGGACGAGTCCACGCAAATTCATCCCCTCTGTCGATGACGTCATGGAAAGGCTTGATTACAATCGTTAAAGCTAGAAAATGTGGTCCATTGCCTGTTAAGGTGTCAAAATGATTTTCAAGTGAAAGCATAACTCAAACGTAGTACTGTTGAGCCTAGAAGAAATTACTAGAAACTATTTAGTTTGAATTTTTTATATTTTAGGTATTTGCTTTGCCAAAGTTTTGTACATCGACGACGGGAAGGTCGAATGGGCGGCCGTCAACTCATTGTTGCCGCTTCCGCTCGTTTATTACTACTATCCCAGGTCATCTTTGCATTGCTGCCTGTCCGGCGTGCGTAGCAAAGACGCGCTATGGAGGTTCGAACTTTTATGCCCAAATGCCTACGTTGCAGATCGCTCCAAGAAACAACGACTGGGGAGAAAAGACAATTGATTGGCTGAAGAAGTTTTGCTCCGTCGACGGTAGCACATATCACATAACAGTTGAAGGCAATAGAATTGGCGACACCGACATTGTGCCCGTAAGACGTTCCGCCGTTTGATATAGCTGCTTTGTTAACTTTCCCGCCCGCTTGTTAAGGTGCATCTTTACAAAACGGATGAGCAAACCAATAGGAAAGACACCGCGTCGTCTGGTTTGCTTCAGTACGCTAGCGAGGAAGTAATAGAAAGTACGGAAGACGAAGTGTACGGCCTAACAGGACCAGTCGAAGAGTTGACCTTAGAAGTATGCGCTCTTGTCCGTCAGCCTTTGCCACCCGGGTGTTGCAAAATATTTTTTTCCTTTTGCAGAGCGCCCTCCCTTCGTTGCCGCCTGAGTTCAACGAAATGTCGAAAAGTGAACGTCCTCATGACTTGATGAGCTCAACTTCCAGTAAGCGAGAGAAAGAGACAAAACGCTATTTGGCGAAATTGTAACGAAGCCAATTTGCCATTTTAGGACAACAGTCTGTTGTTCAAGTGACTGTACGTCAGGATATTTTGTCAAATGGGATGAAACGGGATATTAAGTTCACAGTGTACAGCAACATCGATATAGTGAGAGCTGAAAGTTTCAACCGTTTCTACGCAATAATACGAAATAGTACTGATCAACGTTCATCGTCAACAGCTGAAGACGCCGTCTGCCAAAAGAACAAAGTGCTCACGTAATGCGCCATTTGGCTATTTTTAAATTTTATCAGAAAGTGACGGTACAAATGACCGTCGATGAAGTTATTCAGAACTTTAGCCTACAGTACGCTCGTTATTTTTAGACGTTCAGAAGCGCCAGCAAACTCTATAATGTTTGGACTACACGGCTTGCGCGTACGCGCGCTGTACGCATTCAACGATAAAGTATACTCGGTTCTGCTGGCAAGATTTCTTCGTTGGGTCATGATGTGCGATCGCTTGGCGGCCGTTTGCACCGTGGAAAGGTAGGCGTACATTTGACGCGCACTGTGACGACGCTGCAACGGCAAATATGCGTAGAAGCAACATAGGATCAAGTCTTGTTGTTTTGTTCGGTTGGCCACGCAGTAGTGCAGGATGCATATGCTTGAACGAGCAGTTAAGCCTGTCCAGAGAGATTGACGCAAAGAATGACGAAACTATTAGAATTTGGAGCTTAGCCAAGGATGTACTGGACGAGTTAGATGAACGCCAGGTGAGCAGAATGATCAGTCAAGGTTTCCCAAACGTAATGTCTCTTCTCTTTAGGCGGCTGCAGCGAACGTAGCAACAGAGGAGTGCTGAACATTGAAGGGTGTTCATTGTTCTTGTCCGAGTGCAGTGTTTCGTGGTGCTTCGGTCAGTATTGGTATAAGGTATATAATACTCGAGCCGTTTCTTACTGTACGTACGGTTTGCGTAAGTCGACTAACTTAAAATCACGTGACATCAGGAGGGAGGAGAGTAATTATTGTCATTGGCGAATAGTTAGGCCGGTCATAGTGCCTTGTTGAAAAGGTCTTCGCTGTTCGAAGTTGTTTCCCATCTGCCTCATTGTTTAAATTAATTTTCAGGTGTAGCATTGAAGTGCAAGTCTGCCCTTACTTGTACTTGCACTTTCCAATGCTACATACCGTACTAATACGTGAATGATAGCATTTCGTTTATAGCACATGTCCAGGTTAATAAAGCACATCTTTCTTACGCCAGGTTGTCTTTGTTGGGGCCATTGTGAATAAGAGATCACCTACTCACTGCCTTTGCTAAAGACGTTGCTTTGGCTTTAGCATACATGGAAAGCTCTACGCTTTCTCATTTGAGAAGATCCAGTAAGCTTGTTTTATCTTTTATCATTTGTTTCCCTGACTGCGATAAGTGAAATTCAGAAAGATTTGAAATAAACTTTGCAATATACCGTACCCAACTGCATAGCTTTGCTGTAATATGCAAATTTTTTACCTAAGCGTCCTAAATGTCCACAGCGAATGAATCAACTATAAGTTTTTTCCTTTATTAGAAGCAGTTGGGCCGCAAAGAGGTTCGTACGCGTTAATACTTAATGTTCAGTTCCATTTTTGCAAATTTATAAATCCCTCGTAACGAGTGTTCTTTGGTGAAGTATAATCTCACGGAAAGCAACCTGTTCATTCAGAGCTTTCAGAGCTCCATCATTCACCATCGTTAGGGCAAAACGGTAAGGCGGCGAAGACATTGACGTTCCGCACACACTGCAGTTTAAGTGTGGAAGGGCGCCAAGTAAACCAGAAACAGTCTGCCGTTCTCAAAAGCACTAAGAAAGTGAGAATAGAAGATAAAATAAAAAAGTTTCTAAAATGCACAGTGATGGTAATAGATACATTATAAATAACAATAGAGTGAGTAAGGCATACGGTCTTTCAATGAATAGAAGTAAAAATAAGAAAGGGCGATCGGCGCATACTGCCAAAGCGCGTGTGAACGTCGACGGATAACAACAGAAGAATGGAAACGAGTTGCAGTGCAGTTATTTCGTCTTCTTTATTTTCATTTCTACTTTTCACTTTGCCTTGCTTCCGTCGTATTCCATTTTTACTATTTTGCCATTTCGTTAATTTTGTATTTTTATTTGTTTATGGATATTTTTAAAATTTTTAGCTTGCGGTCTTTTTGAAGTATGTCCCGGAATGTACAGTATGGCAGCCGTAATGCAGGTGAAACCAAGGGGAAATTTAAAATTCGTGTTGGCCACGATGAGTGCACGCCACCAAAGGTTAAACTGGAAATGGGCTCCTGTCCGATTAACAGAAGATTGTGACCAGCAGGTCCCACCAATGGGGTGTTTTCTGCCTGACACGTCCAGGCAGGGTAACCGGTCCCTTGAAAATTTGACTCCTGTTCGGCAAATAGGAGTCGATTTTCGGTTTAAGGTTAGCTAGCGTACACTCGTGATGACTAACTGCGGACTTTGACCGTCGGAAATTTAAATTTTTCCCTTGCTGCACCTGCATTCAGTTATGGTACTGTACTTCCGGGGCGCATTTCAACAAAACCCTTTACTAAGAATTCGTTGAAGATCAGATGAATTAGTTATCGACTCCACTCTACTCTAATTTTATTTATTATTGTTTTTAGCCAAAAAAGCTGGATTTTGTCTCTTAGAAACTCCATCATAGTACTGTAAGTTTTACAGGCGCCACGTTCCGTCCTTACTCATGCCTAACCCTAAACATAAGACTTATATCTTGGCTTAGGCTTAGGAAAGGGCAGATCAAGATAGGCGGCTATGGTCTAGGATCCAGAAAGTTTTACTCTACTTATTTGATTTTGTTTAAAGTTTATTTTAGTTTATTCTATCTTTGATTACATTATCGTTTCCTTAATGCTGATATGGAAACTTCAGGTCATGTCGGCTACGCTCCCCGCGGTCCGAAAAATGGTGTTCCCTACTGGCAGGGATTCCAGTTGTCCTGTTCTACCCTCGCCTAAGGGTAAGCCAAAATGCTAGTCTTATGTTTACCCTTAGGCTTAGGTACGGGCAGAACAGGATGGCCGGCAAGCGTACAGAGTGACTAAGGGGCGCATAGCTGACAACACTCATGATAACAAGTATGACTAGACCTTGCCTGAGCCATATTGTATGGCGCAATTTTCCTTGGATGAAAACAAGCAAAATGCTTGTAACGAAACCTGAATGACCGTAGCAACAATTACAGTATGACTTTCGATTTGAATTACCACACGGGGATGCAAGTACAGCATTTATTGATCGTACAGTGTAGATTATTGGAGACGCTAAACATTAATACTTTGTGTCAATTGCGAATGAGGTAAATGTACGGTAAACTCTTGTTCAGATTGCACGACGGAGATAATGACAGCTCCGCGTGTACACGCATAAATAATTCACTTCTCGAATAATGGAAAGCAATCACTGTTCAGTGCCGAGCGAAACAAAGCCTAAAGTGATTAGCAATTGTAGGCAAGAATTTCTCAGCTTCTCTAACGCAGACAGTTGCTGGGGAGTCGCTATGCAGCACGGCAGTGGAGTATTGCCATCCGGACGTATTGTCTCTGGAACAAAACGTTGAAAGAAAAAACAAAATGCAGCGTTGGATGAACGAACTTAAATTCTCAATGAGCTCCATTTCTTTTACTATCTTTTCCATTGAGCTCACTTCGCAATGATAGGCGAAACAGCTAATGCATATCGACGAGCGATATTTGCCTGCCCACTGCACGGGATTTTGACCTGCAAAAAGATATTACAATTGATGAGACAACAAGCAGGTTGAAAAGCTAACGAGATCTCATAACGTCCTCTGCTGCTTTCAAGATGCGTTGGAGAGCTTCATGTTCTGCCGATATCGCTTCAAAAGCACAACAATTAACATTAGTTATTCAAATGTAAGTATAAAGCAGCGAAAGACAGCTAACTACCTGAATAAGGCGCCGCGGGTGAACTAATACTTTCTCCTATCCGCGGGGCAACCGGTCGTTCCGTTTCGGTAATGTAACGCCAAGACTTTGTTCCTCCAAGTCGATGAATGGTCTGCAAATGGATAAGAACGGACGTTTCATCTGCGCTTTCGTAGAAGCACAGGGAACAATAATACATCTTGGTTGACCCAAACAAAAATCTTCCGAAGCGCCTAAAGCGAAGAATTCACTACGCGGGATCAACCGACAACAATTGCCCGCATCGACGGTTTTTAAGATATGAGGTGAGCCATTCGGCAAAACTATGTAATCAAACAAACACGATCGGTCGAAAGAGAAGCCAGGAAAAGAAATGCGAAAGGTTTAGGCCTCCATGGACGCCCGCGTCAAAAGCTTATGCATAGTGCTTCCCACCAGACAAACTTATGACCATTTTAAAGTTACGCTTTTGTTTAGAAGCATTTTCTTTCGTCAGATGCAATCAGTAAAAACAGCTGAACTATTGCCAAACCGAGTTAACCGCTAACATAGCTTAACAGTATGCCTAAGTAAATTTTCAGGTTACAAACCACAGTGTTGCTTCGGGCTCTTTAAGCGTTTTGCCCTTTTCAACTTATACTCTGCGCGTTAAAATTGCAAGCCGATGCAAAAGTGTGACCACACGAAACTATCTATTGCCTGTGCCGCGGAAAGCGCCAACTTGTACCAACAACTGGATGTTCAAGAAAATGACGCCTTACAACCCGCTTAACTACAGAGTCTTAAGCTGTTGCCTCGAAATTGCAGCAAGTTGTCTTTCCTTTAGGCTTTTTCGGGGCTCTTCTGTATTTGCCCGCAAATAATACAGTAATCTGGCAATAACCAGGTTTTCTCTGCTCGTAAACATACAGTAGGATAAATAACACGATTTTGCGGTTATGAGTCCTCCCGTTATGCTGTGACTTCGCCAGCCATCCTGTCCTGCCCTTACCTAAGCCTAAACCTAAACATAAGGCTTATATTTTGGCTTAGGCTTAGGCCAGGGCAGAACAGGATAGCCGGCACGCTCGCCAGTAAAGGCGAAACAGGACGGCCTGACGCTTTACAGAAAGGAACCGTGAATTTCTCAGACTTACTCGCGAAAAACCAAAAATCGTTGTTGTGTATCCTACTGTATGCTTACGAATTGAGCAAACCTGATTATTGTTAGATGTACTGTAACGTTTGGGGGCAGATAGAGGAAGAGACCCGCTTTTTCATTTGTTTGGGGTAAATGAAGTCGTATTGGTCCATTTTTTGTTAGAATAAAGCAATATGTCGCACTTGACTCATTGTTTGCGTTTTTAAAAAGAAGTGCTTTCTTGTACGCAGGTAGAGGAATGTTGATGAAGCTGTCGTGATATGTTGAAAAAGTGGTATAGGAAATTGTTCCTTTTAAACTTTAGGCTGCCATGACGGTATTACGATGAGCTGCGTTGGTTTAGCAAACGCAACAATGGTGTAAGGTAGTCATTAGCTGATCCCATTGAAGTTATGCAGATTTCTGTTCATAAGGGCTGTTCAGAGAGAATACGTACGCACTTCAGCAAATTCCATTTATGTTGACTTGAGGACATGGACAGATCTCGCTTCTTCTGTAGAAGAATGAAATGTAGGTTCATACTTCAGAATCCATTGGTTAGCTATAAAACGAATGGCATTGGTCTGCTTACAAGCAGTGGAAAGAAGAATATTTTAAAATACACCCAAGCTCAAGCCCAGACTTGATGCTTATTATTAATATTTGTACTATTATCGTTGTTGTTATTGTTATTGTGTTAGTTGCGAATATTTGAAGGATAAGGGTAAAGCACGACTGTTGTGCATTGTCGATTCCATTTAAAATGCCGTGGCCGAAGCGCATATCGTTGGCTGAATCGAATGCCAATGGAAGAATACGACAAATGACTGTATTTTTAAAAAATTTCCAACAATGCTTTCAATCTTTTCTTTCTATTTGATGCCCACTTTGAAATGACGCCCAAATGTTATAGGATGATATGAGCGACGGCTAAGTGTTAAATAACCGAGATAAACTATCCCGCGGTTGAATAAAACCGGATCGTATTTTCGATTCGAACCTGAAAAGCAGGTTATCATTTGCGTAGTGCTTTGCTCCATTGAATTTTTTAACTCGCAGCTTTTGAAGCCTTACTCCCATTAAAGGGTCTGCATTGTCGAGCTGCGCAGATGGCAGCCCAAAATTCGTTATTTTGGAAATGTACGACTGTGCGGCGCGTAGGTTTATCAGCAACACTTTTGATTGCGGGCAAGTTTTAGCATTAGTCATCACGTTAACCTAGTTTCATTGAATTTGAACTATCGATTGATAGTTCCACCTCATTTGCATTAACGTCCAATAGTGCATAAGGTATATAACACGGAAATTATGAACGATGAACTACGGAAAACAATGATCAAAAAAGAACGTTCATGCACTGACGTGATTACGTGAAATTTCATTAGCATATGCGGCTCGTAAAACTGGTTCAAAAATTAGGTTGAATATTCCACCTGCGTCTGCTAATGAAAGCAGCTTTTTTCGGTAAATTGGAAATGGCTAATACAGGTTCTTACTTTATTGTCGCCGTTTTGGCCACTCAGAACATAGTGTTCGCCCACGTTTTTCACATTTAGCATTAAGTGCCACCTGGGCAGCGAATGCTATAAAGCTTGACAATGACTTAATTTGTAAGCGATATTAGTTGTAGTTTGGGTAACGGTTATGTCGTCGCTTTTAGTCGCCCTCCTAACCGGTAAGCTTCCTGTCTGTCGATTCTGAGCTTTTCTAAAGCGCCGCTCTTCAGTTACGATACTTCAAGCTTTTGCCCAAGAAGCTCAGTTGCAACAAAGGTGAATTATGAATATTTGTAAATATGTTTAACGTTTAGGAAGCTTTAGCGAATTGAAAATCCAAAACTTTATAAGCGATCCATAATTTTTCTTTTCTCAGCAAGTCGAGGTAGAACTTGTTCAGTTTTGCAATAACGGAACCTTCGGTTGCGCCTTCAACGTACGGAATGCTGATTCGTATGGGAAGCATTCGTTCGTGCATTCGAATAGGCAATTTCCAAAGTTATGAGAAGTGCACGGTTGCACGCGGCGTTGCAACGCTGTCCTATATGGTTCATTTATAAGATAGGATTAAGTTCTCACCACATCTATTTCATTGATTCATTGTTTTACCCCATTCGTAACCTGAAGTCACATCAGGACAACTCCAAAAGCTTCGCTTGCATTGTTGCTGTACAGTTTTGCACAAAATAAGCTTATCCATGGTTTCTTTGCAGGCAGAGACTGTACTGCGTTTACTGTTTGTTTCAGAGTCTGTTATTGACAGCTTACTTTGCACTTGAGCTTCATAAATGTTTTCTTCGTGTAAACTGTTAATATATTATAACGTAGTCTCCGTAAACTATTGATATTTCAAAGACGGTTGGTTGAAAAGTAGGCTTTTTGCAGCGGGATATCATTCCTATTACGGAAAAACCTTTAGGGTTGAGGAAGTGAGGTCTGAATGTCCCATATTTATGCTTGCAATATACATTTTTTGAAGGCAGATGATTTACTCTAATTGTTTTGGTAAATAGCTGGAATAAGAGATGGGGAACCCTGTTTACCAAAGCTGCCTTAATGTCGTCACTCACTATGTGAGCATTAAAAGCGTTATGACAAATTATGCAAATAAGATTACGTCCTCACGGCGAAGTTGAACGCTGAAAGCCCAATTCAAAATAGGTGCTGGATTTAGCACCCGTTGAAAGGAAGTAGGTTAAGCAAATTGGCTTAACAGTTTTTCTATGGGCCGCCGGAAGCTTATAGTATAGTCATTTGTATCGTTGCAAATTATTTCAAATATACGCGCAGTGAGAACTTTATTGTCCTCGTTGTTGCTTTTGTTCAGCGAAGCACAGTGAACTATGGAAGCCAATAAACAGGAAGAAGCTTTTTCTCACTATCATAACTTTCCGGAATTCCGTAAACATACACGATTTCATGCAAACTAAATTGTTCGGAATATGACGTCAGCTTTTGAAAGCAGCAACTTCCGTCAATAAAAAATGACATGCCGCTAACACAAGGCTTTCTTTTTATACTTTATTGCCGCAAGGTCATTCATTCTCAGCAAATTGTTTACTCTAGAAATAGTATGTAGCTCATTACGAGAACGTATTTTCATTCATATATTTATTTTTGTCACTTCGGCGCCGTGGCGGAGTGATTATTACGCGCATATCCGTTTACGCAAACATGGGATAATGAAATCGAAAGCTGAAGTAGTAGTAAAGCCTGCAAGCTTCTTACGTTGACTAGAGCACATTGCTGCCTCATCGATTTAATAACTACTGCACCTTTTCAGCGTACTTGTTTGGACGCTTGACGGGGGAACGTTCATCAGGGGAATATATTACGACAGAATGTACAAATCAATTTACCTCAGAGGTAAGCTTGAAGTTTCAGTAGGTCTTTCCTGCAAATATGGTGGTAGTAAACAGCATACAGCCAAAGAGCTAAAGCTTCCTTTTGTTGCCTTTTATGGCTGTTATAACAAAAGCTTAGCGAATGATATTGTACACTTTTAGATGGATGTCCCGCAGCAGTATGTGAATACCTTTGCCTATGCGTTCCTCTTCTAAGCACAGGTTGTCCAGTTTACGCATGCAATGGTAATTTTGCTGACGTTGTTTCGTGAAATATGATTGGTTTCCATTTAGGCTTCTTTATGCGTGAACCATGCAGCTCTGACGCTGATTGTGTCATTGGAGGTTTTTGTCAAAATTCCATCTGTCATTATTCAGAAGTGGTAGTTGTGTGACACATTTTTCCAAAAGGTGTTGTTGGTAAACCTGCCGAAAGCCCGCTCACTTGACGAAACAAACCCCTTAAGCGCAATTAACTTGGTTAATAGAGTAAATGTTTTGTAGTATTCGCTTGCGCACTACGTTTTGCTCTGTTCTCCATTTGTGATGTAAGTTTGCTAAAGTGAATGCAAATTCATTTATTTTTCAAAGGGGCACCGTCGATCCCATAATTTATGAAACTAAAACTGGTTTTTCTAGTTGGGACATTTCATTCGCAGAGTAATGAGTAACAGTTGCTATGTTGATTCCGTTGATGTTTACTACAAGCAATGCACTAAATAGGAAAGACTCATTTGAATTTGAATTTCTTTATCACGTCAGGATGTCAACAATTGTTCCACGTTTACACTGCATTATGCTCAAGAAAGCTTTATGCTCCAGTTTGACAGGAGCCAGACTGTACGTATCCTCCATAGGAGTGCATTCTTTTGTGTTAGAGTAAATAACAGCTGTGCAGTTCTCGCGTCTCCTTACTCTGCATGCTTCAAGACAAGTTTCTTCCGAATCCACTTTGACAGGCTGACCGGACATCGGCTTCCATCCATAGACAACTGGAACGTTGTGGACTTCTACTTTGCATACTTCTTGTAGGGTTGGCAGGAAGTACTTCAAACCCGTAATGGGTACGTGCTCTACTCGCGCTGTAACAAATAGTCAACTCAGTCGAGGAAGTAATAATTTAAACTGCTTTGAAGGCACGTGAGTTCTACGCGTACAGTTGGCATTTGTAGATTAATTATATCACTGCTGCAAAAAGGTGGGGCACCTTTTGGGCAATTGTAATTAAAAACGATTATGAATAGGATTAGTAAGCGTTGCAACTTGCGAATCATTTACCTTTTTCACATCCAAGCAATTCCTTGAAGACAGCTTTCTTTGGAACGGTAATCTCGCCGGTTTCATTTTTCCCGTAGGTGTTGCATGATCTTGATGATGCCTTGTATAGAACAGCAGCGCACGGAACATCGCTCCAACCCATTCGACAGTAAACTAAGCAGTTGTCCAGACTGCTCGTTTCAGGCATGGTCGACGTTAAGCCATAACCTTTTATTGTTTTCTCATCCGTACGGTCGCGTATTTTGCAATACTCTCGGTTTTGCAGCAAATATTCGCTTGTAATTCCGTCTTCACTTTCTTCATCAGAGTCTGAACCAGTCAGGTAAGGAATTTTTATTGACTCATAGTCTTAGCGCTCGATTCAACTTATTCTAAAGACTGATATGGTAAACCTTTGGTAACTCAGAATTGGAGAATGCTGACTTGTAGGGATGCAAAATTTCATAAAACAGCTCATTATACTTTTATTAAGGACAGCAACGGCTAAGCTTGCATTTAGATAAGCTTTAGGCGCACTTTAAAACACATAAAACTCCTTACCTTCATATTCAGGGAATTCAGGCCAAACTTCTTCTTCTTCAGGTATTTCTATGGGTTGCTGAGGCTCAGCTGGTGCATCTTTAATGAAAAGATTAAGTGGGTTAATAATATCTATGAGATGAGAAAAGAAATGTGATGTGCAGGTTCATAATTTGAAATATTACTGTACAAAGGAAAGGAGTCTTAATTAGCATAATTCAACGTGCATTAAGAGTTATATTAAACGGACCAATCCATTTTAGCATTAGCTCGCGTACTGCAATTAGGTAGAGTTGTATGTGCAGCTGTGTTAGCACGAAGCCTCCGTTTGAGTAGTATACTTGAAATACTGATACGAACTTGAGTTGCTTACAGTTGATAGGATAAAAATAAGCGATGCTTTGCTCAGTGAGTTTAAAATATAGTTAAGCCGTGTAGATGGCTGAAAATGGTTCTCTAAAAAGCCTCCATCGTCTTCTATAGCTGTCATTAAAAGGAGTACGAGGAGTCAAAGTAAGTATGCTATATGGCATTGTAGAGTGGTTGAAGTATTCAACTCACTTTTTCGGCATTCCTTTACAAATGCAAGGATTTCATTTTCACCCACCGGGTAAAAATGATTATGACCTCTTTCTTCCTTTACGATTAGTTTGCACACTTCATTCCAATGGGCGTAGTGTACACCAACGCATGTCTGGTTTCCTACCAGCTTGCAGATGGTCAAGCAGGCGGACAGCGATTCAACATCGTTGTGAATTGAAGCATATTTGACTCCGCTGACTCCGTCTTCTTCGATTACTTCAAGCTCACATGACTCTTGTAGAAGTGGAAGCTCTATCAGCATTGTGTAATTCCGTGGCTCTCTCGTAGGGGCTGTAATAAATAATTTTGACATATTTTACAACGGAACAGCGTTAAAGCTCTGCTGGCTTTGCCAATAGGCGTCAACAACTGGAACTGGAATACGCAGTATGCCAAATTTGCATTTGCTTGGTTCGTCGATCGAAAAAGAGGAACTTACGAAGAACAGAAAGCTACTTACTTTCCACGCAGGTTTTTAAAACTGCTAATGATTCGTCAGCCCCAATTTTGTAGCCGCTGCGAAGTTGTGGATCGGCGACCATCAATTTGCAGGTGTGTTGCGAATATGAGTAATGTACGCCCATACAGTGGGATGCTTCTTCGAAAAATTTGCACATCGTTAAGCATTGTTCAAGTGAGGGCACGTTTTCACGCGTTTCAATGGACTTGACGCCTCTGGCTGAACTTTCTCCGACGGTTATTTCGACTTCACAAGTCAACTTGAGGACGTCAAGCTGCATCACAGCCGCTTCCGCGTTGTGTCCATGAGCTTCGGCTGAAACATTTTATTTGAATTCACACGACAGAACTGAAGCAAAAAGCAGCTATTATTCACGCGAGAAGTCCGTAATATTCTTGGAATGTTTGCTCGTGAATAAGACCATTTGATAGGCATCAGAAAAATCTTACCGCGGAAGCAATCTTCTACGACATAGAAGGATTGGTATCCAGCTGATGCAGTTGCCATATCTTCATCGTAGAAACCAAATTGTAGCAGCATACATTTTTGTTTATCTTCTGCGTACGCAACTGCGCTGCATAAATCCGCCATTGAACTGGTTCTACATTGCGCGACGCAACTTTCCAACGAAGGCATTGCATCTTCTTCGCCAAGATAAAGTACTGGCCAGTTTTCCGAAAATGGGAAATTACGCAGAGCGCATTCTTCACTTGTTGCGGGAATTTGCAGTAGCAGTTCTTGTCCATTCGTCTGCTAAAAAGTCAGCGTGTTAATTATACCGTCATATTTAAAAAATTTGATAATTTTCCATTGCTGACCTTTTCAATTGATACCAGCAGTAGGACAAGCAAAGTGAGCCACATTTTACCAAATCGAGTGGCGCTAATTGGGTCTGGAATGATTCGATTAAATTTCCTGCCTTCCAGGAAGAGCATTTCCTTAAACAGATAGCCTTTTACAATACAGGCATAATACCTATAAGGAAATGTATTAAATAATACTACGTGGCAGCTCCTCCTAAGAGCCGCAAAAACTTTTTCTTCGTAAGAATGATTTTGTCAACATTACCTTTGCGCTGACGTCGCAGTGTTCCTCTACGAAGCAGTCCGTCTGCCAATCTCACGGGGAACTCTTCTGTAATTTGAATGCTTAATTACGCAATAGCATAGCTTATATTTGCTTTGTGCGCATTGTCTCATTAGTTACGTCATCAAAATTGTTTACAGAACTTACTCTTTAAGAAAAGCCTTTGTCGCTTTGAGATGTGGGCAGCTATCTGTTGTGAACACCGGACGAACTTCGAATGGGACCCTGCGCGAATTCGCCAAATAAAGTTCTGACGTAACGTTTGGTCATATTGCCAGTTGACTAGTCTGAGAATATTCACCTAAGAATGCGAATCTCAGAAATTTGTGTGTCACGCCAGATCGCTGATACGATACTAATTCAGCAACCTCTGTCTTGGAACATGGCATAATTAGCTATCCAAAATAAACGCACGCTTTTAGGTTGTGCTATACTCTTGTGATTGCCAGCTGGATAGAACCAATAGCTACTTTGAAAATGATGAGAACGAGAATAGTTGCGCTCTGCCAGTCAAAGCTGTCTGCTTACTCCTAATACACAATGCAGCGCTTTTACTGGAACAAAGAAAGTAACAGCTTTTGGAACGTACTAAGTGACAAAGTGATGGTTCATCACGGACGCGAAAGCTACCCTTTAAAGGTCTGACTTTTCAAAGTGAACATTTTGGAATTTGCCCTATCATTTGAATAACAGTGGGGAATGCGTGATTATGTTACCAAACAATGTCGCTTTGCGCCTGGTCGCTGTTATGTTAAATATTTGAAAACGTAACTTTTTCTTACGGGACCATGAAGTTGCATGATGTATTAGTACGGATGTTGTCCCGTGTAATGTACAAAACTTTTATTTTAACCGTAGCTAGCTTTCGAGTGTCCTCTTCACTCGTCTTCAGCGGCGACTTCTTATAGACAAATTTGAGGTATAACGTCTATGTTTCTACAAAAGCTGTTAAAGGAAAGTTGGCAATGAATTCAAAGTTTTGTTTAGCAGAGCATCTTTGTAAGCAAACGGTTAAAATAAATATTTGAAAAGCAGCAATTTTTCTAAGCTAGCAGATATTGATAACATAGCCTTCTTTGACTATTTGCTCGATACAAGTGAGCTGACTTTCCTATTTATCCTATTTCATTTCAAAAATTTAAATCTGTCTGAGTTAATGGAACCTGAACATCTTTTGTCTGGGTTTGAATGGAATTGCTTGGCGGAACATGGCTAACGTGTCTGCCATTTGGAATCAGCTATTTTTTTACAACATCTGAAACTACAACCTTGTATGGCGTTCCTAGGGAATTATTCAAGAAATGCAGAGTGCACGAAAAAATAAATCCTAAAAAGTCTATCATACTCCGAAACCCGTAATTAATTGCTAACTGTTGCAAAAATGTGACAGTCTACCGTTACTCTTCAACTGAAATTGTTGCGTTGCATTTGCGATCTGACTGGCAATATAAACAATAAACACTTTTAGATTTGCATTGCTGCCACAGATTCTGCTAAGCGTGGATTAGGCTTTCAGTTATCTCCTAATTCACCATTGTATAAATGATAGGCTACTAGGCTATAAGCAAACAGGACAACCCGTAATACGCCCACTGCTGATTAAATAATCACTTGGAATGGTATTCATTCTAAACCGCCATAGCTATTGGTTCTTGCCACTCAAACCGTACTATTATTAACACAGTGAAAAGGATTTTCCATTTCTCTTCAGTAATAAAGACGGCTTTGGTGCATACCGCGTAGCCTTTTGACTACGTCATATAGCGAACAGCTGACTGTTGCGCAAATAGCAGTACTGTTTTTATTAATAGTTTGGCCTTCCCTACGTGGATTCGCAGACTGTTTTCAATTACTTTGCAATTTCTTATTTTCAACTGGAACTATACTTCTTCATAAACGAAATCATGGATCATTTCACTTAGCTCAACCAGCATCAGAAAAATGCAGGTTCCTTTCTGCTAAGCATGTTGCCATACTGTTCCGCGCTTACTGGCGTACATGTCGGTCATCTTGTTCTGCTGTTATTTAAGCCTATGTCAAAATATAAGCCTTATGTTTAGATTTAAGCTTAAATAAGGGTAGAACAGGCTGGCCGTCAAACCTACAGTATGACGGTGGGGCGGCTAAGAGGCAAGATTCGAAATCGCCGCTCAAGAAAGGTGATTTACAATCAGAGGAAAAGAGTTTTGGTACAAAAGTGATACTTTCCTTTGGTACAACGGTCTAGCAGATTAAACAAGTACCGTGATAACGTTTCGAAAGCTAGATATGTCACTGTATCTGAAAACGTAGCAGGAAATCAGTCTGACTTGTTAAACGACCGTGGCTGCGTATAAAGTACCTTATTTCGGTCAGCTTGTTGATTAGATAAAGCAAAGTACAAATTGTTTCTTCAGTTAATTTTAATTCCGGTAATATTCAATTTTTTAAACTTATTGACTCGACCTTCCTTTTTTGTTTCGCGTACTTAGGGTCTTTATAACAAATTTCCACGTTCATTCTGAATTCAACTGCTGTAAGCCTTTCGTTCAAATAACTGCTATTGCTGTCCGCTTCATACTTTGGTCTGAGCAGGACAGTTAAAAACGTCGACCGTTTTCTGCCTCCTTTATTGGTGCTATGAAAGTCACCCCTTTCGGGCGTAAGCTGTCAATGTCAGTAAAACGTGCACAGTGGCATGCATTTCGCTTTCGCAGCTGAATGCGCAGAGTTGTTTTACTCCAGTCAAGAGAAGGGAATGTTTTGAAAATCAATTTTCGCAGACAATTTCCCGTCAGTTTCCAAACTACACCAGGAAGATAACCGGCTGATGACGTCATTACGCAGTTCAGGAAAGCTTCCTCTTTTTTTAAAAATGAGCTTGTCGCGCTGTTACGTCAAAGTTCGTCGGTGTTACTCTAGGCCCGGTTTTCCCACGCAAATGGTAAAGCTAATGTGCAAAGCGTAGGAATGGCGAAGCATTTGGCTAAGACGAAAGAATAATGGAATACTTGCAACTACTTTGCAGTAATAACTGCATGCAAATGCGCGGTGCTTTTCGTAGCTTTGCTTTTTCTGCAACTGCGTAATGATTAACATGCAACTCTACAGTTAATTAATGAAAGGCTATGCCAAAGTTAATCTGCACTGCATGATTCATTGTAAACTGGCAGCATATTAACAAAGAATTTGTTTCAAGGCTTTAGCACAACACGGAACAATAGAAAAAGCTATTCAAGCGTCACTATTGCTCCTTCATTCTGCGCAGATATGTTAAATGCCTTTAATATTCCTCTTGTTCCCGTTAGTATTCAGACAAGCACGTCCTTTAGTTACCTAGCGATTAATACACCTGGATAAGTGCAAATTAAATCTACACATATTCCATCAAGTTGACAATCTCCGTCGAAATTACACGGTTCTCGCTTGAGTACGCCTAAACATGGGAGAGAGTATATCCTGCCTATTCACCTTCAATAAATACCGTTGCATTCATAAACTGGGCAGTCGCCAATGAAGCTGACAAAGTCGGCGCAGTGGAAATCGTTCACAGCAGGTGGGCAACCATCTGAAACTCGAGTTGCTTGTGTAAAAGTAATGAAAATTCAAATTATCGAATTTATCAAAATCGAATGCCCAGCTGTACACCTATCACCATTCCTGGACCGTTTATGTCGTAAGTTTAGATGAGTTTGATTATTTCAACTGCAATCACTTATGTACAATTGATAATTGTGTGTATGTGAGCAGAAGTATGATTTGTTTTTAGTAAGTTGATTTATTGTTCTTAAATAAAGCTAATCGCTTACCTCTAAGATATATTGCTTTGTACGTTCGATCATAGTAAGTTCCCAATATGCGCGTTCCATCATTATGCATCCAGACGAGTACTCTGCATTAAGAAACAGCGTAAGAATAATTGCGTATAACAAACGAACTCTTAGCTTTCTATAGCAGTAAAATTATATAAGTTTGCTGTTACGGAAGTTGTCCCGTTGTAACATTCAACAAATTTATTCCCGGAGCTTTCGAGTTAAGCCTAACCAGGTCTTCAGCGGATAGATTGTGATAGAACGCGCAAAGAGAAGATATCTATAGCAAAATTTTCGAAAGCACGTCATTGATGCCTTAAATTTTTGAAATAACGTATTCTACTTAACAGGCAGCAGAGTTCACGCTGCCGTTCTAGAAAACTTAACATTTTACAAATGCCAACTGCTTCCAGTACGAGTGAACGTTTTAAAAAGCATTACGAGCAATCTCGGTTCTACTGACGAAACTACAAATCGTCAGAAGTATCCCTTAAGCATTCGATGAACTCAACAGGCTCTACTGACGTCACTGCGCTTGTATTACTGTAAATGTAAAATGTTATTGCACCATCACTTACTCAACTCTCTGAGCGGATGTTGCAAAGAAAAGGTTTGACAAAACTGTGGCTAAAATACAATATTAAAATCGTTTTCTGACCTTTTCGCCAACTCAACTCACCTAAAATAATGAAGCTCCCGCGCATCATCATATTCTGCCCTGTTGAACAAGCTTCCTTTTCATTTAGTATTTTTAAATTGATCCAACAGTTTTTGTACAACCACTGAACGTCAAATCACGTAATGATGTTCTCTACGAACAAGGGAGGGACAAAGAAATGAATGACCTACATTACGATCAGTCATTTTTGCTCAGAAAGACGTTACAGGGGAAAATAGCTTATTTTCGCAGCGCACCGGATTTACACTGCCGCTTTGATCGTTCTGTTTATTGAATGCGAAGTTGAGGTTGTGTATGACTTATAGCAAGCAGAACATGCGCTAACAGCAACAAGTTTTTCAACTGTCAGTTGCAGTTTTTCAAACGCTTTCAAAATTGACGTGAGGAATCAAGTTTATGGCATACGCAAACCAGCAACTGCAATGGTCAATGGTAGGAGGAGGAAAGCTTTGTTCACGAATTCATGGGAGAATAAATATAAGTTTGGAACTTTTATTTCACTCATATTGACATATGCGCACGTATTCCTTCTTGTTAAGCGAAAAGGGGTAGTCGAGTTGCTCCATTTCTGTTTCCGTACGCTTTAAATCAGTCATGCCGCACCGGTTTCCAGTTTGCAAAATTGCACTTTTTAAAATTAAGAAATAAAATCTTTTAGAAATTTAAATAAAGGCAAATTCATCATTTTCTTTTGCCTATCATACGGCTGGCTAGAATACCATAATTACCTTGAGTACAGGCTGCCGAATAAGGAAAGACGCATTACTAATAGTAGTCCCACTGTTTCTGTGTAAAAGTATTTATTCCCGTTCATTTCAAGCTGCCTATAATCAAACAGCGAAAGAGCAGCCAACCTATGCAGACAGCATTACGAATAAAAACGAGAACCCTGATTTTCCCTGGCTTAATAGCAAGAGCTTACGGGCGCCACGTTTCGTCATTTTATATCCACATACGCTCATTCCAAAGTTTCAATCGGCAAATCATGTACAACAGGTGCTCTTGTTTTTATTGATAACTACCATTTGTCCATTGGTTACGTACCTATTCTTTATTTAGAAAGATTATTCAGAAAAAAATAGGAAAAGCCTTTCCATGCAAAAAGCATGGGATTTTAGTCATCTTTCTTTAATTTCTGACGATGCAGCACTAAGTAGCTATCGCTGGGGGTCTTGTCGGTTACGCTCTCACAGTTTGAGAAATGCAGGTTCTTTACTGGCAAGCACGCGGCCATCCTCTTCTGCCCTTACTGATGAACATGCCAGCTATCCTGTCCTGCCCCCAACTAAGTTTAAGCCAAAATATAAGCCTTACCATTAGGCATAGGATTACGTAAGGGCAGAACAGGATGTCCAGCAAAATTACAGTATGACAGCGGGACGTATACCTGACACGAGCCATCGTTGGTCGTATTTTAAATACGTAGCTAACTTCGCATGCTGAACGCCCCGCAAAGATTTCGAACGTCCAAGCAATTCGCTACTTGTTGCAATATCCTCAGCAGCTTCTAATGTTCCCGACTTGGAATAACCGCACTTTAAAACGCTCATATGTTACCGCTAGCCAATCATTTCAATTGCAACGTATGCAAAGTTCTACTGCAAGTTGAAATCAGGAAAATGTCAACCGCATCTTTAGATTAGCATTATTTAACAGTATGGTTTGAAAAAATATTAAAT
The DNA here is from genome assembly GCA_000797535.1 of Trichuris suis. Lineage (NCBI taxonomy): Eukaryota > Metazoa > Nematoda > Enoplea > Trichinellida > Trichuridae > Trichuris > Trichuris suis. Next base: position 1,806,778 of record KN538375.1, on the reverse strand, counting down.
CGTTGCTTAATTGGTAACTTGAAGGGCTCACGCCCACGTTAGCATGACAGCTTAGCTGGAATGTTTTATCTTAAACATTTTCATCGCAGCTTAACGGCAATAGCATGCAGGAGGCTGGAATTTTTAATAAACAAATCCAAGGCAAGTTATTCCTGCGAAAAGAGATTCTAGGACGAAAAGTACGTTTTAAGACTGATGCACAAGCTATGTGCAATCGTTATTATGTACAGTATAATATTTCCGGTTTTCTAGTAATCTACAATTCTCACGAATTGTAAGGCGAATGTTTTATTGCCTTTTCCCGTTGTTTATGTGCACCCTGTTTGCAATTTTTTGATCAACCGCTTTTGTTTAACAACTGACCCTGTGCTTCGGTTTGGGTGCAAGTGCTTGCATTTCTCAAAGATTCCAACTGACCTGTTGCTTTACGCTGCGGTATAAATGACGTCCAACAATTCTGGCCAGTATAAAGATAGGCTTTACGATTCCGAAGTGTCTGTAGGACGTATTCACTACGATGGAGTTCGTAGAACAAAGCCAGGTGCGCTCGAGGCTGTTTCGAGGCAACTCTTTTCGTCCAAAACGCTTGGCGAACTTGTACTGCGATCCTACGCGTTGAAGAATTACATGGAAGGAGTGGGCCTTTTCCGAAAAGTCGACGTTTCCATTGAACCAGATCCGTTGAATTACTACGGCGTTGATGTCGTATTTTCCATTGATGAACCTACACGTTTGAAGGTGAGATTCGTTTATTCTTCAAAACAAGCTTCCACGCTTTTAAATAAAAAATTTGAAATCTTTGACGTTATTGAAATTTTATTCAGGGCGTGTTTTAAGAGTCAACGTCTCGCCACGTTGCGTTTTGTTCTCAAAAAATTCCTACAAAGTTCCGTATCTTCTATTAATATAGTATTACGTTGCGGAATGTTGGCAACGCCATTTCTGTTTTTGCTTTTGCTAGCTCGGTTCCTATGTCCAACGAAGTATTACGCTGGGAAAAAACGACAAGTTTTTCTTGTCCATGAATATGTGGGTTGGCTACTTACTATAGCAAGGTGCATTATGAACAAAAAATGGGTGCTGCCCTAGTCAAATGTAGTGAATGAAAGTCGGCAAAGGCCAAAGCGCTTCCAAAAAAGGCATTACCATTATTTTCCTTTATTATAATCACATGATGTATTGTCTAGGCGGCGAGCTCCTTTTATGAGCATGGAAATAGAGAAAAAGTAAGCATTGCTTGTGTCTTTCTTTTATTACGTTTGGTCGATACTTTTCAGGCAATGGCAAATGCGGGAGTCTGCCAGAATGGTTTAACTACAGGCGTCGAGCTCACATCCTTGAGCCTAACCGGTCGTGGAGACTCCGTGAAAGCCTCCTTATGCGTTGGTCGAGAAAGAACCTCTTTGTTCGATTTTCAATATATGAAACCACTTTTGAGTCAACCAGGCAGCTCATTGGGCGCTAACATTTTCCGTCATTTCAAGCCACTGCCTCAATGTGACGGTATTTCGTTGGAAAGCGGCGTTAGTCTCGACTTACGTCAGCAGTTGACACCCACCGTTGCCTATGGTGCACACTTCACTAATTGTTGGCGTTTCTTCGACTCCCGGTCGCTTCTGTTCCTAATCCGTGAACACGCCGGTCACAGCGTTAAGGTCAGCTTCGAGCATTCATTGGAATACAATTCCGAAGATGACGCAATACTGCCAACGACGGGCGTGTTTGGAAAAATTTCGCAGGAATTCGCTCGCTTTTGGGGTGGTGTGTTGTTTACAAAATATCGGCTGGATTTGAAGAGGCACTTCCGTTTGCCATATGGATTTTTCACATCCTACGGGTGTTCTCTAGTTCACGTGGCGCCCGAACCGGGAAAAGGTTTGTCATTCATTGACAAGACTTACCTGGGCGGCACGCAAAACCTTCGAGGCTTTGGTCTCAACAGCGTTGGCAGTTCCGCCGGAAATGGACTGTACCTTGGTGGAACCGGAAGCTGCGTTCTGGCTGCCCATTTGTTTCGACCACTGCTGGACAACTTTATCTACGCGCATGGCTTCCTCTGTGTTGGCAGCTTATGGCAGTCGCCTTATTCGAATCCTTTTAGGAAAGCTTGGGAGGAACTCCGTCGGGGTCCACGTCGTTCCAGCATTGGTTTAGGTGTAGTTATCAAATTAGGAAATGCCGCAAGGGTCGAAGCGAATTATTGTTGGCCTTTGGAGTACAGTTTGAGTGATAAGGCCGAGAAGGGGTTGCAAGTTGGCTTTGGCACTTGTTTTCTATGAAACAGTTGTACAATGTTGGCTCCAAGTAACCGTTCATAACATAAACGCATAATGAACTAGTAAATATGAATTCATTGGCTGAAAGATGGCTAATGCCGACTAGTAAGTAATCGAAATTACTAAGCTGCATTCAATGCGTGATTCTTTTTAAATTTTTGAAAATTAAAAGAGAATGCTTTCTTTCCAGCTTAAGCTTTTATTTGTTATTTAAAATTTTAGCTATGCTGAAAAACGCCAATTCAGCCTTTCTATCTGTACAAATTTGAACGCAGCGCTGTGAGACTAAGTTTTCTGGATGACCTTAATTACGTTATCGCATATCAGTTGTCACTTCAAGTAAGTGGTTGTTCCTGCACGCTTATCTGAACTGTCTGCAACTGTTTTACTGAAGTTGCGGCGTTTTCGATTATGTTGCAGTAAAGAGTCGTCGGCGTTGTATGCAATGTGTCACAAAGCTTCCTCTTAAGTTTTTATTGGATTTGACTGTATTAATAAATAGAAGTTTGAAGATTGCTGGAAACTCAAAGTCTGATATGTTGAAATCCCGAATGACAAAATCCTGAAGAGACGAATTCCGAACAGTTCATAAACCAAATGCCGAAACCCTGAACTATCAGTATCCTGAAAATGATATTACTTAAGTAAGAGACGGAAAGGCAAGATAGTAGTAGATTTCCGGGTCTTTACCCTCGTGCCCGCCTAGAGGGTAAAGACCCTTCGTATATGTTCATTATTAATAGTAGCTTTACCCATGGCGGGACTTGAACCCGCAATCTTCGGTTTAGGAGACCGACGCCTTATCCATTAGGCCACATGGGCTTACGCGTTACCTTATTCATTAATAATAATAATAATAATAATAATAATAATAATAATAATAATAAT
>KN538375.1:1756936-1803514 GCA_000797535.1 Trichuris suis | reverse complement strand
ATTGTTAATGCATTCCAGGATTTTAGCAAGTTAAAAATGCAATTCTTTGTAATGGATTCTTATGTTTCCATTGTCTGTACTGAAATAACCATTTTTTTCCGGTGGCTGTCAAAGTCCCGAAAGTCGAAATCCCGAAAAGTCTAAATCCCGCACGGGTCAAAATCCCGAAGGGTCGAACTCCCGCATATGTCATAATCCCGGAGGGTCGAAATCCCGCATGGGTCAAAATCCTGATAGGTCAAAATCCCGAATAGGCTGAAAGTGCACTGTAAAGTGTGGCCTTGCTTCAGTTGTGCATTGACATCTAGTTTTCCTCTGGTTTTGTTAACTGGGTTGATCTCTTTGCCTTCTTATGATTAGTAAAAAGATCGCTCTGCTGAAAAAAATACCAGCTGCGTTCATAGGTGAGCCGCAAATGCTGAAGGAGTCATTTGGACTAATCCAAAACTAGAAGATGCCAATGCACAACTGAAACAAGGCCACATTTTACAGTGCATTTTCGACCTATTCAGGATTTGGACCCATGCGGGATTTCGACCTATGGGGGATTTCTACCCTTCGGAATTATGACCCAGGCAGGATTTTGACCGTCGGGATTTTGACCTATCGGGATTTCGACGGTCGGGATTTTGACCCTAACCCCAATTTTCCTATAGGGTGTTTACCCTCTCGTGTCCGCCTAGAGGGTAAAGACCCTTCGTATGTGTTCATTATTAATAGTAGCTTTACCCATGGCGGGACTTGAACCCGCAATCTTCGGTTTAGGAGACCGACGCCTTATCCATTAGGCCACATGGGCGTACGCGTTCCCTTATTCGTTATTATTATTAATAATGTTGAAGATTCGCTATTCCAGAACAATGCGAGAACCAAAACCAAAAGTGTTGGACGAAAAAGCTACGACTGCGATTATTTTTTAAAATGGAATTTGTTTACGGAAGAACGCGTTGAAGAAGTAAGAAAAAAGTGCTGAAGCTTTCAGGCTCCTTCTGGAGACCGGTCTTAGGCGGGAAAGTCGGTTATGCCAGTTTTGACAGCGCAAAACATTGGATGCTCAAAAGGGGCCCAAAAGCTTCAGTACTTTTTTTCCTGCTTCTTCAACGGGGTTCTTCCGAAAATAAATTTTATATTATCAATGTTTCTGTTATTATTGATACTATTGTTTCTGCATTTTAAATAATCCATTGTGCTAGAAATGGTGCTGACGCAATACTTGCAGAAGTGTGAGCCGTAACAGCTGCAACTGTGGTCGGATGGAGGGGCGTGCGCATGCCTTTTCAAGCTGAGTTAAAAGAAAGTTTAAGGTTTGCATTAACAAATGCAAAATAGACTGTAGGACAGATTCTTAATAGGGCTTTATGCTGTTCATGATTAACAGATCAAGTTACAACCTGTTACGAAAATTTACATATTTTGAACCTTTCATTCAGCTGTACAGTACTAAAAAACGTTTGTGTAATGTTGGATTGCTAAATGAGCTACCACCAAGTTGTCCTTTGAAATCGAAAATATGGAGTCTTACTTTTTGTGTCCTTGTTACGCTGAACTTATAGAGATTAAAAGTTCTTTTCTGAAGTTGTACGTTGGAAGAGGAATTTAATAAGTCCTTTGTTGTAGCTGCGTCGATGAATGCACGCGAACTGGGCAATGGACTGCGGCATTTTTCTACCATTATTCAATGTTGAAAGCCAAGAAGGGAACATGCTTCTGTTCACTCGAGTTCAAGCGCCGTCGCATTTCAGTCGCCTGGAGCTGCACTCAAAAAATGAATGTCGGTAATAAGTTGAAAAGTTATTTCATTTCAAGCATAGCGATAACTGATCAATAAAGACGGAGAGCGAGAGAGCAGATTTGCTAATCTCCTGGTCGGTCCCCACCGATAAGGGATAGCATTTCAAATTTGAATCGCTATTGTAACTTAATTATCAGAATACGGTGCTATGTCAACGCTCAGTTCTTTAAATATAAAAACGCTTTTACGTTTTTTAAGATCATCTTAGGAGGAAAACCAACTTGCGTTGACATAGCAGCCTGTGAAACTCAGTTTAGCTTGTTTCGGATTGTCAGTCATTAATTCGACTGTTGCGTTACGAAATCACGATTTACACAATTGACTTTTTTATTTGTAGACGTTACTAGTAACAGACTGTTTGGGCGTCAGTTGTCTATTCGTCTATTTCAGCTTCGTTTGAAAAGCAAGCTTGACTTTGCGAGTTCAATAGGTGTGTTTTGAAAGCTTAGAGATTTGACATTTCATTTCGCAGCCCAGCTTAGAGTAAACGAAAGTTTTTCTTCCGCTTCCTTTCAGAGTGTATCCGCCGGTACCGTCAGCAAAAAAAGTCAAGCGTTGCCTTGGAGGCTTTCGCCCAACGTTTTGCTGACACAGGCTTGGCGGATAGTGCAAAACGTTCCTTCCTCTTAGTAAATATTCAAACCAAAATGCTGGCCGCGACCTCTGAACAAGCGAAGGTCACTGGTGAGCCAACGACCTCATCTATTAATATCCCCGTTCAGTCTCTGCTCAATCTCTGCCTTTGGCAACAAGTGCCGGTGGAACCGCCTTGACTCATTTGGCGCGTTGTCGTATTAATCCTTTATCAAATCAACCGTTTGACCTTTGCTTCAAGAAACGGTGGGAAACAGTTGGTTCAACAAACGCTTTTCCAAAACGAAAGGAATCTCCGATTGATTTAACCAAGTGAACAAGTTGACGTCTAGTGATGACGCTCCTCAGTTTGATTGTAATCACTACCTCCCTACCAGTTGGCTATCAACGTCACAGAAAAGCCTACCGTTAAGGACAGTTGCCTAAGGCAGTAGGCTGCCACGGCTGCCGTTATGGTTGATCGCTCTGGTTACTTTTGGTAAGTGTTCAAGTACTCTTCCAGGGTTGGAAAATCAATTTTGCTCTTAAACTTGCTTTTCCATGCCAAAGAATACGAGCTAGTCGTAGTCGATAGTAAGCATATGTTTTAAGGTACACATAAGGCGCCTTTTAGCTTGTCGGCGAGTCACGCTCTCCGTCCTATCAGCGGACAGTCTGCCTTGCTGCAAAGCAGTGCAAGTAAAGTTTACTCGCTGCTCTTCGCTTCTGTATTATGCTTTGTCCGATTGCCATCTCAACGTGGAGGAGGCGTAAACGGTTGTTTGCATTCGCTGTTCCCGGAAGGTCGCCAGACTTGTCCTGCCTAAGGCACCGAAACATGACCATTGGTCATCGATCCATCTTGCCGCTTTAGAATGGCATGCTTGCGAGCTCGGTTTCCCTATGAGGGCGGCGTTCACATTTCTGGTCGGCAAATCTGGTTTGTACGATAACAGTTAGCGCGCTCCGTCTCGAGAAGATGTTTAAACAAGCTAGCATTGGCCTCTGGCTAGTTTTGTTCTTATATAGGCGCGCATATACAGATTGCGCCGATGTAGCTGTCAAATGTTTGCAGGTGGGGCATGATTGATGTTCACATGCCGGCATTTCACACTGTCAGGCACCCTATCGTGTACGTATGGTAGCTGCTCGTTGCCATTGTTGTATACTCGCCGCGCGACTGCCAGACGGCAAGCTAGGTCGGTCAACAGGTGTGTCCAGGCGGAAACCAGTGGGCCGTGGCTGTTGAGCCATGTGGCGCTATTCTAGAACGACCGACAATGGAGGGCGTTGTTGAACGTCTGAAAAGTAGGCGCTGTCTCATTTTCCTCCAGAAAGCGCGCCTACGTCAGTTTTGACGCTTGCACTACTCGTGCTCTGATAACTTTCAATGGGTGTGGCTGGTTGGCTCCGTCGTTGTCGACTTGGTGAGCAGTTGCCTGCAGCCTGAAAACGTATTCCATTTTGCTTGGTCGGCCGTTGTCCATTTCGCCGACTTCCTCGCACTGCCAGCTACGGCGACGAATGTATGCCTGCCTATTCGTCGTTTTTTAAATGTAGGTAAGCGAACGCACAGGCACCGTACAGACACACGCATACAAGATTATCCTGTTCACTTGATGAACGCCCATTTTAAAAACAAAAATCTAACTAGCCTGAAGGCTCCGCCTTGTCTGATTCATGATCGATAGACTTCCGCAAGGATACATAAACTGAAGAGCAGCTCATTTGAAGCGATAAATGTGTATTGTTTCTCTGACCCTATTTGTCCCTGTGTTCATTGTGACTCTCATCCTCTCTTATCAAGCATCGCTGTTGAGTGTATGGTTGGAAAATCTTAGCAGCACAAAGTTTTTATGTTAGTTTAGTACAACCAACTGACCGGATATCTTCGCTGACGCTGTAAGCGTAGTAGTTTTACAAAAGCAGCGTACGTATAGCCGAAAGGTGCGACCGCGCTTTGAGCATGAAGACGATGACAGAGTTCTAAAGGCCTTTAAAAATCTTCGCATACCTTTGGGCAGCACGAATAATAATAGACGAAGTAATGTGACATTGCTCTATCGGTTTGCGGGGCATATCGACGTCATTAGCTCTTCTCTTTGTTTTCTTTTTTCCCCTTTTAAAGGCTGACAAACGTCGTTAGGCACGCTTGTCTTAGCTTCGGCTAAGCAAATCGGTCTCCCGTGGCTACGCTGTAGGTGATCCTTTTCGAGCGCTCAACCGATCCACGAAGGATGGCCGTCTTTCTGCTGAGAGCATTCCAGTAAGTTATCTGGCACAGCGCCAAGTCCTATCTTCCTCAGGGACAAAGTTGCCTCGCGGAATTCTCTTCTTACGGCCGCTCTTGTTCACCGTAGCAAACAATTGCAGCCGTCTTGCGATAATGCCTCGTCTCCAAGATTGTCCATCTTACTGAACGTTGCGCGGGCGTATCGTCCAGAAAGATATGCAAAAGTAACGCAGGCGCGCGACCGATTGGCGACGTTCATTCTCTCGTTAGTTAACCGTCGCTGCTATTTGCATCACAGCATTATTTCCGGCACTTTCCATCGACAGCGGCGACTATATGTTGAAAGTTAATTTTGAAAACTTTTTATAGCTCAAAGAGCACATTGCATCGCCATGCAAATATGCAAATTTGTTGGTGCTTGTTGCGCCCTGGGCGTCGCTGTGTCGCCGTACAAGGATGACCTTAGACAGTGATTTGTAGCCAAGCGAAATCGTCTAGAATTCGCGGCAGCTGTTCAAGCTAACAATTACGTTCTTTTTACGGCCTATCGCTGAGCACCTCCCTAAGAGCCTTGTAGACGCAAGTCCATTGTTCGGCATTGCGCGCATAGTTGGATTCTTGCGCGTCTGGACGGTGGCAGTTCAATTTTGGTCGTTGCTTGCCCAACCGCCGCCGAACAAAGAATGATGTCACTGCGCTGTTAAGACACAAGTAGAATGGAATTTTTTTTGCGACCGCCCACCGCATTCCATTGCGCTTAGTTGAAAGAGATTGAGAAAGGGAGCCTCAGTTGAGGAAAGGACACGCGTGCTCCCCTTTTGGGCCAAACCAACCTTGACTCGACTTGGAAAAGACGCGCCAACGTTCCAAGCGGCATATTTGTTTTCTTTGCCTGTATGCAAATTTTCCCCTTTTATTGTAAGGCCAATTGACCTTTGCAATCTTAGTTGTCTAGGCAATAGCGATAGTGGCGCCACCTTAAAGATGCCGCCAACTTGGGGCGAGCTATAATGGCGCCGTGATTTGTCGCGCAGAAAAAGAGTGCCGGCAAAGAGCTGTTCTTGCAAGGAGCACTTTCGAAGCAGTTGTGTGCGGACCGCCGGCTGTCCTTTTAGGTGCCCTTTTGCGAGACGATTTGTCGCTCCCTTTTGACTACGCATTTGCGATGATGGGCTGTTGCCGCCACCGCCCGCCGTTTACGTTTTGGTTAAAAATAGGCGTTGATTATTAGTGTTGGCCACAAGACGAGTGATCTTATCGACCACCACGGCGAACAGCTGCAACGGTAACTGGACAGGTTTTCTTGTAACGAAATTTGGTTTGAAGTTTTTTTCTCTTGATCCTTTCGCGAGCTATGGCAACGGTCGAAGATAGTTCCGAATGCCGTTGCTGAGGTTAAAGTAACAAGTAGCTTTCCAGAGCAGAGATCTCTCCATTATGGCTTTCCAGCGAGTTTCGTGGGCGGATGTCATTGTCTTACATGTTCCTTTTTCACCCAATAGTTGAGCTTATAAGAAGCGGCTTCTTTTCTGGCTTACGCTAAGCTTTTTGAATGTGTGACGGTAATTTCCGTCTGAAGCTTACTTATTTTCCTAAACATAGCTCGCATATGAATGCAAATTTAAAAAATAAAATGCGAACGAACAATTGAAGGTGTATATTTCGAAAAGTCTTATCAAACTGCCCGGCTGCGTGCATAGTTAGCATGAGTAATAATAGGCTGTGGCTGTTTACTTCCGCGTAGCGATTTCAGACCTCGTTGAAGGGGGTTTCGGTGTGGGCGACTTTTTTTGCTCAGTGACGATTGCCTTGTGGGCGTACACTATTCCGAAGTGGGCGAACAGCCGCGCGCGGTTTCCGTTACATTTGTTCCGAATTTACATGATAGCGTTGGCGCGGTGCGGAAAAGTGCGCAACTACTTTCCTTTTTGAATATTCGGTTTACGATAAGCATTTCGCTCTTATCAGCCAAATCCAATTGTTTTCAAGCGATTGAAAAGCTTATTGAGCGAGTTGTTCGGACTTTCAGCTTTTCTCGATTTCCACTCACGCTCAGACCCATCCGCTTAGCCGAATAGTAGTGAATTGGCGGATTGAGGAATTTAATGAACGAACTTTATTTCCATAGACAATATTTCATTTTCAAAGGTGATCTTTCATTTGAAATATAAATAACTAGTCAGGCGGGAAGTGCATTTGTATTTTCAATTCATCTTTAAGCTGTCAGTTGTTTTTGCTCCCTGTGCAGCATGCGTAGACACTTTGGCAGAGCAGTCACATGAAGAGGCATACTCGTTGCACAAAAGCCTTAACTTTTTGGCCAATCTATCAAAAGCAGTTGACATAACGTGTTCGGAGTGTTCTTTTTAGTCCGTTGTAATGTAATCGACTATTTGATGTTCATTGTTATGCCTGACAAGGGTTGTCTGCGTGCGTGTATTTAAAATTTGTAAAAAAATTAAAGTATGACGACAGAGCGGTGGAATCTTAGTTCGCCCACCGTCGAACAATGCAGATGAGATAAAAAAAGGCATCACCATTTGAACGTGCTCAAGTGAAGGAGCATTTTGCGTGCATGGCGCCCCGGTGTTATCCCTCCGGTGATGTCGACAAGTTTTGCAGAAAAACCGTGCTCGTACGTAGCAGCGATGTTGCTCCAGTTTTCCTTGCTGAAAGGTGTTGTTATCATCCAATGCTGGGAGCGGTTTACAAAGTGGAAACGCATTTTTGGCGTGCCGATCGTCACTGCCTTTCTTCTTTTGTACCTTCCAATGGAAAAGCTTTCAATCAGTTTCCAAAAAAACGACTACAAAGGGGAGGGGGCGGTATCGAAGAATCGCCTCAAGTATAGGCATGATAGGCAGCCAAGTTACTGTTGGGTTTTGTTTTTCACGCGATGAAGAATTACCAAATTTCACCGTCTCATTAGCGTCCACGTTGACGTATAGCGAAAAGGAAAGAAGATGTGAGCAGCTGGCGGTTAGGTTTGATCGATCATGGAGATTACGTGTCAAAAAAAGTTCTATCTTCATCGGGACAATTGAACTGGCGACATTGGACCTATAACGCTTTTGCAGCAAGACCGCAAGGTCTCTATCCAATGATGTTCTGACATTGAAAAGAGCAGAACAGAGGAATAGCTCCTCGTTGAACCTTCGGTCAGCTGCCGGCCTCGGCTGCCTGCCAGCTGCCGTCTGTTGACACGGGATGTGAACTAAATCGGAATGGCAATAGCTAATAAGCAAGCCGACTGCTTTCTTCGCTGACATATTGGCGCCAGTTGGTTTTCTCCCGCGTGATGGATAGAAGCGGTGGGCACTCTTACTGGCAATAAGACGCCTCACCCGAACTCCTAAACAATGCAACCATCGCAGCAGGAGATGGCTAGAATCCCCCCGTTTCCTGTCCTAATCCAGTTCGGGCGGTTCCAAGGCCCTAATGGGCCTTTTCTTATTTTTTTTGCCAGCGATTTGCGTTCTCCTTTTAGGCACTGAATAACCACTTGCCTTTGGTAAAGGGGAAAAGTTTTGCTTTATAAACTTCGCGCTCCAATGAATCTTCCACTTGTAGGGGACAAAAGGTGAAGTGCGGCAGTTTCGACAATCTCACATCGTCACATGGAAGTATCCGTAAGGTAGGGAAGCCGTTGCCGCCCAGCTCTGCTCCTACTGGTTCTTTTATTGTAGTGGTGCTGTTTCTCAAGCGTTGTGCCCAAACGTGGGTCACTATTATCGCAGAAAGCCTCGCAAGCCTCCATTTCCGGTTCGAAGGGTGATCAGCTCACCCACATCCTTAGCGGCTGACGAGAGCAAGCCCAATAGTCCCTCTAGTTGTTTGGACGAATTGAGTTGTTGCCAAACGGCTGCGTCGCCGGTTGCTGAAGCCTGTAGGCTGTTCGTTACCGGTTTGGACGACCCTGGACGGGAGGAGAGCCTTGCAGGAGGGCAGGGCAAATTGGAAAACTCCGTGCCTGCAGGCAGCTCAAGTTCGACCTCTAAGGCAGAAGCAAACTATTCTGGCCTGAAGGACTGCGGAAATGCCTTGATGGCTCATTCGTTTATCTCCAAGCTTCTGTCGACCGTTGAGTCGTTGAATAACGGCGAAGACCGTTGCCCAGTTGTTACGACGAATATGTTTCTGGAGGGGAGCGGCGATCCAAAGCGGGAACACCCTCAGCGTTACTACTCTACCAGACGCCGTCATTACGCTTGTACTTACGCGGATTGTGGGAAAACGTATACGAAAAGTTCTCATTTGAAGGCCCACTTCAGGACGCATACTGGTGAGAACCGCCTACAGATATGGACTGCACTTTCGCTTAGCTATTGTTGTGCCATTTTGAATTTCAGGTGAAAAACCATATGAATGCAAATGGGAAGGTTGCGATTGGAAGTTCGCTCGCTCCGATGAACTGACAAGGCATCTGCGAAAGCATACCGGCGATAAGCCGTTCCAGTGCAGCATTTGCATGCGCTCATTTTCTCGTTCCGATCATTTGACCACTCACGTAAAACGGCACTGAAGTGCTTATAAAGAGTTTTGTTGCTTAACGATGCTTCCAAGAGACCCTTCGATGAGGTACACGAAGTGACTGAAGCGGCCAACGCCCTTTGCATCAATATTTTTGCTGTTAAATCAGCTTCGTATGCAAATTGATAAGCAGATGGGTCATGCGCCGTGGTTGGCGGAAAGGCATTGTCTCTGTTTGCCGGAAGTGAACATGACGCAGCTATAATGCATCCCGCTCAGTTTGACATTGGTTATTTGACACGTCGCAGTGTTGACGTCATCTGGAAGTCTGCTCAAGTAAAGGTCGAACTTTTCCTTCAAAAGCTTTTGATTCAATAGGAGGTAGACCACTTTTCCTTTTGCGTCACTATGTGGTAGAATGGATGAGAGCACACAACTGAACGCTTTGGCGAATTAACTGACTTTTAACGTTAATCATCAGTTAACGTCGCAACGTGATGACGAGAAAAAAAGTTGCGAGCTTGTTCTGATGGGCTTTTGCCTTATTTGGCGTTATGGTCTAACAAACAATATTCAAACTTGTTTTTATGACTGTGCTTCGTGACAAAACTTGCAAATACGTAAGCGGCAAGCCGCAAGGGTGAATTTATTTTAATGCGGCCCATTCTTTGACGTACTTTGAATCCTTTCGCTTCTTACGTCACGCTTGAAGCTGCCATGCCTGAAAATCACAAGTTTACGTAAAATTTGGACATTAACTGGAATGCGTTCTTACCAAAGGGATAAACTACTTGAAACTGTTTCCAACTAGCTTAACTAGAAGAACAGCCTGCGTGGTTGGTAGCTCATTCGTTGTAATGATTCTGCTACCAGGAATTGTCAACGTGCCATGTTGGCTGAGAGAATCATTCTCTCAATGCTTTCGCCATTCTGTTGTTTTTCTGCGCCTTAACTTGATAAGGAAACCAGTACGACTGACTCAGTCGGGATGTGTTTCGTTTTCCGTATGGCGCTGTGAATCAGAAAACCTTCCTTTGCTTGACTGAATACTGCATGTCGAAGGTTACGGTTGGCAAAATGCTATCCAAGTTTCAAACTTATGTGAGCTGCAACACTGCATTCAAAGAACCCTTTCCACAGTACCCGTTTAATGCTTTTGAAGAGTATTACCCACGTAAGTCGACTGTACTACTCACGGAAAGGTTATTCACGTGTTTCCCTATTTTCAAACAAATATCAGTCGTATAAACGTTCAGTCACCTGCCAAAATGAGTGGGCAGAATCGAGGAATCAGTTTCCAGTTAAAGATGTTACGTGTGAACTAGTTTTGTGAACTTATGTTGGAATTTCGTGGAAGTTCAACCGTTCTCATGAAGGAATCATCTGCAAGGAGCGGTTTGCCAGATAGTCTTGTTGGCCCTTAAAAAAGATATCATGGAGTACTGTAAGGTTTAAAAATTCGTATTTAAGTGTGTGCAGGCATCCCCAACGCACTTGGTGATCGTACCGTGATGAAAATGCTCACGCGACGCCGTTTCTACGGTTAAAGGAGCAAATAGTACAGCAGAACAAATAATGCCAAGTTTCAACCCGCAGATAAGAAAGCTGAATCGATTTGCTGGAAGGCATTCTTGCTAAAATACAGTATCGCATTCAAAACTTAAACGATTTTCAAGAACAAATGAATAAACTGCCATGCCATGAAAGAAGTTGCTGATAAATTGCCACGCGTTAATGTTCAAGGAAGCCTAACGCTAAACTAAAATAGGGACATGTTTGGTCCGACCTAGCGGCTGCGTTGGACAGTGCGTTTTCAAAGTTTAGCAGCAAACTGCACGTTAGCTGCTTTTGCTCAAGCACCGAGATATGAAATAGGTAACCAGTATACTCGCAAGAGTCGATGAAAAAGATTAAGTCTTAACAAATAGCATTGGCAATTGCCAGGTGACCACAAGCGGTCAGCATAGTACCATCCGTACCAAAGATGAAACTGTTGGCAGACAAGTCCAACAGCAGTTGTTCATCGATGCTTTACGCTCTTGATATTAAGAGGGAATAACTGCAGTCCTTCTTTACAGTGAATATCTGCTGCAGGCACATACAAGGTGTATAATAAATTCAGCAGAGTAGATACACGCACATATTATTACTAGATGATCAAGTAACCATAAATATTAGTTATTGTTATTATTAATAGGATATCGTGGCACAAAGTACTTCAGTGTAACCTTAAGGACTTTGAAACCTACGACTAACATTGGGTAACGACTTTTCCAGCGGTTCGGCAACTATATATGCATTCTTCATCTTTAGAATGCAATGGATGTAATTCGCGATTGACCCATGAATGCTCTCCTTGTTAGTAAGCGCAGCGTAAGCTCGTCTTTACACGGAATACGTCCTTGTTCGGACTTGACTGTCGAAGTTTCTTTATGATAAATAGTTAACTGTGATAACCTGCCTCTACTCCTAAAGCTCCAGCGCTTTAGCCGTCATACATTAAACCGGTCACTCGTGTTTCTTTCTGTGATTTTAAATTACCGCTTTCTCTTATGTTCGTTTACTGTAGGCACTTTAACAATGAAAATAATCTTGGATGCATTAATGCTTAGCAATAGCATCAAATTCTTTCCCACAAATACCATTACCGTCGCAAATTTGAACACTGCACCATACCTGCACACACTTAAAAATTGAAGTTACTTCAAGTCGCTAAACGGTGTGACTCTGAAGCACGAAAGCGTTTTGAAATGCGATGGGTAATCAAGCTCTTTCAAATGTCAAACTTGAAATGTAGTCTGTGTAAGGAAGTGTCTTGCAGTCATACGTACCTACACGTCATCGATTTGATTCGAGTTGTACTTTATCTGCTGATTACTCCAAACAGAGTGTAGTTCAATTTTTCGCGAAGTAGGGTAGTGATATGGCCAAAAATATGCCTAAGTTTGAAAAACCGTAATATCCGTATTTGCATCGCCATTTCGACGAAGACTGTGAGACACAGTGTTACGCTTACTCGTAAACGTTATTTCAATTGTACCCTATGAAGAAAATTCATGACTGTACTAGGAGAATTACAACAATCCTTGAACTTTGCGGCCACAAACATAAAAGAGTGTTTTATAGTTATTGTACCTGCATTTCATACAGTTTACCGCATACATAGAATGGAGTTTTAGTTTTAGCAAGAGTGGGCTTATTCTCTTTCCCGCCCATCGAAACGCACGTTCTTTTTTCAATAAAAAACAATTTTCAAGACAGCCGGCAAGCTCATTAAAGTAACGTATAATTGTTCTAAATAATTAATGGGAAGAACTTCTGCATGCATACATCATGAAATTATCGTTGTACTTAAAAGAAGAACACTTTTTAGCCTCTGAATCATCCCCCACAGTTCTACAGTAATTTATCATTTGATGATTAGGTTGCTTGCTCATTGTCTCTCTATTTCTGGTTTGCTAAACTACTTATCACTTATTTAAATCGTTTTATAGCCCTGAACCTGGCGCTGCTTTCTACTTGGGCTATTTAAGAAAGGCATCTATCTTTAGCAGCATATGTAGGTGTAATCCTCTCTTACACCATAGGGGAAAGTTGGCATAGCGATGTTAGAAAAGGAGAGGTAGTTTACGTTTGTCAACGCGGCAGTAGGTTGTTCAGCCAAAGAACGAAACTGGTAGCTTTGAAACAACTGTAACAACCTGCGTTTACGCCTACTGTCCAATACCTCTCCTAATCATGCGTGATTTCCATGAATGCCGTTGTGTGCTTTTCTGGTACTTCTATGCGTTAGACAGTGTTAGCATTTCCACGGAAGTGTTTTAGGGTAATTCGCCTTCATCAGCGTATGCCACTTGCTTGTCTTCTATTTAAGAAATAAGAGGACCGCCGATTTTGAGATGCTGACTGTTCAGACGTTTCTTAAGCTTTTTATTTTGTTAGCATACCATAGCGTTGCTATACTTAAGGGAATTTTTCGTTTTTATTCCCAACAATCGTGTAAGCGATAGTTGTACTTGTTTAGAAGTTCGAAGCATTCTGCCCTCGCTCCACGTCCGTTCATGAGTTTGTGTAACCCGCGTGACTACGATCACTTGTTCAAACTATTGATCATTGGTGATAGTGGTAACTTGCAGCTTTGATTGTTTGCATTTGCTAACGTTTCATTGTGCCCGCTTTTAGGAGTCGGAAAAAGCAGTTTACTGTTGCGCTTCGCGGACAACACTTTTTCTCGTATATGCCGCCCTGTTAATTTGGGACCAGCGTATTTTCTCATTTTATAGCTAACTACATTACCACAATTGGTGTTGACTTCAAAATCCGTACAATCAACGTGGATGGCGAACGCGTAAAGCTGCAAATATGGGATACTGCTGGTCAGGAACGCTTCAGAACCATTACTTCTACGTACGTTTGCTTTCTTTCTAATGCAGCCTACGTTGCCGACTTTTATGGTTTCCATTTGCAGATATTATCGCGGAACTCACGGTGTAATAATCGTTTTCGACGTTACCAGCGGAGACTCGTTCGTCAACGTCAAGCGTTGGCTACACGAAATCGACCAAAATTGCGAAAACGTCCAAAGGATTTTGGGTGATTGTTCTCTTTCACTTTCCTTCCTACTTTGCGCTTCAATTTGCCGACGTTTCGTAGTTTATGCAAACTTATGCCCATATTCAAATTCCGTTCGATTCTTCAGCCGATAAAGCCGTTATTATTAAGTAAGAATCCCCTACTGCACTTCCCCTTTTTCAGATCGATATCTGCGCGAAAGTTTCAATTTTCCACCGTTAATTCAATACGGCGCTGCGGGAATCGCCGCATTGTTTGCTTGAAAGTTGAAGTCCAACCGTGTTGTGTTGTGGGCGCTTTGCTATGAGTCAGCGAACTTTCGCTTTCCCTGACAGTCGCTGGATGGCGAAATTGTAGTTTTCCCTTTGAAATTCGCGGCCACAACTTCCCAGCAAAAGGGAATTTTTTCTACGTTGCGTTTGTTCGTTTTTCCTAAATCAAAAATTGCCTTTCTACTTCAAGTCGTTTAGTCACCCTTCCTTTAGCGAATGGTCGTACAAACTAAGGAGGCTTTTAGCTAATTCCTGCAATTTTTTATAGTTGGGAACAAATGCGATGAGAAGGAGCGCCGCGTCGTCCTTCAAGTTGATGCTCAGCGTTTTGCTGACCAGACGAATGTTCAATACTTCGAAACCTCTGCCAAGGAAAACTTGAACGTCGAAGAGGTATGCATTCCTTAGTATTGTGTTTCTTGAATGTATAAAGTGAAAAGTTAACATCGCCAAACCGGTTTGCGTTGTTTGAGTAGGAGAGCGGGCGATTCAACATTTGCTGGAAGCATTTTCGCTAAGTGTACCTTCATTTCGACTTTTGACTTTCAAGAAGGATAATACAGTAAGCTGACGACTATTCGTGAATTGAATGAATCATCAGACGGGAAGGTCGATTTGCAAACACATTTTCGTGACCTTTACTTATTTAGGCAGTTCATCAAACCTGAGTGTTCTTATTTGCTCGACGCTGGTAGCAGTAGTAAATGGAGCACGCGTGGCAACCGCGCAAGTTGTAGCGACTAGTGACGTTTCAAAACAGTAGAACATAATGTCAGCGCCCACCCTATGGGGTGACCGCCATCCATACCAACTCAGCTAGTAGACTTCGCTACGTGATGAGTCGTTTATTCTAAAAAGCGCAGACGCCCCTTCGAAAAACATTTGCTGTCGAAACGCATGCAGCTCTGGCGATCACAGTTTTTATGATACTTCCGCGTGCCTGCTTGACGCCACATGACGAATAGGAACACACCGCTCCAAGTGAACGCTAGGAACCACGTATCTGAGGGCCCAAAACGTGCACTTACGTTTTTAGTAGCAAAAAGTCTCATTTTCGTACCTTCAAGTCATGGAGAGAGTTTTACAGTTGAATAATGGCTTTTAACATTTTCAAAATGCATACCGGTGCTTGCCGACTAACTTGTTAGCCGCAGAGCACGGCTGATGCCTTAAAGTATGCCCAATGCCGAACTCGACCTCAGCTTTCTTCAGTTACTGTAATATTGCGTAGTTTTGCCTTTTAGGATCGAGTAACTTCCTTGCCGCCTCTTTCAGTTGAGTGAGCTTGAGCTTATAAGCTTTCTCCTTTTACGGGAAGAGCGTTGTTCAGACGGTGAAGAGCTCTCCGTTGGAAACTTCGCAGTGTTGGCGTGGCGGGAATCCAAAAATCGATAGCAGAATTGACCTATCCCTATTATCATAATCGACTTGCAATTCTTTGCCATTCCAACGCTGTGCATCCTAGATTGGCGCATTTAAATTTATGGTGTTATTGATTAATTGTTATTTAGGCGTTTTTAGTTATTCTCAACTGATATTAATGAGGAAACACCTTTGTAGCTCTCTGCTGATGCGTCATTAGTTGCTTTGCTGAAGACGCGACAAGCGACATCTCTGTAAAAGGTCCAATTCACTGCTCGCGTTTAAAAAGATGAGAAATGGTTACAGTCTTCGTCGTATTGATTGATTGATTTTATTTTAGGCACTTTCGTTTTCTTCTTAACCAATAATAATAAAAAGAAAAACGCTTTTTGCACATTAGCGCAGTAGACGCGATAGAGCTGCGGCTGAAAGCTGCAGTTCAATGTTTACATTTGAGAAAAGGAAATGGTCGCACTCGTCGTCGTATTGATTGATTTTATTTTAGGTACTTTCACTTTTTTCTCTCAGCTAATGATAGTGAAAGAAAATTTTCGCTACACCTTACTGTAGCCCCGATGGTAATTAAGTTTTGCGAAGAATTCTGTATGGCGTCTGCTTCTTTACGTCTTTTCTTTACGTTTCCGACATTTGCGTTAGGTAGGAATCTCCTGAAATGTGAGCACTTTATTGAGCTAAACTTCTTCCTGTGCATTTGCTTCATTTGGGCAAGAATCAGTCTCATAAGGAAGTTCTTTTCATTGAAGCATTGACGAGTGTAGCCAAGGGCGCGCGGACGTGCTCAGAATTCCTTCGTTTCGTTCACTTCGTTCGGATAAGTGTTTTCAGCCATAGGCATCTCTGTTCAACGGCGATTCGTTACGAAACTTAAATTTTACTAAGCCGTTCATTGAGCAAGAAAAGCAATGTTAGAAGAAGTTCAGCCTATAACGTAATCTTCAGCCAATAACGACCTTTTTCGGTTCTCAGAGAAAAATCAATTCGCCGTGGTCCTCCCACGTCATGCCTTTACAGGAATTCAAAAGACCTGAGGTTGTTTTGACCCACTTCTCTTATCAAGAAAAGGCGGTTCACGTAATTTAGAAGAATTGCGTTTGTATCTGCTGAACGGATAGTTTCGGTAATGAAGCCATACGCGGCAGTGCGTGAGAAAAGGTATACAACGTAAAAAAGCCACTCCCGATTTGAGGAGTATTGTCCTTGAAAAAAGTCAGCTTGCATTATTTCTTCGTTGGCTTTTTCTTCAATATGAATTTAATTTGAGCGATTTTTCCTTACGTCAGTGGCTGCAGGTAATAGCCGACCTTCTTTTGTTGTCAATTCACCTACTATCACTGAATTTGAATTGAAATGAGAAACGAGTAGGACGCCAACGCGCGTCTGCTTTGCGATGTAATTTTGAAAATTCGAAAGGACGCTTATTGGTCTTGCGACTCGGCTGATAACAAGAGAACGCCCGTTGTGGCAAGTTTCTGTCCAGCCAATGGGGAAGCGAAATTTGAATTTGAATTTTCTGTGGTCCTCCTGATTGGCCGGCCTTTTTAAACGCCCCAACGTTGGCACGTTGCCAACATTTTGCGCTTACGGTGGCGTACACGCGTAAAAGTAATGCAAGTTATTGCAGACTCGTTTGAATGATACGGCATAATTTATCACCATTGTGAGCAAGTCGACCTCAGTTATGCAAATAAGTAAATTTAAACGCGGTTTGGTTTGTAAATCGGATGCGTTGCAGCCAGTTGCAAGGGAATGATGCAGTTTAAGACAGAATTCCATAGTTGCAAACATTCAAAAGTTTTAACCATGCAATGTCATATTTTGCTTTAGTGAGTTGTTGTGTTAGCAAGTGTTTAAAGGGTGTATATAAGTTTTACTTATTACAGATGTTCAACAGTATCACGAAAATAGTACTTCATGCGAAAAAGAGTCAGCAGCTGCATGAGGCATCCCTAAGAAATGCGAACATCCGCCTGGACCGGTCGATTGGAAAGCACAAAGCTCGCAAGTGTTGTTCATGACAGAAAGCTGTTCATTCGCATATCTATCCGTTCGTCCATTCGCTCCGCCGCCATAGATCCATTCACGCTTGTCCTGCCCGGATCTCGCTGCGCTCTCATTCCTGTTCCCGCCTTATTGCTGTAACTTGCTTTTCATTTATGGATGGGTATACCATTAACCACAACATCGTTGCAACTCATCCTTCTTTCTGCCAATGCGTCAATGTACGAGGTCGTCCGCGTAAGACCTCGAAAAGAAGTACCCTTTTCACTTAGCGCATTAGTCGCTGAGAGAATTTCCGCTCCTCCAAATAAATTTCACCGTTCATAAGGGATTGTACATTGTCCACTAAGGCGCCCTGCCAGAATAGGCAGATTGCCAGCATCAGCAATGTGCTTAAGGCAACTACACTGGCGCCGTCGTCCGGTTGCGACGTTGTTGCGGGTTCCGACTGCACAGTTTCAGCCGACTCCAGTTCAACGGTTTGCTTCTCCGTCAATTCAGCATAGTCAGGATACGTGGAATCTGACAATTCAACTTCCGTCGATTGGGTCAGCTCGCCTATCGGTTCTCCTGAAGATTCTGTTGGCTCGTTACCCGAAGATGCCGTTGTTTCAACGCCTGCAAACTGCGAAGGCGCAACAGCCGAGGATTCCGTAGGTTCACCTGTCGAGGCTACAGTCACCTCAATGGCTGAAGATTCCGTCGGCGTGTCACCTGACGGCACTGTTGATCCTGTTTCTGGGGGCTCTAACGTTTCGCTTCCTGAAGATTCCGTCTGCTCACTTGCCAAGGGTGTTAGTTCAGCTCCTGAAGATACTGTTGATTCACTTTCTGAAGGCTCTATGGTTGCTATCCCAGGAAGTTCGGTTGGTTCCGTTTCTGTGAATTCCATGTGCTCACTTGTGGAAGATAGTAAAGGTACAGTCTCTGAGGATTCCATCTGTTCTCCGCCCGAAGGTGTTGAAGACTCAGCTACTGAAGGCTGTATCGTTTCAGGCTCGGGAACTTCCATCGGTTCCGTCCCAGAGGACTCTGTTTGCCCACTTATCGACGGTTCACCACCCGAAGGTATTGTTGACTCAGCTACTGAAGGTACAGTCGGTTCAACCTCTGAAGTTTCAGTATGTTGGCTTTCCGAAGGTTGCGTCAGTTCACCTGGCAGAGATTCCGTAGTTTCAATGCCCGAAGATTCAACGTCCGACCCGCTGGTGGAAACCGCTTGTTGTTCAACGTTCGTATAAATGCCGTTGCCACTGGCGCCGTCTGAGACTACAGTGGGCCTCAAGAGCTGACAGTCCTCGTCATATTTGTAAACTACGGAGTTGCTCTCAATTGAAGCGCTCCAGCAAAGTTGTTGGCATGTCATATTCAAATTTTCGTCTTGTGATAGCAATGCGCCTATGACTTCCAAGCCGTCGGGATCTTCCAAACCGGTAACGTTGATGGTCACTGTATTTTGATCCGTATCCAGATAAACACGTTTGGGCAAACCAGGCAGAGGGCAGGATGGTCGCAGTTCGAGCAGAGTTGGAAAATGCTCAGCCAAGCGGCTGTACAACTTGTACTCGATCAAGTCGTTGAACAGAGTAACTTGCACTTGCAAGGACACGGCTTTGCTTTTCTGCCTGCCGCTTCGGTTGACAGACTGAAGAAAATTCACGTGAGTAAACTTTGGTGAGTTCCATCCTGCCCGTCCGCGCGCGCCTCTCTCCCCATTAGGTCCATATTGACAAAGCATAAAATGCGAAGGGGTCATTTTAGCCTACCTTTTTTCAACAAACCTAAATCGCGTAAAAGTGTCAAATATTTGAGACTGAAAGAAGCTGAGAAGATATGGACGGACATGCGCGCCTTAGGCGTCACTCCACGTCCATGCAATTACACTGAAAAATCGTTAAAGCCCAAAAACAAGATTTATCGGTTGGACAGGTTGGCAATTCAAAATTGCATTGTCGCTTGCTCTTCAGCTTTGATGAGCAAATCAATGCGACAACAAGCGAGCAAACATATCTGACGAAATGGCTTTTTCCCATTCTACCTTACTGTCACTGGAATTCAAGTTAGTTCTATATCTTTCAGTTAGATAAGCTTTCCTGCGAGCAAAACTGGATAAGTAAACAAAGCTTATGGCATAGACTGAGATTATTGAATGAACAGAACGCAGCGGATATATTCCAGCTGAAGACTTACCTGTATGCCAGCTCAGGCATGCGTAAATGTGACCCATTCGGCATTAGCGCGCGGAAGAGCTCTAATGACGAAGAAGAGGCGCACAAAATCAATATAAGCCACAAACGATCTGAGGGAAACAAGACAATTTCGCACCCTAACCACCAGATCGCCGATTGAGCCTTTCGAATGTCGATAATATAATATATTTTGGTTAAAGAGTCAGTATTGGTCAACCTGTCAAAGAATATTTTTAAAGTGCACGAAATGCTAATTTGTCTTAGCTTATTCCGCCGCGATTGGCATGCTTCACATTCCAGAAATAATAAGTATTTCTCAAATGCCTCCTTGGGTAACTCGTCAAGCGTCGCGTCGCCTTTCTCCAAAGGAGCTGACTTAACGGAAGCATGTCGAGACGTCTAAGGTCGACCTTTGCATCACCGCTAAGTATTGAAGTCGTTCGAGTATGCTTTGGAAAAAAACTCAACAAAGCCGGAACGACCATCTCTCTCATGGAAAATTAGATAAACTAATCGTGGTGCAGGGTCGCCTTGGAAACGTCAAAGTGAGTGAAATCTGCTTAAATGCTTAATCATCCGAACTACCGTAAAAGTGAGTGCTAACCATTTCGAAGCAACAAAGGTTTCGGCACTTGTCGAAGCTGCCAGAAAAATAGGGCTTATTCGCAGGGAGACCCAGTTAAGGTTTACAGCGGAAATACCAATTAAGGCAACTTTACCCGACAGTTTACCTGAGGTGTGTCAAAGGCACGGTAGTCAGCCATGCTTCTAAGCCGACCTTTGGGCCGCTGAAAAGTGGTGAGCACGCTGAGACCATACCACCTCGACGCTTGCAGTCCCATTATCATAAAGGAAGGCCGATCATCGCAAACGGTCGTTGTAGCTACCACGCGACTACCGTTCAGCAATTCTCTTAGAAGAAGTACTGTAAACGGTTTGAACACTGGTCCACCGTAGTTTAAGGTGATGTTAAGCACGTCATCCTCCACAACGGTGCTGACAAATGGAACCGACGAACCTTCCATGGGCAGTGCCACCGTCGTTGTCGGCGTCGTACCCTAAAGAATACGACAAATGAAGTTATAAAATTTGCCTAAGTTCAATTGCTCACCGGCAACTTGGTTGGAAGACAACAGAGTGCTGTTCTAAGAACAACAATACGGAAAAGATAGTTAGTAAAGGACATCATGTACGAGAGTGTTCAGAGACAACCGCATCGATCGACTCGTCGTCGTCGTCGTCGTCAATCGGTATCGCTCAAGTGACCACCTTTTCCAGGTGACATATTATTCATTAATATCTCTATGCTAGTAGCCTATTGGACGTTGGCGAGGAACTTGAAGAAACGGAAAGTAAGGTGAAAATGCTTAAGCAAAAGGGTGCGAACATCGTTCGCCTGACTTGAAATGGACACTGCTAATTACTCGCAAGCATACTTTTTCATTACGCATTGGAAAATTGCTTTTGAATGCAATTCGACGCGACTACAATGCTTTGAAAAGTGAGCACCGGTGCGCGCTCAGGTGTAAAGTTTATTGACCACAACTATTGGTTGCATGGTGAAAAATGAACACAACCGAAAGGCGCCTGATCAACCAAGCAATGGTTAAATGGACAGCTTTGATTCTGCCTGATCGTCGATCAACGCTTGGACTATATGCAATTTGCTTAGGTTGCCGGCGGAGACCTGAAACTTAGCTCCATTGAAGCGCAAGTACCGCTGACATGCGTCACTTGCCTGAAGACAGTGCTGTACATTGGCGTTGATGTTGCAGGCGGCCAACAGACCGTCGAGCATACGAGGAGATTGTGGCGGTTTGTTATTCCTGTCGAACTCTTCCTCGACAGGCAAAAGCGGTTCGTCCCTGTTACGACGCATCTCGTTTTCCGTAAGCTGCAAAAACAATAAACAACGAATCTTTGCACAACCCAAAGGCCAATTAAAGGCTTTCTTAACTTTCTCATATTTAACGCGTACTTCAGCACATCCGATTGCTAATCATAAGCGCCTACGCGAAAGCTCATTTTTAAATTTCAAACTGTGACCAACAATAAGTAACTACGGTTTGCTTAACGTACGCTGCACGTTACAACTGAAAACAAGTCGATACATCGAATCGAATTGGCTGATTCATTTATCGACTACCAATTACTTGAAACGCGTAATCGTTTGATACGCTGACGACTAGACCGATCCGAAAGCTTCATGTAATTACTATTATTAGTACTCTTGTTACTACATTATTAATAGGCTTACTGTAACCCTGAACTTGAAAATCATACATTCAAATTTGAAATTTAAAATTTTAAGATAAGCAAGTAAGGCGACAAAAGAAACCCAACGCTTTTATCACTTCCAAAATTCGAAATTGCTGGGCGCGCAAGTCGACTTGCCCGTGACTTTGTACGACTCAAGCTGAGCTACAGCTTTTGAAATCTCCGACCGAGGTTTTGAGACAAAACAATTACGATATACTGCTGTCCATTAGGCCGATAAAAATTTAAGCTAATTATCACCTTGTTTTATGCGCTAATAAAAAGTATGCATTTACTTAAATGAACCCTTTTTAACTTAAGCATTAGCAAAGTTTTGACCTGCCATAAGACCACAAGTTCATCTTACCCTCTTTAATATCCAAGCTTCTCTTTGAGTCATGTAGCGTTGTTTTGCAAATAAGTATCGATTGTACTTGATTATCTCGGTGTTCAAAACGTCAACATTGGCCATCATATGCTTTAAGTTCCTTTCCAGCGCGTTTCTAGAAACGCAACCGTATTTGTGCTAACGGAATCTGCTTACGTACTCTTTAGCCATCTCCAGAAAGTGACAAGGATCTCCTGGCATTTTTGCTAAAGCCATTTTGCAAAGCATGATTTGCGACAACCTCGAGTTTTTTATAACAACTGGCAACTCTTCTATGAAATTTGAATAATTCAATCCGGCGCTCTTCAAGCTGAAAAAAATGCATAGACAGCTGGAAGACGCACGGATTGGTAAACTGCTTACTTTTCTACAGAAACGCCCTTTTCAAAAAATTCAATGGCCTTTAAGGACAACCGATAGGCTTTAACGTCCAGCTGTCCTTGAGAACACTTTACCGGATCTGATGAACGTAAGATATTGAATCACTCTTTAAAATGTGTACCATCAACAAGACGAACCGTAAACAATGCAGATCGAGTCTTCTATCTGCGAGTAATAGTCCAACATGGATTGCGCCATCATTTCGCTGAACAATGCACCAAAGGGAGCGCATTGATAAAAGCCAAGCAACAAGTAGTCAATGTTCATTGCGCGGAAACTTCGAAGCATTAGCTGCTGGTGACGAGCTGAATTAAACGATTTCAAAAATGGCAGACTAAACAAAAAGGCCAAAAATGATTATACCATTTATGTCATCGTCCTCTTCGACGTTTCGCTTGGGCATCGGAAAGCAATTTGTCACTTCTACTTGAGCTTCCGATTTGTCCTTGCTAATCTCCACCATGCCGGTTAGAAATCCGCATGCGGTGTCCGTACGAGCCATATTACGCTCCTTCTCGCAATGCATTACCACTTTCGATATAACCTTAAGTTAAGATTGGATATCTTGTAAAATGGGTCGGTTATGTTTCATTTGATCGCCTCTTTCCAATTAAGCCGAACTAAAGCTCTACGAATGAACAAATGAGTTAACAACTCACCCATTCATTCGCCGAGCTTCAGAAAACGGGAAAACTTAAGAAGAGATTAAATGAAATAACGTTGATTTATGGTACATAGACATGCATTAATGTAAAATAAAAGTCAAATACCAATCCAGAAATTTTAACCAAACTGACGCGACGGTGCGGCCGAACGATTGGAGGTGGCGGTGCCGGACGAACAGCATCACTTGCAGCCGCCATGGAAGATCCGTCTACAACGGACGATGACATTTCAACAACAATATGTAGTAGTGCACAATGTGTGAAGCCAACTAACACAGTGAAAAAATTTACCAAGAATATGAAAACGCTGTGTACGTTAGAGCACCGGAAAAAATCAAAACTACGATCTTTAAATTACTCGATTAGGAGTGACCAGCACCGTATTTAACTTAATGATGCGCATGTACTCTTCCTTTACACGTTGATAATAGTGTGCCGCAGCAGTTTTCTCGCCACTTTACTTTCCCAAACGGCAGCTGGAGGCTATATAAACTAGCTAAAGGTTTTTTTTGACGTTTCATTGCTAAGAGGGGCTAACTGCTCACCACAGAAACCAGAAGTAGCTGTACCGCTTGAATTGCAGTCGTCCTAACTGGAAAGCTATCTTTGCGAATTCACACTTCGGAAGCGTATTGCCATCCGAACTAAGCACACGCAGTATTCCATTACGCTGAGAACCTGCGAGTGTGCTTGAAAATTAAACTTTTTCTTAAAAAGGAAAAACTGCTTAAACTTCACAAATTCAAAATAAATCTTGAATCCTTGAAGGTAAACTGGAATGAAAATTTAACGTACATTGAAAATAAAGAGCCCTGCGTCGGCCGGGAATCGAACCCGGGTCGCCCGCGTGGCAGGCGAGCATTCTACCACTGAACCACCGACGCTTGAGTATCGACTAAGAAGGACACTTTGAATTGAAGCGCAGGTAAGTCCAGCATCGAACCGTCACCGCGGCGAATCAATATCTGTGCTCTTTACAACTTTATTCGCGTTCGATTACATCTGTGCTTCTTATTTAAAGAAACAGACAGTCTCATAGTCCTATTAAAAATTTCATCGCCTTAAGACACTTCAGATAAAATATAAAACCTATCTGGACAACGTGGGTTGCTCAATTACGTTAGTTCTGTTGGCAGCAGCAAAAGTCAGTGGCCACCTGACTTGGCAGGAAATGTTGGTATTACGAAAACTCGGTTCGTTTACAGGAACGGATCAATACTTTTCATTAGTCTGTGGTACGACTGCTTTGTCGGTAAGTTGTTTTTCAATGTTACAATGTGATTGGATGCTTTCATAAGTTCTTTATTAGCGAAATGAATCGCTTGGAAATTGGAAGCAGGCATCAGTGGTTCAGTGGTAGAATGCTCGCCTGCCACGCGGGCGACCCGGGTTCGATTCCCGGCTGACGCACGGTACAAAAGACCATTTAGCACGGGTTCGATTCCAGCCTGACCCATGATGAATGTGCTCTGTGTACAGACATGCAGAAAAGTGGACTGTATGGGTCCTGAAACATGCATAAAACGTTCAACGGCTAAATAAACCGACCCCACTACAATTCATCCCGCCATTGAGCATATTAGCATGGCGAAGGAGCATTACAGCATTTGAAAATTTTTAGTTCTGATCCACTTTCAAACTGCTTTTTATTTTGTCGTACTTCCCGCTGTTAGCGCAGACGTTGAAGAAGTGTTATGTCTTGAAAGCTATACTGTAAAAATTTGAATTCAAAGGTACTATTTCCACAAGAAGGCCATAAAAGGCATGAATCAAAGTACTGCCGAAGACAGTGCTCGTACGCTATGTACTTAAGGGCTAAGATAAGATAAATGACTTATAGCGGTGAAGTTTGCTATATTTTTTTTACCTAACGAAGCAGAGCTTTTCGTCGCGCGCTTACGAAGTAATCATTTATTTTTGAGCGTGCAAAATGAAAATTGAAACAGGCAAAGTTGTTCTAATGCAGTTGCTGCTGAATACGCACGACTTGGATGATGAAAAAATTGTTTGCACTACTATTTCAGCCCTCACTTACTTGGAGAGGCTATATACAGTATTCGTATAAATGATTCTCAAGTTTTATCGCATCACCGCCGTTTTATCCTTGGTTTCTTCGGGCGGACAACCTCAGAGCGCCAGATTGTTCTCTCCAATTATTAATCTGCATCATCGGAAACAATAATTAAATGCAAATTATTAATAAATATCAGCTATTCTTCGTCTGTCGTCAATTTTCCCTTTGCGTCACGTTCGTCTTCGCTAAAACGTCCTTCAAGGTGCTGCTTTGTTGAGTTGTAAGATTTCGCACAAAAGTTGGCAATTGCCTTCAATAGGAGAACTGCTACTGCTGTCCATGGCGGCCATGAGGAAATTTGCTCTTTGAAGCGCCGGCATCAGGCTGTCATGGTTGCAAGTTAAGTTGGGATGACGTTCCTGTTGTTCTTCTTCAGCCAACTTGTCAGCGTTATTGTTTTCATCGACTTCCTTTTGAACGTCCTGCGGAACAAACATTTTCCACGTGGACAAAAGCAAAAAAGGAAATTTCTCACCTTCGCTTTTATGGAGTTGCTTACAGGGAAGGCTTTTCGTTGTATACTGGCCGGATCACTCGCTGCATAGACCCTTCGCATGCTGGTTGTAGATGGTAGATGCAGTTTTATCGACTTTTCGAAGGGTCCTTTTAAGTGACGGTCATTTTTCAAAAGAAGTTGTCGGATAGTTCGTCTGCCTTCGGGCATCCAAACGTCTTGATAGCATTTGCCTCTACGAGACTCCCAACTGGGCAACGTGCTCATATTGTCCGCTAAATCTTGGAAGCTTCTAGACTGAAGGCATTCTTTTCCCCAGTATAGCACATCCGTCAGCAATCCAAAACGTATGCCGTGCTCTAGTGTTAGCATGATGAGTTCTCTGACGCAATTTAAATCTTGCTGACGTTGCGCCTTGAGGTACAGCGTTCGTTTCTCTTTGTCCGTCACTGTTCTTTGAAAGCTGACTACTGCCTTAGTTAAATTTTCAATTATGGCTATAATACACCCTTTGTTGCCCATAATTTTGCCTACTGCCTTGTTTGGTATTTCAAGCTGCGATTTCATTGGATTGAGCTGGCGCTTCGGCTCATCCTGACCAGTCTCTGGACGATCTGCTGAGCCACCAATGCTAGAAGAAAGTACTTTCCCTTTGAATGCTTCCGTAGTCTTCGTGCCTTGAATTTTATTTGGCAGTGGCTTTCTGTTCTTGCACAATGTGCCTTTATGAACAGACTGCTTTTCCTTTTCCTTATCCGCTTCCCGAAATTTGCAGCATAAGGATGCAAGCTGAGCAAAATCCATTTTGATCTGATACTTCAGAAGAAAGTGGATAAAACAAATTGTGTTGTCAACGTCCCGCTTATTGCGCCCAGCGATTGCAAGACGCTGCCACAATTCATCTTCCGCCAAGAGTTCGAATGAGATAACGGTGTTGGTCAAAATTTCCACCATCGCTGCAACCTCGTCGCCGCAACCGAATATTGAAACCGATAGGCTTTTAGGTATGATCATTTCACGCTTGATAAAGCGCTCACCAAAACTTTCAGCAGCAAAAATGCATTCAGCTTTCGAGACATGAAATAAATCATCAGGCGAAGTAGTCGTACGACTCGGTAGATTTACAGGTTTAACTTCGTTTTTAAATTTTGCATTTGCATTTGCTGACGAACTAGGCGCCAGACTGCCTATAAGCTCAGGAGCAGTAGTCGTATTCGTCTTCTCCTCTTCTCTGTTTGTGCTGATGTTCACAGCGGCTGGAGCGTCGGCTGACTGCATTTCACTCTTGACCACTTGTCCATTACCATTTTCATTAACAGCAACTTTATCTCTACCCACTTCAGCTTTCTGAGATTTTTCATTTCTTGAGTGCGATGCATTAGGATGGGATTCAGTTGATTCTTTGAACTTTGGTGTAGCAGCACTCATTTGAAGTTTCGACTGCGTTTCGGTGGTCACAGTTCCTTTCAAGGCCTTACTTGCCAATAAATCTGATCCAGTAACTTCATTTGAGCCTCGAGCGTCCGAAGAAGAGCTGACATCAAAATTGTCTGTTGGTTTGATTGACAGAAGAGCAGTAATAACCATGATGCTGCTAATTTTTCGATGCAGCGCAATGTCCAAACAGTTGCCGTGATTTCTCTTAATCATTCCCAAATACTTGAGCATGTTCACGCGCTGCTCAAGTGGCAAAAGCAGGATGTCGTTGCCCAGCGCGGCAGCCTTGCAAACCAGCATGGACACATTGTACTTGCTTACGTGGTCGAAGGAATCGCGTCGCCCTATTATACCAACTTGTTCGATCAAGTGACATAGCTGATCAATTAAAATCCTGTCTGGCACTTCATTTGTCGCCATACGGTCATGTACAGAAGCACTCGGTGGAAGAGCAAGCGATCACCGAATGCGCTGTATAAGTAGAATTGCCAAAATCAAAGCTTAATCAGAAGTTTGAACTTTGCAACTTTAAACATAATTAAGAGCAAATCATTTAATAGTAATCAAGCTCAAATAACATACCGTATGCCAACTGGCACAAGTTGAAACTGTTTTCGATTGCGAAAACGCCATTACGCATTTCTCGCTGCCCTACACATTATTATCAAGTTCTTAGCCAAATAGTCAACTAGGCGAGGCAAGCACGTACTGCGCTTATGCCTCCATTGAACCAATGCTTCCTGGAGCCTTGCTCTCGCTTTGAGAGTGCATTTATTACTGATTTTTAAGATGCCATTAATCATGAAGCGACCTTCAGTTCACTTGAAATATTTCAGGCATCTGAAAAGCATATATTGGATGTTTCACGTCACGCTGTATGCTTATGGAGAGAGCATGCCAGATGATGTGAAAAGTCTAACTTGTGCTTTTCAAATATTCCATTTTAATGAAGTCACAAAGCGCAACGACTGAATAATAAGCTCTTTCACTGGAATACTGTTCCTTCAATAAATGATCGTCGCGTACGAATGAATAAAAAATACTGTATCACTTGAGAGAACGGTTTATATTGTATTTGAAGTTTGTGATTGCATTTTGTTACTGCTGTTGAACAGGCTTTCGACCAGTTATCGGTTTTGATCAATGCCCAGCAGATCGAAAGAGAAGAGTTCAGCGTGTCACGGTACTTTTTAGTTACAGATATCTTATTTTGCGTACAACGCGATGCAAAATATTAGGATAAAGCTAGGAAATGTTCTGTACGCTTTCCAGCAGTATATTTAGTAGGCTTGTCAATCCGTTTCTCATTCGTTATGCCCTGACGACGGGAACCGGTGATTCCCGAATGCTTCGCCAATTAAACATTTAACGGGTAGTACTTCCATATCAACATTATGACTTTCGACACACCCGTTAGAAGGAGTTTCATTTTTGATGATTTTTTAGTGCGTAATCGTCGTGCACTTCAGATAGGGAAATAGCTGCGAAGAGACCATATAATTTCCTAGAACCTTTCTCTTCCATGTATTAACGGTTAAAGGCTATACGTAAAGCTTTTGAAAGCTTATTGATTGGCTCCTTGCAATGAATATGCAAAAAGTGGCCATTTGCATTTGTGTACCTGAATTTCTTGTACGTTAGTTTTGTAGTTTTCTGCTAAACTTACTTACCCTCGCATTATAAACGAAGAATATCTTTTTCTCCTTTCAAAAATGATATGAAGTTTAAGTTGGCATTTCTTCGGCTGCAAGCTAATTCTAGGACATCAAAATGTTTGTGATATAGTTCTTCATGGTAGCTCCATCTGATCGATACGGCTATATCTTATGGCATTAGTCTTACCCTTCGCAAACGTAATGTGTTGCATTTCGCGTAGAGAACTTAATGGCTAATTTTGGCACTTTATGTTTACTTCTTTACTTCATTCTTAAAATGCGTGAATATATTTGATTTGCGTTTCCGGTGCTACTGACTTGAATAGTGTGGCAGAAGGCGCAACGCCCGACTAATAAATTGCAGAGAGCTAAGGTGAGCAATTTGAGCGCCGCAGTACAGAAACAGAATAAATGATGTTCAGGTTCACTGCCTTTCCAGCTACCTCTATGATTCCATATTTTTCATTCCTTGTCAAAACGTAATGTAAATAAACAGATTTCATCTAACTTTCGTGCAGTATAATAGCGAGATACGTAATTGTGAAGCCTCTTGCAAGTCCTGTGGCCCTATGTTCGTTCTCGAAGGCAGACATCGCTTGTTAGGGTTAAAAGTAATGGAATTCCTGGGCGTCAGACTGAACTGCTTAGAATTATCGTACTGCTTATGTAAACATGTAAGTTGTGATCACTTGGGTATAAAAAAAATCAGCTTTGCCGGAAAGAAGCGCGTGACTAGTTAGCCGTAGGCGTTTTTCAAACTTTGTAATCTGCAACTCAAAGCGTACGGCTCAGCATTGTTTCTGCTTGTATGCTTAGGGCGCTACACATTAAGGAGCTGACGGTAGATAGTTTTTATATTGGGTGCGTCCTAATTTTCATGGCTCATTGGGCATGTAGTCTACAGCCCTTACTGCGGCCCTGTACTGCTCAAACTTTTAAACTTAGCAACAGTATGAATCATATCAAAATCAGGTTCGATGTCTGGCTGCTGACTATATTTTTCAGGCAATGGTAACCCAACGGCACTTCCAAAGTTGGTGCCTAACTAAATTCGCTTGTCATTAAGCTGCAATGACGTAATCTGTTTTTCAACTTTCCAACAATGATGAATGAAGAAAATCTTTGCCAGATATCCCTATCATGCAATTATTGAGGAGGGCCAAGCATTTTAAAGGGGAGCTAAAAGCAAGCTTCTTGCGCTTACAGACTCTCCTGCCGCGTCTCATCGTTTGTGGGCAAGGCAGGTAGTTCCGAAAAGCCATTTCTGTCCACCGTTGTCCAGCAAAGCAGTAGGCAGGCTTTTAGCATGGCGGATGGTATGTGTTGTAAAAGCTTGCAGGTTCAACATTGCATTTTTTGAAAACATAATAGCTGAAGGTGGCTACGTAATAAAACCTAATAATTTTCGTTGGGGCATCAAATTTTTTTATTCATCCATTCCTATGACGTATGGATGAATTAGTATGACATCTATTTGGATAGTATTGACACGAACTGTCGCGAAATAGTTTTTATTACTTATCAAAGGTCATCAGTGTTACAGAAGACCGTTGCAAAGCGTAATTCAAATCTATGCTCCTCTCTTCGTGGTATTCCTTTTTTTTTGATTTGCAGTCGCGTAATTTGCACACGCGTAAACGTCGTGTTGCATAAAATGTTGGTGTTGAATATAGAGTTAAAGTTTCTTTGCAGTGCGAGTTTGGATAAGCTTGTTTTTTATATTTAAGCATCACAGTGTTTTGACATGAAGCGCGGGCATAAAAATGTGGCGTAAGCCAGCGTTGAAAACTTTCTTGCTCAATTTTTTAAATTCACAGTTTTGATACTTGCGTAACTTTCTTCTTGTCTTCGATCGGCCGAAGTGTGCTGAAGTAGGCCGCTTAAACGGCCATCATCTGCACTCGCGATGCGTTCGAGTTTTTAGCGGCCATTCAACTTCTTTTACCTTCTTTCTTCGAGTTCGAACTTTTTCCCAATCAGCGCCACCAAGCACGGTTCGCTTATACGCTTAGTTTTTAGCACTTACGCCAGGCAGACATACGATCCACATTCGTTAAAATATTTTCCAAGCAATATGGCCTCCATTTGAAGTTGCGAAAAAACCTTACGCGGCGTGCAGTGGTTTTGTGTCAAGTATGTTTTTGCACAAATCCATCCCGGCATGGTAACTCTTTTTTGCATAGAATGATTTAACGTTTAACGTCTTCTTTGGGGTCATTGCTCAACAACTTCCTTACGTATCATTTGCGATGGCGCCATGAAATAGCATTAATTATTTCATATTCACAGAACGAGTCGCATACGTAATGGGAAACAGCGATTTGGTATAAGGAGCTCTAAGGCATTAGAGTGAATCCAACGTAGTTTTCCCTTGGCTGTAAAGTCTTCTGCATCAGTTTTTTATACTTCTAAGCTGCGAAATAATGCAGATAATTGGTCAGCTGACTGCAAGTGGTTTTCGCTAGAAAGAAATCTTCCTTCTTCTGCGCTTACGGGGCAAACGAGATTGAAGTGACGTCAGCACTCTTAAGAATTTTGAAATTGAATTAGACTTGTTAATTTGCATTTCTGATTGGCCAATTAAAACTTTATATTTTTTTCTGCAAATATATTTCATAGGCACTTTTAAATTCATGAACTTTTATTTCACGAGCGTAACGATGCTTGTAGAATCTATTCTTATAAACAGTACGCATAGGCGTCGTTAGCGAAATAGAGCAATGGAGTTGTTGTTACAGTCTTCATTGCTGCGTACACAGCTTCAAAAGGTAGACGCCTTTGTCTATTGCCACTTTAAAGCGTTTATCGACTGATACTGCGCAGTTGATAGCCATAACTCGCTGCAGATGGGAAAGTGAGAAACTGAGGACGTTAGTATGACAGCATTGATCATCATTTAGCTTATTACCAAAATAACGCATTGATTATTCTTTTTCAGATATGAGAGGTTATTCGCTTCGTCTTGCACAACTTAAGTATGCATTTCATTTAATTGCCACCCTTTGTTATTCTTGCTCTTTTTTCTAATATTAAATGTTAATGAATTTAATTTTCAACCTTTGTTGCTTCTACCAATCGATACTTTGTTGACATTTAAATTTTTTGTCAAAACGAGCGCGACCCTGAGATTCAAATTCAGCATACACTCACGTTGACAGATTTTTGAAAATCAGCTCCTTTACCAACCGGCCGTCTTGTATGGCAGAACCAAAACCAATAAGCGAAAGCTTTCCTATCTTACTTGGAGTATGCAGTTAGGTATACCGTGACACATATACGTTAAAAAGTGCTAATAGCAATGTTGCTATGTCTTTCCGCTCCTTTTGGGATCTGCTTGATTTTTGTATGCATATTGTATAAATGGGTTTTTATTTATTGATAGTTTGTGCGAATTGCTAGTTATACTCAAGTATAAGCCAGCGAAGGCGTGCAGGCGTAATGGAGCGTATATTAATAGCTTTGCAATTATAGCAATAGCTTCTAACACGTGTGCACTTGCACTTTTTGTTGACCTTACATGGAAAGCATTTGATCTTCAGCTTATTTGGTCAACTTGATTGCAAGATGAAAATAATCATTGCATACAGGATAAGGCAGCATCGTTTAACAGATTCTGCAAAATCGCATATGAATTATCAGTGGGAAAAGTACAGACCTTAAAGGCGCTGTGTCCTCTTAAAAGTTTACTTGTTTTGTCTCAAAGGCGATTGCGTTACGCAGATTTGTAATTCAAGCGAACGCTGGTCATTTATATGTACTTTCTTAAATGCTTGTATTTTTCCCGCCTTACCAATTTGAGCACAAATAAAGTTCTCGACTTCGTGTTTTTAGTTACAGCGTTTGAGAGTGGGAATGGAAAGCATCAGTTACGAAAAAAGAAAGAGGGTAAGCGTTCGTTCCACTGCGTTGTACTTAATGTGGTATCCACTCTTTGGGGAGGGGTGGGGTCTTTCAATGCGACTTCCTGAAATCAAGTCATTCGTATTATGCGCTACTCCCCATTGTAAGGAACGCCCTACATATTCTCTTTTCCAGAGAATTTATCTAGGTCGTGCGGTACCGTTGATTGCACTGTTTTCGTCCCATGAGAGGGTGGACGAAGTCTCGATGACTTAGTTTAAAAAACGCCGCCAGAAGCGAGAAAGGCAGCTGAGTTTATTCACCCACGGAATGGAGCGTCAAGACGCATTACCTCAAATTAGGCTTCGCCGGGAGGGGAACGGCTCCAATTTGGCCAACCGCTGCGGAAGTGAATATTACCGTTAGCTGTACTGGCGTCCTTGCCCCACTTTAACGGTGGCCTTGCCATTTCAAATAGTTCTCTCCATCGTTCACGATCGCGCAATTTGTCCACTGTTGATAAATAAACCTAGAATTGCTATCATAGCAATCATCTTCCCTTCCCGTATGTACTATTCCGCTGATCATTAACACCACATAACAGGTGTTCAGCGCCTTCCAACTTTCACTTAAGCTCCTCGGCTATCGTTATCTAACTTTAGGTGTTCTGAAAAGTGATCCACTGCGTAAATGCTACCTTCCTGTAGACTTTCAAAAAAGAGCCATTTGCACTTTTCTTTATAGCATAGATAAACTTTTAAAAGAGAGAGGGGAGAATAAAATCACTTCACTGTTGCAATTTCAAATCCCGTAGAGCTATCCGACTGTTGTAATTCCAAAAAAGAAGGTTTCGCAGTGCTGCTGCTGAAATCTGAGAAAAAGAGCGTAAACACGCCGACGCGGTTCAATCCAGTTGCCGGATGATGAACATGCAGCGCATCGGGGCACCGCCCCGGTTTTTGGCAAAAACTTATGGGGTTGGGCTTAACAGTGTGTAGGCGCAATGAAGTTCGGATCAAAGTGGACCAGGTCAGACGGCTCGGCAATGTTCAGTCTCACTTTGTGCAGTTGTTTCTTTGAAGGCATTGGAAATTGTCTTGGCGAAAAATAGCTTAAGCCGGAGGCGGTGGTCGCCTAAAAAAGTAGCATTGTTATTTTGGATCAACTAACGGAATGATCCATCGTTGGCGCCAAGATTCGCCGGCGCGCTTTATTCTCTTTCTTGTTGCCTTCTTTCCGCTCTGATTCGACTAAATGTGATTCATAGCGGGTTGCTATTATTTTAATATGAACTTTTCATTAAAAGCGTTTCGTAAACATCCGGCTCATGGCGGCGAGATTTCAAAAGGGAGAAACGCCCGAGGCGATGCTTACAGATGTTCAACGTGTACATTTCCCTTTTTTGGCGCCTAATCCGGTGTTTGGCACGTGGCTGTTGATTCCACCTTGAAACGTCCTTCTTCCTATGAATACTTAATCAGACCAGGTCGGATGCGCAGCATGTTTGAGCACTTTTTCGTCCCTATGGTCCACGGACCTAAGCAAGGCTTCATCGTTACGCAATCCGGTGCAGCCTAATGTGTTGCCTTTTGTTTCGCGGCAGGTTAACCTAAATAGATCGTAATTGTTTTGTCATGCAACGTACGTGACGCTTAGGATGGTTCACTTGTGTTGGATGGAAGCTTAAATAAAATAAGCACTTTAGAATTGTTTTAGTTTAAGTGCTGCGTTGACCATAGCGCGTAAAATATTATTTTTTCTCATACAGCAGCCTTTGCGCAACTGTAGAGCAAACACCATAATCGCGTCTTAGCTTTCTGTCTACACTGACGTTTCGCTTTTGCGTGGGCGGATCGCCGAGAGCGTGCAAGTGTCCATTCAAGGCAACAATAAGCGTAGAAGCCTTTCCAACGAAGCGACGTTGCCTCCGCTTTGGAGGGATGTTTCGAAAGCAAAATGCAAATGCATCAGCTTTGCAAAGTATGCGAGAAGATCTTTTACGGGCCCACGTCCAATGGCAGCATTGTCATAACCGTGTGAAGCCGACCGTTTGATTAGTTGGAATGCTCTCTAATTAGGTTATACCTTTCTGTGGTCATCAGCAAGGTACCAAAAGCACCTATGATTGTCATCACGCATTCTGAAGACCAAATTCCATCACTACCTGCCATTTGACAGTGACATCTCGTGTCATAACTGATGTCATCAGCCAGCTTGGAAATTTGCTGAAGGAAGGCCATATATAGCTTTAATTGAGCAAGGAGTTGGCGAACGGTTATGAAATTGAAAATGACGCAGCGGCGTTGGATCGGTGCGCTAGTGGAAGTTTGCGGTTTGCACATTGTCCTTGTTGTGTTTTAATAGCAGTAGGACAGTTCTTGGCTTGGCGCGCGGCGTCGCAGCATCATTGGGCACTTTGCGAAGGTGACGTATGTGTCCCCTGAATTTTCGTAATAACCACCGGATGCCCAACGATTCGTTGGATCGCTTCTGGTTAGCGGTCGCTGCCCTTCGAGCTGTAATGACCTAGCTGTATGCGAACTTCAAGAGCACCCAACAAGCTGCCCCGTCAACTGGCCAATCGGCTCAAAAGGTGGCCAACTAGCTGCCCGTGGCGCATATTGCCATTGCTTTAAATTTGCACTCCCTTCTGGCCAGTGCCACTTTTCTAGTCGGCTGCAAAGAATTTATGAATCTCCTTTGGACTTTTCTCTGCTTGCTGCAGCCTCTCTTTCTTTGGCTTCCAACCACGTTCAGCTATCCATTAAGGGTCATTGCCTGGCAATCGCCATACCTCGCCTCTTATGAAAGCCGTTTCGTCACACCAGCGGTTACTTCTTCAAATATGGAACAAGTGGATGCTCCAATATCTCTTACGTCAGACGAGTTGATAACTGCGAGGCATCTGCTTCGAGCCGCCTCTCATTCCAGGCATCGTCGCAAAAGAATCAACATGATCAAAGAAGCTATGGTAAGCATCGGGTCATATAAGGAGAAAGAAAGGAACACTTCGTTTTCTATAAATTACTTGCAAAGGCAACTTTTTTTTCTGCTCGCCTTCTTTGCCGCCAGGGAGGAAGCGGTCATCAGCGGACGAGTGGGACCGCCATGCGAAGAGGCTTTTTGAAGTTGCAGCCATTTTTTCGCTCTGATATATCTTTCCATTCAAGGGCATTAGAGAAAAAAGTGTCTCCTGGACTCGGTCACTCAGGACAGGTCGCGCGTTTAGCCATAGGGTCCACCTGTCTCTCCGTTGAAGATGTACTTGTCTCCCTTAAGGAAGGGTGAAAAATTATTCTGTCCATACTCCTCCAGCTGGGTGATTGATTTGACGTTGAAGTGACAGTGCGGCTTTTGCTCAGTTTTCCTCGTTGGACTTTTTCGTATCGTTCCAGTTTTTTCCCCATTCCATCTGTCGTTGACTCGTCAGAGACAAGACGTTTGAGGGATCTCGCGTTCCACATGGCTCCGCTTTAAATGTCCACGCCGAATTCGAATGTACGTGATCTTATTCGGCTCCGATTTGTCTTCCAACCGTTGGACGACCAAAAATAGCTTGCCAACGTGTTAAGTTTTAGTTCACAGTCGACTTGTTCCCGCGTCCATTCTAAATGCAGTTTTCATTTAGCGGAGGAGGATTTTGTTCGTTTAACGAACGTATATTTGAAAAAGCAGCTCGCATAGTTTCCTTGCAACCTTCTTTCCTAAGAAAAGACGTGTTGTGTTCAAAAGCTGTCCGCTATCTTTCATAAAGTATTAATCACGCTTTCTCACTTAGCCGCAATGGTGGGTTGGTTTTGATAAGATGCTGATAGCCTTAGATCGCCAGAACTTAGAAGCTCACTGATCCTGGGGGGCATAGATAGTTTGGCGCCTTGCTGAGCCATGCGTACTTGTTGTTGTTCTTCTTTCGACAACGATTGAATGATGCCTTTTGTCGCAAAGCGCTGTAGCGAAACGCTGGATTGTTTACGGAGCCCGTCTATTCCTTGCTAGCAGCCGAACGCGGCTCAGAGGATTGATAAAGTAAATTTCTACTTGGAATAACGTTTTTCATACGCATATCTTCATATTTATAAATTTGCATACTTGATACTTGCAACAGTCGATGGGCAGCGGTAATAAAGTGTTTAAAAATATGTCGCGTAAGAAAATTAAAAGAATGATTGCCATGGCTGACGTTTTGGCACAGTGTTTGGCTTTTAAGCACCCAACAAGATTTGTCGCTGCAAAGAGGTTTAAGTCGGAAAAAATGACAACGACAGGTCATCGTTACGTTTAACACTTTCTTTAGCGCGTTACTGTTTTGCCGTGATAGGTACGAGCAGTGTCGCTATGCTCGTTGATTATTTTTATAACGTCGCGCAGTTTTGCAGCCCGTAGAAATCGAATGCCAACAACTCGGCGACGTTGGTTCGAGTAGAATTTGTGTCATTGCCCACCGTTTGCTGTCATACTTAACCTTTTCTGCGTGGAAGTTCGGTTCACAGTTTTGAACAAAGGTTACGGGGCCATCGAAATGGAAAATTCACACATCTGTTTGTTTTCCCACCTTGCGCCGTACCGTTAATTACCACCCGCAACCATTGAGTGCACACGCGAGCAAAGATGTACTCCACTTTGCGCGCCATCGGAAGCCATACATACCGGCCAAGTTGAATGGAATTTTTCACTTGTGTACTAGCAACGAAACGCCGTGTAGAACACATTCCCTTTTGTGGCGAGCAGTCTATGCAAAACAGTTACACGTTATCCCTTTGAATAAGCGATATCTCACTAACCAAATTTTTTCCATCCCTTTTGAATTTCAGTGATAACATACTGGGCTTCAATACGAGCTGTTAAAAGTATTGACGCATTGAATTATGCAAATTTCTTCTTTTGACTGACTCATACTTAATGTTTTCAAAGGTTTGTGATATCAAAAAACAAACTCCAATTCAAGATGCCATTTCGTGGTTGCATGATAAAAAATGTAGATTGCGTAATTTAGAGATACCTCCGTCGTTATGGATACATATCCGGGGTATGCAAGGAGGAGAACGTCAAGGAAGCGCTGAAGTAGGGTTCTCTTTTCGATCTCATTGCAGTGCGGTAGAAACTAGACGTCTTAGAGTATTCCAAGAAATGGCAGGTATCCCCTCCACTGGAGATCTCAATGCATCAACTATAGGCAAGATGCGTCAGAGACGCTGCGGAATAGCCGACGCCGAGTTTGCACGGCGAAGCTCCGCGTTGCACAAGAAGAAAAAACGTTTCAGTGAGTCTTCAACGTGCCATTTTTGGTTCAAATGCCTATTTGACAAACTTCTTTAGCCCAAGTAAGCAAATGGCTTGGAAAGATGAACTCCCACGACGTGCTGCGCCTTAAGTGGAAGATTGCGAAATATTCTCAAAAGTTGCATCCTGAGGCAACAAGGTAGTAGGCAATTTTGCCTTTATTCCCTTCCAGGCGCAATGGTGGACGCGTTTGCAGATTGGTTGTCCGAAGCGCGTTCAAAATATGGTCAGACCAAATTGCTATTCCGTCAATGAGGACGGCGAAGTTGGAATTTTCCGAGAGCAGCAGCGCCGATGACTCGGATATTGACATTTTGTTTGCTACCGGTGAACACGGTGACCAATATCCTTTTGATGGAGGTAAGCAAAGTTTCATTTTTATGCGTTGTACTACTTTTTGAAATTCTTTACGTTTCGGCTTGAAAATGCATAATGAGTTATGCTTTAGCCTTTTCAGCCGTTGGCTGAACATGCATTCTCAAGTTGTAATCGATTTTTTTCTACCTGCAGGTCGACTACGAAAAAAACGAAATGGCCGAGGGGGATCACTAACTTGCATCATGTGAATGGGAGCTCTGTCTTCAGCTTTAACTCTTTTCTTCGATGCATTATTTTTTAGAGTACTTAAGCCGATGCTTACATAGAACGCCAGATCAATCAATGCATTCTTCTTCATTTCCCTTAGCAAATTGACACCTCGTTTAGCCTATGCGTTTTTTCACTTTGGGGAAAAACATGCTAATTGCTGCCAGAGTGAGGTTGCATATTTGCTGGTGCATTATGCAGCTTGAAAAAATAGGCTTCCACAGAGCAGGTCATGTGCTCACGCAAAAAAACTTCATTTTGTCAACATGGCCTTCAAAATGTGCAGTTAAGAGCGTCGACGTTATTATTTTTTTGAAGGAACCTGCATTTTTCATACTGTAGGGCGGTTAAGCGACAAGAACAAGTTCCACATTTCTTTCTTATTCTATTATTTCTGTTATTATGCCGTTCGCCAGTTTCCGATTAGAATTCCTGCGGTGTGGTTATAATTTTCATTAATTCAAATGTTGGGTTGACATTAATTGTTTTCTTGTTTGCTCAAGTTTGCCGTCCCGCTGCCAGAAAAGGGCTGAAACTTTTTATTTTTGAATTCGCTCCTTCCTACTTATTTTTAAGTGAACGCCCGCTTTCCGAAATTAGCTTCGGCTGTTTTATCAAGCGTAAATTAGTAAACTAATAAAAAACGAACGCGTTATGTCTACTGAAAGCTGCGTCAAAAATTTCGCACATAAAAGCCTATTGTCTCTATGCAAGCTGACAAGCGGAATAAGTGATCTAATATTCAGCCAAGATAGTGGAAATCGACTGTCAAGCCGTGCGAAGTAGTAACAAGAGAAATGGTTTTCCAGAGCTCCTCACAACTGCATTAGCTCCACTCGACCCAATCCGTTTTGGACAGTGATTTTAGGGATAAATTCGGATTTTGTTACTTAGCCACCCCTACCGTCTGAAAAATGCAGGTTCCTTCCTGTCAAACATGCGGCCATGCTGTTCTGCGCCTACTGGTCAGCATGCCGGTCATCTTGTTCTGCTCTTACTTAAGCTTAAGCCAACATATAAGCCTTACTTTTAGGCTTAGTCTTAGGTAAGGGCAGAACAGGATGGCCGGCAAATTTACAGTATGACGGTGGGGCGGCAAAGAGACAAAATCCATAAATTCTTTTCATTCCGTGTATGGAAATTTCATTTTTTGCGATATTTCCTCCTGCGCGGAAGTTTCTAAACTATACTATTTTGTTATTGGTCAAGTGTTAATGCTTGCCAGTGTTTCAGCTGGCAACTCTAGCAACATATTGGCTCATACATTTTATCCAAACTATCAGCCTTACGACCTGCTGAACGGTGACATTCATTTTGACGACAGCGAAAATTGGACGCTCGATCCGTACAGGTCGTCGGGCAACCCGTATTTCCCTTATGTGCTGGTTCACGAGATTGGACACGCCCTTGGTCTCGGTCACTCAAAAAGGCAGGAAGCCGTGATGAACCCAATATACAAGAGTACTCCCCTTTCGACTGTCGCTCTCGATATCGACGACAAATGCGCGTTGAATTGGAACTACAGTAAGCGGTGGATTGTCAAGTTAAAATATACACAACCTTACTTTCCACTTTTCCAGTTGGACCGTCGAACATTTGCCTTTTTGTATGGCTAATGGTCGAACTGTTACCCCGAGCTAGAAATTCCACCGTTGTCGATTTGCATGGGCATTTGTCAAGTGAGTAATGCTGTTTTTGAATATACCACTCGCTGATCAACTACTTTCAGGACATCAGGAGATGAGACGCGCACCTGAGCCTGGCGAACTGTCCATGGATCACGAACAGTGGAAGTTTCCTTTGTTTTCCAGCGGGACTGCCAACGGTACGTCGTATCTTCTTATTGATCCATTTGTATATGCAAACTTCTGGTCAGATGTCTTCATACCGACCTGTAGGGCTGACAAGGAACTCAAAAGGCGTATTCGTTTAATGCTGTCCAACAAGTTGGGTGTATCGCACGTAAGGGCAAGTCATCTCGGTAGGTTAGCGCTGACAGTAAGGGCAGCCAAATAATTAAGTTGCCATTTTGACCAATGGTTTTAGTCCCTTTCTTTTTAGTTCATCGTTTGTGCAAACTGTTGGAACGACTCTCTTTGATAAAATATCAAAATGCCAAGCAGAAGTCTTCAAAACAGTTGATGGACTTATTCGCTGATCATGACATGCTGTCGCAACTGGACAACGACGCAATGAAGGAAAACGCATCAGCACTGAGCGAATTGATAAATTCTCTTATTCCGAAGCGATCGGAATAGCACTAAAGACAGGCGCGTCGCTTCAAAGTGAAACTTCATAAGAGATGAAAAGAGAAGGTAGCTTCGTGAAAAAAAAGTGTTACATCTATCAGTCGGCGCAGGGCAACAGAAAACAGGCCGTCGGGCCCGTCACGGAAACAGGACTACACGTTGCGTGACTCAATTCTCCTTTGCTTTGCTTTGCTCACTGGTTGAGACACTATTCGAAGCCATTACGGTCATGTATGTTATTCCAACGTAGTTGTTGATCAATTGCATGAATACTTTGGATGACCCGCCCGGTGGTCTGTCGACGTTGCAGTAAACCCTTTGCGTTTGGAAACTTTCTTGGCTAGGAACAGAGCGTCGCTTTGCTTGAGCCAGCTTAAGAGCGTGGGCGATATAATCGTGATGATTCTCACATTGACAGATACTGCTTAGCTATATTGTTAGAAGGAAAAATTAAACGTACTTGAAAAATTTAGAGATTCCGTAACGAACACGCATGTATTCACTATCAGTATGACGTTCAGCCTGTTAGTGCTAGAAAAAATTACTAACATTAATAGATGACGATAGTCCACCTTGTAACCCTCTCGTGACCTATCATCAGCTATCCGCTTATCGAGAAAACGAAAGCACCATTACTGCCACACAGTTCTTTCGACTTTTGTTAGTTATACGCCCAGCTGGTTTACTGTAACTTTAAAAATGCAGGTTCATTCTTAGAATGCATACCAGCCACCTTTTTTCTGCCCTTACGTAGCCTAAGCCTAAACATTAAGCTTATATTTTGGTTTGGGCTTAGGCTATATACAGGACTGGTATAGGATGCGCTGAACTTCGCACATGAGTGAGCGTGTGGTTTTATTTTCTGAAGTTGACAAGTAGCGCACGTATCTACAAG
Organism: Trichuris suis; assembly: GCA_000797535.1. Taxonomy (NCBI): domain Eukaryota; kingdom Metazoa; phylum Nematoda; class Enoplea; order Trichinellida; family Trichuridae; genus Trichuris; species Trichuris suis. Next base: position 1,761,873 of record KN538375.1, on the reverse strand, counting down.
TTAAGGAATGCCTGACTGCGCTTTGACACTGTATACAAAAGTTCTTTTACCCCTTTACTATTTATGACCTTACTGTCCACCTACCTCGCTCTTATTCTGGTGAACGAATTGTTTTCTTCCGCCCATGCCACTTTCAGGAACTTACGAACTCATCCCACGTCACAATCTGTCCAGACAGCATTATTGACACGGACGGCGGCGCCCGGTTAGCATCGGAACGTTTGTCGAAAAATGCTAACCAAATTCTTGAAATCTGTATATTTACTCAAAATATAGCGCGCAATGTGAAAAGGTAGGTTCAACTTCCTCAGTCAACAAGTGTTTCATTTCTCTTCCATTCCGTACTTTAGGTATTGCCGGGACAGTTTTATCCCAAAGACGAGCCTGGATCGCGTTTCTTGTTAGTTACTTGATCATCGCAAAATACTGTAACTGTAGAATAGCGTAGTTGCAAAAGTGACTCAAAAGTGACCCAAAGGAAACATTTAGATCTGTGGTGTGCATGCAGTGCTCTCAATTTAGAGCTTACTCCCAAAATGATGTTCGTGCCTTTGTTGTTCAACGCTGTATTTGGAAATAGTACTACGAAAGGCTTGTCCACTGTCCGCTTGCCAACAATATTCTGCAAAAAAGTAGTGACACCAACTAACGCGCAAGTTTCAATCTCTCGCATTCTCGTTGTCAAGACAGTTGTTGTATCAACATCGTCATGACCATAAATCGAGGTTGCGCGCGCTACAGACGTTTTACTTTGTTACGAAGACTAATAAAGACGTGGCTAACGTGCTCTAATAAGAAAACATAAACAGCCGTTAAGAAACGTCTTATATTTCATCACACAATTACGTTAAGAGGTTGTCATGAGGATTATTTTAAATACTGATGAAAGCAAAGCAAGGCTCAAAAATTCTAAGTCTGCAATGTCCGTCAAGCACCTTATTAACACATCTACTTCACAACTACTGTGGTACGACTATGTATGGTAGAAAATTCAAATGAGGGCATTCCGTGATTTGAAATGCATGTTACCTGCATATATTAATTGAATAGTTCCTACTTATAGATTACTGTAGTTTTTAAATTCGCTTGTTAATGAAAAACGGATAGGGAATAGTTCCAAAAGAGTGAATTCGGGCTTGATTTGGTTCATTTGTTTTTTCGCATACTCTAATATTGGCCAGTCACGCTTGGTTTGAACCGGCAACATAATATTTAGTTTTTAGACATCTGCTCTGTACGTACGCAAAATCTTGTTTGTCTATTTATATTAATCGGCTACGCCGAGTTTCAGCGTATCATATTGGATAATTATTAATAACACAATGAATCACTGATAAGTAGCGCGGCTGAGAATCAATATAAATCTTAATTTCTCTTGATCATGCGCATCATTGTGACAGTAGAAATAGTTGACGTTTGTCGTCAGCTGACGACAATAAATTCGTGCGCACTGAATTAAGGTAGGTGTTTGTCAGTTAAACTTCTACCGAGCGGTTATTAGCTTCGTTATCTCACGGTTCGATTGCGCTTTCAAATCGGGCTTTACTAGCGCTGACCAGTTGAGTCGTTTAAATCGACCGGATACCTTCTGCACGTTTCTTTGTAACTGTGCGTAACCAATTTAGCCTTTATTTACTACAAAGCAAACAGTTGTTGGCACGCGAAGGGCGGTCCGCTCATTTAAGAAGTGCATTGCTATGCAATTGCGTGCTCGATCGGAAAGGCAATTAAAGCTTTCAAGAGATTTCGCGCTGAATTTGTCTGCAGATAACAATTTTGAGCAATTTGCAAAAATCCCTCAATGCATCGGGAATTCGCTTATGATTGATGAACGTAGGCTCAATCGTATAAATGTTAGGCGCGAAAAAGTTTTAACTCTGCTGCATCTCGGCAAGGTTGACTAATATTGTCGTCGTTTGAGCAGTTCCTCCATAGCATGCAGTTTAATTGATCAGTTGCTCCGTTAAAAGCCGTCTTAAGAATGTTGAATGCCTTTTTCTGTGCCCTCATTGTGCACCGCTTTTCCCGCAAAACTGGTTGCACTTCAACATTGTTCGTTCAGCGCAACTACTAAGCACTCGTCGTCACGTATAATTCCTTTTGGCTGCTGTTGTTCTTAGTGCAAGTTCCATTGCAACCGTTTTGTGCCGATTCCTGTAGAAGTAATGCTTTTTGCCTATATTGACATCTTGATTAGTACCACGCTTTTCAAAGTAGCAAAGTGGAAGGAATCGCTTTGTCCTACATTATGCCAAATAATTCAAGCATGAGACTTTAAAGGTGCGAGCGAGCAGCATTCAAAATGCGCATTGCCATTCAAGTGGGCCTTTGTAGTACATTGCTTTATTTTCGCGTGCACTTTAACACCCACTAATGACAGCTGCTTTCCAGTGAATTCCAGTTAAACACTTTATATTATGTTTAGTTTAATTGAGAGCGATTGTACATTCCTTTGGCCCGTGATAAGTGCACTGCTGATTCTTTTCCGACGTGTTTATTCATGTAGCGTTGAGCTGCTCCAAACGTATCTTTTTCCATTAATTCAATAAGTGCAGTCTGCTTATCCCGTTTTTAAAACGATATTTGCATATTTTACTTACTGACGCGTTTTAGGTTAGCAGACTGGGTGCCACCCGTTTTGCATGGAAACTCCTGAAAGTCAAAACAAGTCGAATTCGTCGCTTAAGCCATCCCACTTGCCCAGACCGGTTGGATTGGCACTGAGTCGCGGTCTGAGTAAGTTTGAATTTTTAAAATTTCAATTGGCATCTATTGATAACTTGCAAAGAGGAAAAGCTCTAATCACGAAATGACTTTCGGGATTTTAGGCAAAGAGTCGTTGGTCAGCGTTAATTCGCAAGTCGTCGACGACTGGATCGTCGGCGATCGTTGCTACGTAAGCGGCGTTCGACCTGGCAAAATAGCCTTTTTGGGTGAGACCCATTTTGGCTCTGGCGACTGGGCTGGAGTTGTTCTGGATGAAGCTACTGGTAAAAATGACGGCTGCGTTATGGGCGTCAGGTATTTTCAGGTATTGACGTCTCCTTTTGCTTACTATATTTAGTTATTCTAATTAAGCGCTACTTTTAGTGTTCCCCTGATCATGGCCTTTTTTGCCGTCTAACCAAGCTCAGTCGACAGCCGCTGTCAAAACTTAAACTTGTATCATCCAACGAAAAGGAAGCTGAAGTTGATGGACCTTCGGAAGGTATATGTACGTGATGAGCCTATGCTTAAGCCTACTTAGTCCAACCCTTCTCTGAATGTGCATGGCGTGAAAGTAATAGGCTGCCATATTTTGAGGCGCGACCAGGCAGGGTCTAAGGTTCGGCTGATATTTGCATATGTTAAATGACATAAGCCTTGATGACTTACCAATTCTCTCAAACCAGCTTAGGCGAACCAGTGATCACGTGATTGACGAAAACAACTTTTTTCCAACTTGCGTCATTGTTTGCCTCGAAGTCCAAAGCCAAGCTGCACGGCTGTTTAATGGAACGCGCTTTAGAATGCACTTCCAATTGCGAATCTAAGTTTAGTCGCAGTTTCATTTCCGCCGGCTTCCAATTCCTTGCATTGCGTTCGTTCGTTGCAACAGGTGCGCGTCTATATATAGATTACAGTAGGAATGGTACCTGCAATTCACCTAACAGTATTTGAATTTTTAAATATCTGAACGACGCCTTGCCAAGTATAGTTCGGATAACGAGATTTCACTGTAATGAAAAAAGAATCGACAGCGGCATAGAACTTTCTGATTAGGAAAATACGCGCCTACTGATTTCTTGCGCGCATATCGTGAATGATGAGGCATGCTGCGTGCCACTCCGGCGCACCCCAAAAAAATGCTTTCAAAGCAGTATACATATATATAGGATGCAATTGCGATAGACTCTTTCGTTACACGTAAGGGAGTTCGCACTTGGTACGAAGCTTCTCAGTATCATAGTGAAAGAATTCTTGGAAAGCTTTCCATTGCGGTTGCAGCTTCAATTTCAGCCGTGTCAGACATATGAGTGATTCCCTTCATACCGCCCTGCCCAACTTTCGAGTTTGCCAAAGTAGTACGCATCATGTTTCCGCCAGCGGCGATTTTTTGAATAGGCTTTAAGTCGATTACGGAAATGACGTCAGCAACTTTTTAGCGCGTCCGTTAGCTATATGTATTGTATTAATACTGATATGTTAAAGTTCGAAATTTATGTCATGTAGTAAAAGTGCACTGCAGTATGAGACATCAATCAGCCTCTTGAGTCAGACTTAAGGTCGCATCCCGCTTCTTTCTTGGGATATCGATGTTTCTGGCTTTGATGTCTATCTCTCTGCTTCCTTTCTAAGCTTAGATGTTGGTATAGTAGTAATAATATTTTGACATGCATCTTTGCAACCCGTCTTGAATTCAGTGAGTTTAAACAAAGTAGCGAAAGGAAACGGTAGCAAGTTAAAACCAAATTCCGAAGCTTCTTTTTTCTCACGTTATCTACGTTCTCTCTTTGCCGCTCGCTGGATAGACCTTCGCTTCCAGTACGGTGCCGCCAAGGTAATGGACAAACTTCTCACCATCTTTTCAGTACATCAGAGGTCAGCAGGTTATCATTCTGATCAGGATACTGTAGTTGTAAAGAAATGTCCATTTATATATTTGCGCACGTCAATAAAAGTTACTGTAGCCCCCTCATCCCTTCCAGTAACCAGTTAGTTTTTGAAACGACTTGCTTTCGCGACGTTTTGCCAGTTTCAGTTGCGTAGTTTGACGCTGAAAAAAATTATTTGATTAATGGCGCTCAGGTTGCATGAGCATAGATCTTTTTTGTTGATTTTCAGCCAATTAATTAAACTTTTGACACGCGTGCGCAAAAGATTTTGCGGGTCTTTTCTCTTATCACCCCCCAGCCTACAGTACCCCAGGCAGAAAGTAGGTACAGAAACCGCAGTAA
>KN538375.1:1739375-1750449 GCA_000797535.1 Trichuris suis | reverse complement strand
CTTTCGTTGGTCAAATAGTCACCCGCATAAGCTAAAGCGGTTACACTTAACATGATGTTACCTGCATTCCCATGCAGTACTGTAAGCTCCCTCCATTATCCGAGTTCCTCTATTATCCGAACCACCCCTGGCGCGTTGATGTTCGGATAATGGAGGTTTGACTGTACACTGTTGATTTCACGTTTTGTTAGGCGCTTTGCAGTCAGCTATTGAAATACACAGTAGCTGCTTCACGGATGCTTAGGTATTTAAGGAAGCATGATTTTTTAAAAAAACTCCTGAAGAAGTCTAGAAAGGTATGAAGTCACTGAATAAAATTAATTTTTGTTAGAGGAAGGAGTCTTTCATCGTCCACCCCACCATTCTACCGTTGGCGTTTCGTGATGCTCATGTACGATAACTCATCAGCGCGCGTCCCTCCGCTGATTATCGGTTAGCTACGACGAAATCTGAACAGAAGCTTCGCTTTCGAAAGCCACAAGCCTCTGTAAGGAAAGGTGCGAATGATTACTTGTGGAACTAACAGACGTATGATCGTGTTCAATGCCTGTCTATTGACTTTCAGTTGCAATCGCTCCTGCTTTCTATTGATTTTGTTTAAAGCAAGTAAAAATTTCGAAGCTCAGCTGAAAACTGCCAAGAAAAACTAACGCGTTTTCCTGTCACTGAACCTGATTATCTTATTTCGTACGGTAATTGAAGGATAAGAGTTCAAATATGCGTTGCAAGTTGACAGTTGCATTTAATTTGAACCGATTGTATGCTTTCAAAAGGCAGAATTAATTTGAGTTTCTGTTTGCGCTTTCGTTTAGCGTTAAAGTCGACGTCATCATACGCAATGTCCTTCTTGGCAATACGTAGCAGCGTTTGCTCTTATTGGCATTTAATTGACGTTGTTGTAATAATTGGTGTCCTGTGTAAGCTCATGAAGGCTTGAAAATGCAAATTTGAAGCGCGATATTAGAGGCTTCTCTCATGTCTACTTTAGCAATGCAGTTTTGGCAGTGCACCTAACCGGGCGAGTCTTAGCTTTAGTGCATCTATTAGCCGAGAGGTGAAATCAGTCAGAAGATTTACTGTTCAGCAAAACTTAGCGATATGGTGCAGCAAGTAAGCTTACAGCCACCTTAAGAGCACTACCGTGTAACGTCTATGTTTGAAGTTAACTATGAATACACAGCTGCCATTGTCCAACAAAATATGTCGAGTGGTAAAATGCGGGAACAACAATAAACTACGACCGGCGAGACGTAGTTATATGTCAACATGTTCCGCCCAAGTCGATGAATCTACTCCATTTGCCTAGAAGTAAACTACTACAGAAAAAAGACTGTAAAGCTCGTTCATACGGGCAATGCATTTTTGTAATTGTATGGCTTCGCACAGACGGTTTAAGGCAGTCGAACTGCCGCCAAAGTAATGCTTCGACAACCCATCCGGCGAACTAATCTCCAACACGTCTGTAATGTTAGCCACGCACGTTTCCTGTTCAAATGCACCATCTTGATAACAATTATTACACAATAGCGTGTAGGATACCGGAGTCAAAGGAATCCACGCGAGCAGTTCATCGTTCCCTGAGCGTTCGATAACAACTTCAACTGCATTGACGCGCAAAATACACCGTATAGGCATTCGAACCTGACCGTCATTCTTCAAAAAAGGCGGGAAATAGTGATAATTGATTTCTGCAAAACCACTTCCTACCATGTAACCTAAACTTTCGTCGGAAACAACCTTCTTCAAGTGGTCAAAACAAAGCTGCAAGTGGAAAGTAACATGCCCAAAGTTTGGAGGCAAATTATGCTTATCTAAAATCGAGAAACCCAAGCGTGTAAACGTTCGAGCAAGACGTAGGCATCTTACAGGCATTTTCGTTCAGATCAAGAATGACAAATCCGGATCGATCAATCTGGTCGGCGTCCAAGCGAAAAGCCGCAATCTTTTCAAAGTCGTTGTAGCCCAGGATATCATTCTAGTTTGAGAAGCACAATATATCCCTTTTTAAGCTGAATGGGAAACTCACCACCGACGACGTGTTGTGAGTAAAAGGAAGCTTCCGTCGTGCGTTTTCCATATGCTGCCGACCTTTTGACAATCGGTTTTGACAGTCTCTACTCGGCAATGCGCGGCTGTAGATTATTAACCTCATGCTGAAATCTGCCGGTACGTTTTGGCTACGAATGAAAAGGCGTTGTTTTGGCATAACTTTGAAATAAGTAAATTCTTCTTACAAGCGGAGCACTTCGTCAAACTGTATGTCCGTGTCCAGGCCGTAGACAACCGTTTTCAACTGCGTGTCACATACGTCTTGGTTGAGTTCGAAAAGTGCAAACACGGAGAACATATCAAAACCTGAAGGCCTAATGTCAACTGTAACGATCAAACGAAATCCAGTTCATGGCTACCCCGTTTGCCGTGAAAGCTCTCGCCGCCACGATAGACCAATGGGATACGGATAACTAAAAGATAATAAAAGGATGACACTTGCTTTGCAGGCAAATGTAGTAACAACGTTTTATTTCCATAGTAGCCAGATCATCTTCGATAATGTTCCTGAATGAAGAAAAATAGGATTAATGCATTTTAACGTGTAATGTAAGCATATAGGTGCAACAAACCTCGTCAATCCAACCGGCTGAGAAGACTCGTAGCATTCTAGTCGTCTTTTACTTATTATTGAACTTTTGCTTGCTTCTGAAAGTGCATTATCCGGGTACAGCCACCATTGCTGCAAAATTTTCTCAGCTGCGCTTTTCAATCGAGATTCGACCTTGATATTTTCCCGCACGCTGACACTCTGCAATGGCAATATGGCATAGCATCCGTCCGAAGCAAAACTTGATAATTCAAACGTCTGTGAACTAAGGTAAAATCATTTCGTACGTTGTTGCGACAAGAGCTGCGAACGCTCGGTCGGCATGAGGCTGATTCCGTCTTCCCGCGAATAAAACGGTCGCGCAGTTTGTCTAGATTGGAGCTGAAAAAAAAATTGACTACTTTGAACCATTCAAAAGTATAAAAGGCAACAATCGATGCGTCAGTGCGTAAGGAGAGACAACTGTTTGAGTAACAATGAAACTAAGCGAAGTTATACCAAGGAAAACAAAACTGCGTAAAAGACTTACCCCGAACTAAAGCTGTTTGCAATTTTCTGGCGAAGCTTAAGCTTAGAACGAGTAAGAGTTCGAGAAAGTCTTGATCGCCTGGACTTTCCGCTCATATTCCGGCCTACAAAAGGGAATAGAACACTTAGGTCGTTCGAAGAGCCGCCGTCTAATAGTATGCAAGTTCACAAGTACAGTATGACAATGAAAGCAGTAATTCATGATCACTTGAACAAAAAATTCAGTCATTTCGCAAGTTTAAAACATTGCGTTTCTTAAATGCTAGTTTTTAACTATAAAGTGATTTGACACGAGCGTTTCTTTTAACGAGGTGTAGTAGAAAAAACTTGGAAACGTTCGATCATTTTCCAAATAAAGCAGCTCCGTTTGCTGTAATGTATACGATGCCTAAAACTGTAGGCTACTTTTGGCAGACTTGCATTGCTCCAAACGGTGCTGCAGTGCGTTTTCTTCCTTGCCTGGAAGACGTAGAGAGCTTTGCCCAAGCCAAACCTGTGAATCATTCAAACTATTATTTGTTGTTTGAACTATTGTTTGGGCGATAATTATTTTGTGGCCTTCGATCTCGCTGTTTCCTTGAACAAGCATGGAGAACATGGGATACAAGAAGGAAAATTTTTCTTCTGCGAGTCGATCGGCGCTCTCCAAGTATTCGCCTACAAAGACTAACTCGAGAGCCCGCCGCGGTCTACGACCTGTATCGTGCAATCTTGCTGGCAGTAGTCCCGTCTCCAGGAGGCGTGCTTACACTATAAACCATGAGGAGAACATGGAATTTCTCTTCGCTAAACCAGCCGAAGATGCGCTCGAGGATGACGACGTGAAAAGTATGTTTCTAACTTCTGCCATTGCATCGCTCTTCGGGGTGTCAAGGACTTTTTCGAAATTGAGCTTCCAAAGGGTGCATTCCTCAGTTGTCATTGTTTCGGATAAATAACTTTATTTGAGCATTCTTGGGCAAGCTCGAGGACTTAGACGAGCCAGTCGAACAAGGGCCGCCTTCTCCTGGACCGGACAAGTACGAAGATATTCTGCCATTTGAGGATCGTCTTTCGCTGTTCCCTTCCTCTGCGTTCGAGAAGGTCTACACACTTTCTACTCGCACAGGTGAAACTTTGGATGTTGACGACGAGTTCGTTTTCGACGACGAAGACGTTGAGGCGTTGGATGCTGAATTAGCCGAATTGACTGATGCTTTGCAAGACTAATGCGAACTGAATTTCAAACAAGCAATAATCCGTGCATGCATTCCGCGGGATTTTCTTTACTCCAATTGTTTCGTCGAATAAACTGCTCCTATACGCTCTGCATTGATTTTGACCGTAGCGCGATGAAGTCTGCCTATTGCAAAGCTGCTTCTCTAATTGGAGAGCAATTTTAAAAACAGTGCATTCTTATATTCACTTTAAAAAGCCGTCGCGCTGGAAATTCATTTCGCTCCAATTTGGAGGCAAACGTGTACCAGTCTAAAGCGATGCAACGCGAAAAGTCGTTCCCTTTAATTTACGTATTAATAATGGTAACGCCAAAAGTTTATCTTTTCCTTCCTTAACAATACTTGAAATGATGAGTTGTTTCGCAATTTGAAAAGGACGACCGATTTTATCGAATATCTACAGATCACGTCTTGAAAGCTCTTGTCTTCTTTTTCTATATTCAAAAAAATGATTTTCAAGTACAACTTGCAAAATTGCAAGACGCCGTTGCATTGTTCTTATCAATGGCTGCTATTCTTATACAGATTAGTGATAAGGACAATTTGTCTTCATTGTGATTCGATGAAGTGACCAAAGTTAACTCAGTCGGTATTTAACAATGGTCATCAAACCTCTAACTGGCAAGGAACCGTCCTTCGTCCAAAATAGCAAAGCTTTCGTCGACGAAATACTTAAGTAATAACTTACACATAAGACGGATTAAAGAAGCTCTATACATTAGACATAATACGACATACAACCGCGATCAAAAAGTGGAAATAAGTGAGCTTTGGACGAGGATAATCACGCGCTTCAACTGCTGCTCATTAAATTGATTGCATACGTGAACGCAGGGAACAAAGTGAAAAAATGGAAGAACAATGGAACAATGCATAGAACACTATATATGGAAATATAAGTGGAAATAGATAAATTTACATGGAACAAATGGACCCAAAAATGAATTAACATATATGGGAGGCAAAATGGAAAATGGAGGTAGCAGATGGGAAATGAACCATGGAGTAAAATGCGGACAAATGGAACGATATGTATATAGTACGATGGAACAACATATACGCAACAATGGACGCAGTTGGCTGACAGACACAGAAATATCACAAACAAGACTTTAAAGCACATACTTTAAACCATTAACCATTAAACCATTAAGCCGATTGAAATGGCAATGTCGCACTCGGTATTTACATAAATTTTACTACCGCTGACGACGGGTCACTCGCGGCCCGAAAGCTACGGCCTACCAATAAAGTTTTTGTATTTTTTCAAAGGGACAATCTCCGTATGAACATTCAAAACATGAAAACCTATGGTCCCGTACCAAGAAGTTATATTTTCAATTCTTCCAAATCAAACAATTGTTGATAGCTTTGCAACGCTGTGGTCGCGCAACACGGGAGTTTGATTGTTTAGATCCTCATGCGGCGTAGATCCTGTTTTATTGCACGCCGTGGGGTTTTAATTCTTTTGTAGAATGGAACCTGAAAACACCGGTTTAAATTTTCAAAATTTGACTCTCCTTCCTTTCGCCTGTACCCTTCGATTGCGAATGGAAAATAAGAATACAGTTAGGAAGAGCACCAGCTCTACTTGTTAATCGACTTGTCAAATATTATTTAATATCGTTTGCCGAACAGGGGTTGCCTTGTTTACGCTTCCGCAGTAGTTTCGTCATGCAGCCTCCGCCCTCGTCACTTATCAGCTTCTGGTCTCCGCGATTGCTGGCGATTGTAAGGGGGTATAGCACTTATTAAGTCGGTGTGGTCTTCCAGCCGTTAGCATCAACGGCCGGGTGGGAATTTTCGAATTCTTCCAAGTCAAACAGTTGCTGATAGCTTTGCAACACTGTCGTCGTGCTACACGGGAGTTTGGTTGTTTAGATCCGCATGCGGTGTAGATCCTGTTTTATTGCGCGACGTAGGGTTTTACTTCTTTTGTAGAATGGAACCTGAAAACACAAGTTTAAATTTTCAAAATTTGGCTGCCCTCCCTTCCGCCTGTACCCTTCGATGGCGAACAAAAACAACGATGCAGTTAGGAAGAGCACCAGCTCTACTTGTTAATCGACTTGTCAAATATTACCTAATGTCGTTTGCCGAACAGGGGTTGCCTTGTTTACGTTTCCGCAGTAGTTGCGCCATGCAGCCCCCGTCACTTATCAGTAAAAAATGGAATAAATTTTTTATTGGTCTATTTACCTGGTTTCGCTGCTTACGGCCAGCTCTGTAAATTTTCTCTGTATATAGTTGCTACGCAAACTGCTTCTGGAAATCTGAGGTCACCCTTGCCGTAAAGTATTAATAATAACTGGAATTGATGACTCAACTACCAATCAAGTTGGAAATTGAATTCAGGCAAGAAAGCATTCGAATGCTTAGGAAGCGCTTGTCCACAGAAACGCTGAAGAAACAATAGCTGCGGTGTACGTAACATCAGTGTCTGTCGTTACGTAAGCCTTCAGCGAAATAATAGCGTTTGAGACCACGGTTTCGCAGCATACGCGGTGAGAGTCTACTTGTTAATAAATAAGTAAACATAGTGTTCTGCAAATGCTTAATTTTTCATATACGTTAATTGCTTCGTGCATACGTGGATGACAAACTCTCTGATGAGCTGTGTGTATTATAGAAGAGTTGGCTAGTCAATGAGCGTAGAACTTTTCTTTCTTCCATAGAAAAGAAGTAAATGTCAACGTTGTTCACCTATACTGGGTTATTAGTCATTGTGAAGAAGTTTTAGTTTTAATTATTGCCTGAAGAATGTCATACCAGTGCCTGCTCTTCATTCATAAGTTTCTATGAATGGACAGGGAACCGTGAACTCAAATATCGCCTCACCACCGTGTGCATCAAAGAGCTAATATTTACTTATTCTGATTTCAGTGCTTAAATTGATACAAGGATTCCTCATTTCGCAGAAATTATGGATTTGCGACAAGGCACTCTACTGGCTATAGCTTACACGCTGTGTCTACTGATAAATTATAGTGAAGTAAGCAACTCGTGAGCAGTTAGAAGTTTTGTACCTTTAAGAAAGCGACCAATTGCAAAATTTGTTTTTATATTAATGCTTTACTACTCAATGTCCACCCAGATAGTCTTCGATAGAATTTTGTACCGCTCATAATTGCGCGTAAGAAATGCGGCTCATGATTTTGAACGTTTGCAAGACTGCGACAGTATTGGCGAATCAGTACATAGCAAAGATTTAAGAAATATGATGTATAGCAGAAGTCACACTTTCTATTCTGCGTGAAAATAAGTCTGCTCTGCTACAACTGATGCTTGGGAATCTTGAGCGTTGCGTAAGCATTTCAGTTTTTGTTATACAGAGCATATTCAAATTAACTCCCGCTCCACGTCGACAAAAAATCTCAGTCCATTCACTTCCTGATCCAACGTCTTTCTCTTACGAAGCCCTGAAAAGGCTTTTGTTCGATGAATCATGCTTTGTACTAAAAACAAAAGCAACAGCAGAAGCTAAGAGAATTTCATGTGACACTTATTGTATTGCTCTCCGGTCAGCAGCCATGTTTAGAAAGCGGTTGGGATGGTTTTTCAGCGCACATGACCCAACCGTGTTCTGGATGCGATAGTGAAACTGGAGACGCGGACTCGCTGGTACTGCTTGAAGAAAACTGAACCGCGACGACGCGAGAACTGAGAGAAGCACTTGTTGCGCACAGGCCGCAACGAAAAAGACAAGCGCGGAAAAACAGAGCCCTTCTAATTGTCTGAATTTGTCATGATGGATGATGTCATCATTTGACTTTCATTGCTGCCTAGAACATCATAGGATGAAAAGCGGTGGAACCTACAGGAAATCCAAAGAAGAAAAAAGATACTGCATAGGCAGAAGGCAAAGCACTACGTCCACATCAAAGGCCAACATCCATGGTAGTGAGGTTGTCGTTGCTGTGTTAGAGGGCTCAGAGTTGCAGCAACGATACCGTTTAATAGTAATAAACGGAAAATATACGAAAGGGAAAACACAAATATACAAAGCTTACGATGATAGCGGAACGGATGACGGCAAACGGAAAGGCAGAGCAGAGCGGGCTACGGAAGCAGCCGCACATGAAGCGAAAAACGGAAACCAGGCATCTGTGCAGCCTAGCGAACGTCGCGAACGCTTGTTATCGGGACAACAAAGGACTGCGAAAGCTCTTTGGAAAGATTCGACCGGCTTTGCCGTCTGAGGCATTTGGTCAACCTTTTCGTGGTGAGCGAGTCGCAGGGATTCCTCCATCACCTCTGTATACGCTTTGGCAAGCCAAGGTTCCTTTATCAGTCGGCGTTCGCATTTATAGAACCGGCGCAATATCACGGCACGGTTGTCGGGCAACTTGATGTGTGGCGACTTCCACAGCATTCCCACTTCATACTGGCCGCCTATAAAACGGGTCGAGCGGCGTAGCATGTCCATTGCTACTTTGTTCTCTGGCGAGAGCCTTTGCTTGACTGGGTGTCCGTAGGATTCAAGGGCCCAAAAACGCTCGATCTCTCGATTCAGTTGGTTCATCTCTGAGACGGGCGTGCGCTGATGACGCATAATGCTAATGTGATGGCAGGCACTCGTCTGACTACTGTCCACCCGAAGGGAGTTCTGACAACGACTGGGCCACAGGACCCAGGTTGCGGCACTCTTATGTCGTAATGACGATGGGCCAGAGGGACATTCATTCCGATTAACAACCCGACGTCTTCGTCAATTACGTCGTAAAGTGGCAGATCAGCGAGATGCATCCATTTCGATTTTACACCTTTGCGGGAAGAGCAACGGAGAGCCAAATTCAGTTTTGGTACTACGATAATTGGATCCACCTGGAAAGAGTTAGATCCATCCTCCGCGGAAATGATGCATTTAGATTCGACCGCGGTCACAGGGTTAGCACTGAAGGGTTTATCTTCAGTCGTCCCAACGACGGTAACGTTATCAGTAGTCTGACGTAAGATCGGTTCTTCACGACGACTGCTTGGCGCAGGGCCAAGTGCAATGCGGTCCAACTTCTCTGTCAGATTGCTTAACAGTTCGCACACGCGTGCTAACTCATCGCTTGTGCTCCTACCGTTCTCGGTAGCAACGATAGGAGAAATAACAGCCGTACGTGAGTCACTTAGACGCACAGAACGGGAACGGGGCATGATTCCAAATTATCCGAAAAGGACAAAATTATCGCAAGTATTGCGAAAGAAGTTGTGAAAATTCCGTTAAACAGACGTGGTGTATGATTCTGCAGTGGAGGCAAGCAAACCCTTATTGTCCCAAAAAAACTGGGCTGTGAAGTGTTACCATACCGGCGTGCTGAATAGACGTTGTCCCTCTCTTTTCCCGCTCAAGTAGTATTGGCTTGTCTGGAAAGAGCATCTCAAAATTTGAAGATGGATAAAATGGGAGGCTTATTTCTTTGGGCAATACTCAGCTAACTTCTATTACCGCGGAAGTCATTTGGTGCCAAAACGTAGCCTCGCAGCATGGTCACCAGAAAGGATTAAACTGTTCAGCATGAGCACGTAGGCGCAATAGGTGATTAGCAATCATTCAAATGCACTCCTACTGCATCACCTGAAGTGTTAATAGTTCATAATTCTGAACGACTCTGTCTTGAGCTCGCTTGATCCTTAAAATTAAATCACTGTAGGAAACATGCGGCCGACCATTTTATAAACCGCTTTTGACACCGAAAAGGGGTGATGGAAACCGCATTACGAATGGAATTGAAGCAAGGGAGCATTCGCATCCATGGCAGGCATTGGTTTTTACGACGATGCAAGGGTATCGTAAAAGATGCGGAGGAAGCCTAATACATTGGAAAGATGGCAATACTTCAGATTTGGTACTGACTGCCGCGCATTGTGTCGTCGATACGTAAGTCTGCTCATTCCTCTTCAGTAATATGTTATATGCTGGTGAAGCGGCCATGTGCTGCTTCCTATATATACATATATATATGACTATGTTTTATCATTAGTTTAAGTCAGGTTACGGTTGAAGCATATGCTTCAGTCGCTTTTGACTCGTTCTGCCGTTTACTGCAGGGCAGACTTATTCTCGCTTTTCTCTTGAAAGGCCTTTTCTAACTGTCAGGATCACGAAGAGTAAATTAACCTGCTTTTTTAATAGGTCAGATTTTGACACTCTGCAATTATGGGAGAAAGTCAGATACTCCTTCAGTCGCCTAGTGAATAGGTAAGTGCATTGTGGATGCTCTGTTCGAACAGCAATATCAACGTCGTGAGCATTAAGAAAAACAAAGTTATGTTTACCAGGATCTACTAAACTTAGCGAATAAGTTTATTTGCTTACAGCGCACCTGCCACTCACTTCTTCATATCGTAACGTGCTTCATGATTTCACCTTATGGCAGTTTCCAGGTGCTATTCATACTAACACAATTTTCTTGAGAACATTCACGGGAGACTCTACACATGAACCGCTTCCATCTTTTACAAGCTAAATATGCTGAATCAAATGCAATGGTAGATATTAAAAGAATGGACTACTTTGCAGGGAAATGTACAATGGACCATTGGTGAATGCCAGTGACGTGCATGTTTATCTTGGCGCCCATGATGTACGTCTTCTCCCTTACTCGTCAGAACATATAAGCGTTAAAGAGATAGCTATTGGGGAATTTAATAAAGTCAGAGACGTTGAAGACATTGCGTTACTGAAGCTGCAAAAGGTGGTTACATATGGCAAATTCATACAAGGAATATGTCTTCCTAA
>KN538375.1:1720125-1733448 GCA_000797535.1 Trichuris suis | reverse complement strand
TAGTAGTAGTAGTAGTAGTAGTAGTAGTAGTAGTAGTAGTAGTAGTAGTAGTAGTAGTAGTAGTAGTAGTAGTAGTAGTAGTAGTAGTAGTAGTAATGTTAATACCATTATTTATTATTAATTGGTCGATTATTAAAGAAAGTTCCAGTTCATTTATCTTCAAGATTAACGGCGTAGCTTAGGGGAATTCCCTTCACCGTCTTCAGCGCCTGTCTTGAATTGATGAATAAAAGACCCTCTCATGATTGACTGAGGCTGGACTCACTGCCGCAGTCCAAAAATGAAAGACACAATTGCACGGCATGTAGCCAGCATTAAAAAAGGAAGTCAAAGCTTAAGGTATGGTTCCACTGGATAAGTGTCACTCTCACGTTATCATAAAGTCAAAACATCAAAAGCTGAGTCTTCGTGACTCTGTGGTGAGCGGCACACGGAAAATTTTTTTAATGAGCATGCAGCGTAAAATACTGCGGGGGTGGTAAAGGTTGTGTAAAGTTCATTACACAACTTTGGTCAACAGTTGTTCACGTATGGTGAAGAACGTTTTGGGCAAGAAATGTCTTTCTAATTTCCTTTATGAAATTAAAGCTAATTATGCATTGCATTGAATGATTCATTCGTATCGTTCAAATGTGCGTTATATTTATAGTTGTCAGAATTTTCGTAGTGAGTACAGGAAATATGCAAATTTCGTTGCTTTCAAAGTTTGTCTCCAAATGACTCTATCTGCCAAAAGTGCAAGACTTGCAGTCACGTTTTCTCTGTTTCATGGGTGAGCTTGAATGGCATCTTTTTGATTACCACTATTTGCATGGCAAGCTCATCATTAATTCACGGGTGCAGGTTCATTCGTCATGCAGTCACGACAGCTTGCGCAGCTTTTATAGATTTTGTTCATAATAACCTTTGGCATGGAGATTCTTATTCTATTTCAAGATTAATATGCAGCATTGGTTTCTATTCAAGCTTCTTTGCGCGATGGACGTGGCAACCTAGCGCAGTCCTTCGCTGAGACATTATTGGGGAAGATCTTGCTTTCAGTATAACGCCTGGTTTATTGTCAGACAGCAGAATAAATGTGGTTACTCTGTGCATTTACCTTACGACTCATCTATGCTATAAAAGGGATTTTGCAATGAATATGACGACGGCTGATTCTGCAAGGCATTAAGCTATCCATAGCCCCGCAGCACAAATTCGTGTGCAACGGCAAACTGTCGATGTCACTGACAGTACGGGAACTCTTGGTTGACCAGCAATTATACTGACATGGGAATATTTTTCAATTTCAGCATGTTTACGGCATGAATCGTCTTTATTTTACTCATGGCTTGTTATTATTAATATTAAGAATAACAATGAAACTTTCATCAAAAAGACATTTTCATTAAACGTGAATTGTGGCATTTGACAGTAGGTTCTCAAAATGAAGGCTGCTTACTTGGGATAAGCTGTTTTTGTGCTCAGTGCTAATCAAATCGTTTTCTGACAAGACTATCAAATATCATTGAATGGGATGAACAGAATTCGTAGTGAGCAGACATTCTGTCTTTACTACAGCTGTTTAGGTGTCAAACAAGCACACATTTACATATATCTGATTAAGGGAGAAGTCTTGCTGCAAGATGAAACTTCATAGCCTGAGCTCTAGTAATCCCATTTTCAACGAACATATGTCAACATTGCGCCAACGCTTTGTAAATTCAGATATTATCCCGGTTACTCCAGCGAACTTTCGTCAATACTTACTCAGTTATATTCATTACTTAAACTCCTCCCGCAAAATGCTCTTTCAAGCGGAAATGTTCTATGAAAACAGATACAGTTTGTTGATTGTAATTTCTCTGGAATTTCTTCTATTCCAAAGCAGTGAGGTAAGTAAATTACAGTTGCATTTAGCGAAAGCAGCAGCACGAAAATTAGAATTTACTCTGTCACATCTATTTCGGTCTTAATAAACAGGCAATTGATTTGCACAAAAATTATACTAATTAAATACAGAACGATCGACACTGTTGGAGTGGCGCAAGTTATTTTTGTAATTGAGGAACGACTAATGACGTTTATGCAACGGACGAATATGTCCTATGAGCTATATTTTTTCTACTTTGGAATGAGATAAAGAATAAAGATTATTCCTGCGTTATTACGTTACTGCACCTAATCCTGTTTCAGAAAAGCACTAGCGAAGTCTAGAATTATTCCCATTTTGAAATTTTCCTGAAAGTTAGCAGAAAATATTCGTGCTCTAAATGTAGCTTCAACCTCACTGAAATTACATTCAATGATCGCATGCAACCTCTGGTAAGCAGCAGTAATGATCCCTGGAATGTTTGCTAATTGTCACGCTGCTTATCCTCAATAAATACTGTGCGGCTTTCTTCTCTGCCGGCAAGATGAGCATTATGTCAGGCCTCTATGGTGAACTCTGTTACAATTACAAGGAAATAATTCAACTGTAATGAGCTTACAGTTTCATTACTGTGTGCCATTAACTGTATAGGAATATCAAGCTCAAAGTGAGTTGCTCACATAGTAGCATTCAGTGCGGTTAAACTGATGCAAATAATAAGACAAGTCAGCCATGCTTATGTTATTATGCGGCAGTTAGAAATCCTTTTACGATCTGCTGCTCATTCCTAACGACCAACTGGATTAATTGGTCCTACTGAATCTTGCTTCTAAAATTGCTATAGGAGATTTGTGGTCAACCTTACTATAAACCATTCATTCCAAGTAGTCGTCTCAGCAATCGTATCACAAATGGAGTTGAAGTAAGAAAACATTCACACCCGTGGCAAGCGCTTGTCCACAAGAAATTTGATCATGGTCATCTTGGCATCTGCGGAGGCAGTCTAATACACTGGAAGGAATCCAATGCTTCTGACCTGGTCCTGACCGCTGCACACTGCGTCTTCAATGGGTAAGTCATTAATAGATCATTTGTGCTGAATACTTTTTGTACTGTTTGCATCTTCCTTGCTGAAGCTGTGATTGACGTGCCATTTCATTGGTGCTGCTGTTTTTGTTGCATACTACGCTATGCTATCAGATCCTTTCTGCTCCCGTCCTTAGCGATTAAAACGCCCGTAGAAAAGAGCTTCATCCTGAGCGCAATGAGATTCGTTATGCAGACACACGTTCTGCTTAGCAGTCACAGAGGTGAAGATAAGCTCCCAACTTTTCCTATTTACCGATATTCCTAAGTAGATCTTCAACAGTACTGGCTGAACTAATGTAAGCATTTTTGTTGTAATTTATTTTTACAATTTGTTTAAGACATCACTGGAAGGCATAGTCAAACCTACATTTTCAAATTTTGTTCTGATACTGTAGTCCTACCATGCTGTTTTCAAACAGGCCCCCTAAAGGAGAGCTTAATAACTTGATTTATTTTAGGGACACTTCTGAACAAGCAACGCCGTGGAAAATGATCACCAACGTTTTCTCTAGCGTATTCGGTGGGTGAGTATTGCTCTAATTTATGGAGAACAGATTTTGTACAGTGTATCTACTTTGTAATTGTACGTAAGCGTGTGCAAACTTTTAGGCTCCAGGAACAGCTGAAGTTTTATGAAAGCATAAAAGCGTGCTGTGCCGTAAATAGGACAACAACGTTAAACTTTTATTACGTGAAACCGTTATATCTGAGAATTTAGCATACGGAGCTTTCAGGTCTAATCTTGACCCGCCATCAGCTTACTGTAATGCTTACTGTAGCCCTTATAGCACTAAATTCTTAAACATAAGGGGTTTCACCATAATAGAAGTTTGCATCATGAAAAGCCTTCAGCCCGTTACAACGTCAAACAAAAAACCTCTAATTAAAAAATGAATCAAAGCAACATTGCATCATAATGACCAGCGTAGACTTGACGATACTTCACTGTTTTCATTGATGAATAGGTTCTACGAGATGTATTAATACTATATTAACATAATCTTTCTGTCACTCTCTTTCAGCTAATTTCATCTTCATGATTCTTGCATGAAATGCTATTTGGTTATCCATAAACGAATATGCTAAGCATATGCAAATTATCATAAACCATATTAGCCAAATTAACTACTACGAGCAGTTTAAACAACAGAAAATTCAGTTATCAGAATTATTTGACCAGACTGTTAGTTTTGTATATCTTTTGAAAGTCTCAAAATGAAAGTACGCTAGTCATCTGTCTTATATGATGACTTTAACTAATTTTTGAATGGTGCAAATTTGTTGTTGCAATTTATAATGCTCTGATAAAGTCTCACGTTTTTCATATTAGGAAAACGTAGTAAGAAGAAAATTAGTAAAATTCTAATTGGAAGCTATGTACTTACAGGCATGAAAGTAAACTGATCACCAATGTCACTGACGTGCTGGTCTACCTTGGAGTGCATGACACTGAGTTGTTTGATTCAAAAGTCAAGCGCTTTAGAGTTGCTGCAATGGCAATTGGAGATTTCGATGCAAAGAGTAAGGCGCATGATATCGCTCTGCTGAAGCTGGAGAACAAGGCTACCTACAATGAATTCATACAAGGCGTTTGCCTCCCTACTCAAGATGAAAATCTACCTGATGCTCCAAGGTATTGCATGGTGGCAGGATGGGGGCTCTTAGGTAAGCAGCAGCAGCTTAAGACGGCTTATTACTAGGTAAATTTCCTAATATGCAAGTGTAATAACTTGTTCATGCCCTTGAGTTCTGTTTAGAAAATGTTACAGCTACTTTACACCAAAAAAGTAAGATTACTTTCTGCAGATGCATCAAAACAGAATTTCTTATTGATGAACAGCGAAACGTTCAACGACTGCTTAGATTATAGGTGACATCTATTTACTATACGTTGCCACAAAAAATTGAATCACATCCACGATTAACAGTGGATTCCACCGCACCCACTACATCAAAAATAATCCTATGGCGAGTTTTTGCTTTTCGTATGGCATGACAGCCTGAAAAAATTAGTTAGTAAAGGCGGGGTTAAACCTGTGATTAAAAAGGGAATGTCGCTTCAAAGAAGTTGATTTTGGTCATACGAGAATTGTTTGTTGCCATCAGCCATCCTCAAGTTCCAGTCAAGAATATTTTTTTAGATGATGGTACGTTAGGAACAAAGCTGCAGCAAGTCAAAGCCTATATATACGAAGACGTGGTTTATCAAAGCACGTTTCATAAAAGTCGTATGATATGCACTGACAGCTCAAAAAGGAAGGCTGGTGCCAGAGAGGTTAGTAGTAAAACTTGTCCGCACCACTCATTAATGGACTAGCGAATGATGAACTCTTTAAAATAGCTAAAAGTGATGCAGCTAAACGTAAATGGTCAAGATCAGCAAACACGCAGTTTTCAATCCATTCCTATTTTGCAATGTGTTTACAAACAGACTGTACTTCACTTCACTTTTTAATGACCTAATTTCATCTTGTAGGTTGTACACTCATTAAACAATGTTCATAGCATGGATGAACCCTAATTGCATAATATAACAGTTAAATTTGAAGCTGTCAGTTTTGCACTGATCCATGTTTACCAGAGGTCTTCAATAAAAAATAATCAGGTACTTTTCAGCTGCATGTTAAATGACTATTGCAAAAATACCTTTATTATTTGAAGTCAGTATGCTATTCATCATTTCATTTAGCTAAATGAAACAATGAACGGAGCAAAGGTTATAAGTGGTATATGATTATCCACTCCTGAGGAGATTTGCTCCTCTGACATCATTACTTCTACTAATCTTTATAGCTGCAAGGACTTGTTCTTACGGCCATGCCACACAAGAGGCTTTTTTAGGCGGAAGCTGTCTTCAAAGTTGTGCCCAGCAGACATGTGCTTCTTCGTATTTTATATTTGCATTTCCAACTAATATAGCTTAGTTTTTCCCTACTGACTCTATAGCTAGCACTGGAATGTTTTGACAATCTTTTACTGTAGGGTGACTCAGGCAGCCCTCTTACATGCGCAAAGAATGGCACGTTTTATATTTATGGAATAATGTCATTTCAATTTCGAGAACCGTACTGCATGAAGGTTGACAAGGAGGCCTTTGTGAAAGTTGCACATTACGTGAAATGGATGAAAAAGGTTGTAGCCAAGCTACATGAGAAGAAAAACATTTCAGCACCTTCGGCAAGCGGACAGGACAATGGAACCGAGGAGAATAGTCAACTTACAAGTGCTTCAAAGAAGTAACAGTTTGTCCCAAGGAAATTCTAACTTCTAGTTTCTCTAATAAA
Organism: Trichuris suis; assembly: GCA_000797535.1. Classification (NCBI taxonomy): domain Eukaryota; kingdom Metazoa; phylum Nematoda; class Enoplea; order Trichinellida; family Trichuridae; genus Trichuris; species Trichuris suis. Next base: position 1,727,223 of record KN538375.1, on the reverse strand, counting down.
ACAAAAAATGTTGGAATGCACTGAAATCACGCAGCGCAATTGTTTTCTGCGACGACAACATTCACAGTGGAATTGATTATCTGCGTTACTTACTGTAGGGATAAATGAAAATTCAGACAGCAGACTAATCTGTCCGGCGTGTTATTTTTCCTTTGCACAAGATTCTGTGTATTATCACGTCAGTTTCTCATCTCTGAAATCATGATAGACTCACTGAATGCAGTAAGATAAAAACAAATGTTTCTTGTACCTTTGGGCCGCCAGATTTCCGTCATCGCACTTTCGCTGTTAGACTGATCAGGGAGAAATAAGGTAGACATATATTAATCTTTCAAACGGGTGACTAAAGGGACTCACTATCAGCCTTTTTAGGGGACAGACAAAACTTGTGCTGCGGCATAAATTTCTGCATGGCCACTAGTCTCTTCTACTGGTTCTAGAAAGGACTAACCCTTATTCTGAAGACAATGGTAGTGCTGCAAGTGTTTGTGCCATCAAGCCGGTGAGCCAGCCCGTGGGTGACCTGTTACATGACCGCTTCCAGGAAATGTCACGTCATGTGACGTCACAGTTGCTATAACCTCTTGTCAAATCGAGCAGATGGATTATTACGTTAAGGCTAACGAAGAATAACAAACGTGAACCTTCTTTGTAATCTCCTTTCGTCATTTGTTAGAATGCTTATGCTAAGTGTTTTATTGTGCCTTTCGATCGCATTGAAAACGGGACATCTTATAACGGTGCGTAAGTCTTCATAATTTTATTGTTACGGAAGTCAACCCGTTTATGCTGACAAAATCAGTAAAGCGATCACGGTGGAGGTTTCGGGATTCGCCTTGCCTCGGCTCCACTTGAGGTAGTGTTTCATTGGTTGAGGAAGTGTTAGGCAGTGATCATAAAATGTTTTCCTCAAGAGGAGGCAATAGAACAAAAGGTTCAGGAACTGAACCACTGCTTTTGGGTGACTGACTAAGCGAGTTATACCTATTTCTGCTGAACCATAAGCCACAAGATGAATGCTTTCAGCATAGCGTAGCGGGACACTGTCAATATGGCTGAATCTCCGCGGTTGTTCTGTGCATTTACTTTCTTACTCTTCCGTGCTATAAATGAGAGTTCCCATGGAAAATGATGGTGACTGAGGTTGCGAGGGGTTTAGTCATCCATAATTCATATGCAAGAGGTAATCGTCGATGGACAGTGAAACTATTGGCATTCATGGCGGGCCAGTAGTTATATACACACGGAATATTTTTATCGCAACCTGTTTACGTCATGAATCTTCTGCATGTCAATCAGCGACTGTCATTATCAATATTAGCATTAATACTAAGGCATTCTTCAACCAGACTTTTCTATTAAACGCAAATTGTGGCCTTTGCCTATAGATCGTTCAAAACAAAGTCAGCTTACTTGAGATGAGCTGTTTTTGTGCACACGGCTATTAAAACAGTCTACTGCTAAAGCATCTAAATATCACTGAATGAGATGAGCATAATTCATCCTGAAGATATATTTCATTTTGTAATTTAGCTGTTTCAGTGTCAAACAAATATACGCCTTATTTCAAAACCCACTGAGCTTTTGAATCATTTCTGATCGTACGTTAGCAGTATAATCACTCCGACGTCAAATGGGGTCAAACCTGAGAGCTCAGAGGTTTTAAAATGAAACATATACCCATGTAAGGAAAGACAAGTCGTGTTAAAAAATGAAACTTCATGGTCTTGTCAATGGGAATCGCATTTTCAATTAACATACGTCATCGTTGCACCAGCGCATCGCAAATTCAAATATCACCCTGGTTAACTTTCGTCAATATTTACTCGATTTAGTTCCAATACTTAAAGTCAGCTCCAAAATTGCTCTTTCGAGTAGAAATGTTTTACGAAAACACTTGCGCTTTGTTGATTGTAATTTCTCTGGAATGTCTGCTATTCCATGGCACTGAGGTATGCATTTTAAAACTTCATCACTTTGAGCCGTTCATTCTGAAGCGGCAAAGTAAGCCACCGTCACAGTAGCATTCAGTATGAAAGCTCAAGTATACTTCAAATAATAAAAACAAGAAGATGAGTTAGCCGTGTTGGTATTAGCGCGCAGAAGTAAGAGCAGCTTTGATGGCTTGTTGCTTTATTTCCTGCCTTACGTCCAATTGAGTAAACTTGCGCTACTGAATACTGCTTGTAGCAAAGGAAATTCCTATAGGAAATCTGTGGTCAACCTCACTATAAACCCATACTTCCAACTAACGATACTGTCGGCAATCGCATTGCAAATGGAATTGAAGCAAGAAGGCACTCACATCCTTGGCAAGCTCTTGTCTATAAGCTAGTTGGAGAGGAGCAGAGAATCTGCGGAGGAAGCCTAATACATTGGCAGGAACAGAATGCTTCTGACCTAGTCTTGACTGCTGCGCACTGTGTCCTCCATGGGTAAGTTATTAATACTTCATTCGTGTTGAGCAGTTTTTACGCCGTTTACTTTTTCTCTGCTGAACCTTGGACTGATGTGCAATTTTATCCATGTGGATCTTTCTGTTGCAAACTGCGCTACGCTATCAGATGGAAGAAATATATCTCTAAGTGTTAGTGAAGAGATGTTATTAACATATTAATATGAAGGATGGGTTCTTCCGAGAAGATATGACGCTACTATAACTGCTGATTCATTAAAACGCACAGTCAAGCTATCCTCCCAAATATTTGATTTGTGACTATCGTCGACCCTTACCGTTCTCAAACTGGTCACGTAAAGGAAGATGCGATGACCTCACTTATCTTAGGTACGATTCCAACGGAACAACACCGTGGCAAATAGTCACCTATGCTTTCACTAAAATCTTCAATGGGTAAGTTCTTAATTACTTCTCTAATCTAAGCAACAAATTTTGCACTGTTACACCTTAATCAGTCATGCATAGTTGTTTGTAAGCGTTAGGTATACTTTCAGGCTTCAAGGACAGCTGAAGTTTTAAAAGAGTACAAAAGCGTGTTGTGCAATAAATGAGGACAAAGTCTATAGCTGCGTTGCTTCTTAACAACCAGCGTACTCTTATTGTCACTTATCTGTACTTCCCTTTTCCATTCGTGAATAGGTCACCGCGGATACACTAATATTGATACAATGCCTTCAGCGACAATCCTACAGCTGAAGATGAAACAAGGTGGTTCTGACAGCTCTGAAAGTATTCATTGTTCTGGCTTTTTTCTAGCAAATGCTCGTCTATCTGTTCAGCGCGGAATTCCGCGCTGAAGACGGAAACAGGTGTTTCCTGAAAGCTTCGCTAATATAAACAAGCTTTCACGGGTCGCACTTCCGTAAGCCATTATGAAATTTTGCACGCCCGTAAGAAAGCTCAATTTTCAATGCGGTTCGTTGCTATCTGCGAAAACTGGAGGCGACTTCTACTTATGCGATACAAAATTTAAATTGTGTGCTTGCTGGCTGATTCAGATAATCAAAGACTGAGATAACCAAGTTTTTGGTGTAATTTTAAATTATACAAATTTGTTGTTCTAATGTATGATCTTGTGGTAGTCCTACGAAGTAGGAAAAAAATTTCTAAAATTCTAACTGCACACTATGTACTTACAGACAAGAAAGCAAGCTCATCACCAATGTCACTGACGTGGAAGTTTACCTTGGAATGCATAGCATTACACGGGTCAGTTCCTACGCCAAGCGCTATCGAGTTGCTGCAATGATGGTTGGAGAATTCAACAAAATCAATAAGCCGCATGATATCGCGGTGCTGAAGCTGGACAGCAAGGCTACGTACAACAGATTCATACAAGGAATTTGTCTCCCTACTGAAGATGAAAATCTACCTGCTCTTTCAAGTCAATGCTTAGTGGTAGGATGGGGTCTCTTAGGTGAGCAGCAGCTTATCTATGACGGCTTATTACTAATCAAATTTTTTGATATGTGAACGTAATAATTTTTTCGCTTACTTCAGTTCCATTTGGAAAAAGCTCCAGCCACTTCATGCCAAAAAAGTAGCATTTCTTTTTGTGGCATAGCAAAAGAGAATTTCTTATTGATAAGCAATGAAACACTGAGTAACTGTTTACTTTAGACGCGACATTTATTTACCAAATGTAGCCATGAAAGATTAATCATATCCAACATTTACAATGGATTCCATCGTTGCATTCAGAATACTGCTAGTGCCTTCTTTTCACCTTCGCAAAGCTCAAAGCCTCTATCTGCCGCAAAGCAGAACTTAAAAAAGCTGGTCGGTTGGCTATTTAATTTGAAAATTGCTTTGTACTGATTAATACATATTGATCTAAGGTAGGCTTAGCTCTGCGATTAAAAAGAGAATGCCACTTTAGGAAAGCTGATCACCTTCATTTGAATACTATTTGTTGTCATCGACTTTTTTGCATTACAGTCGGGATAATTTTTTAGCTGACGGTAGGCTATCAAAAAGACTGCAGCAAGTCAGTGCCAATGTATATGAAGACATAATTCGTAACAGTATGTTCAATAAACATCGTATGATATGCACTGATAGCGCGAAAACAGGTGCCGGCGCCAGACATGTGAGTAGTACGAGTTTTACGCACCATTCACCTTAATTCACCATTTACCTTAATTCATTGGCATATAATAACCACTTTAAAATAGTTAACAATTATGCAGAAACGTAAAAGATTCAAATGAGCAAGTACATCATTTCAGTTCATGTCTCTTTTCTAGAATGTCTACAAAGTGGCTGAAGGATCGTTAATCATTTTTATCCTCCCACTCTACCGTTGACCTTTCAGATATTCAAGTTCAATGACCAGTCACCGCTCTCCTCCGCCAATCATCGACCCAGTGGGGCCCAGTTCCACGCTGCACGCACGACGCTTATGTTTTGGCCTAAGTTTAAATAAGGGTACGACAAGATGGCTGAGAAAAAGCATGCCAACGGTTAAGCTTAGGCCATAACACTTATCCTACGACTTAAGCTTAGGCAAAGGCAAAACTGGGTAGCTGAGAAAAAGATTGTTAGCATTCATTTTTGCCTTTACCTAAAGATAGGCCTAAACACAAGGCTTACGTTTAGGCTGCGTTATAGCGGGATGATGACTGATGGTTAGGCGCACACGCTGAGATATCATCGAGCTTGAACATCATGAAAGGTGAACGGCAGCCTGGAGGACAGCTGCCTAAAGATTATCGCGACTTAGTTGCATTGGGTGATGTACACCCATTGGGCTATGTCCATAACATGGAGCGGTCTTAGTTCTAGTACATAAGAGTAGAATTAGAAGCTATCAGTTTTGTGTTCGGATCTTTCCTGTTTGCTGCCCACCAGTCATACTGTAACTTTTCCTAAGCCCATGCCTAAGCCTAAGCCTCAGGAACTGTCGTCACAGTGGCTTGGCTTAGGTTTAGGCTTAGGCAAAGGCTTAGGAAACGTTACAGTATGATTGGTGGGCAGCAAACAGGAAAGATCCTGCGTTCACTTTTAAAGAGGTGTTTTTCACAGGTTGAATGAAAAATAATCACGTATACTTCAACCGTGCGTTAAATGACTGTTGAGAAAAGATTAATACTTGTATTAGCTGAGAGCAACACTTTACCGAAAGATTATTTAGCTATATGAAACACTGAAAGGAGCACATGCTATTAGTGCAATATATCACTTTCCACTCCTGTGATGAGTGCTGCTCCACTGATACCATTAATTCTGCCTATTTTAATAGCTTCAAGTGCTTGCCTTATGGCGGCGCGATAGAAAAATCACTTTTATGTAAAAACCTCTACAGGCATGTTCAACAGATATGTATTTGCTCATATTTGATATTTGCATTTTCGACTGACATAATTTTATTTCTTTTATATTGCTTCTATAGCCAGCATTGGAATGTTGACAGTCATTTGCTGTAGGGCGATTCAGGTGGTCCTCTTGCATGTCTGAAGAATGACACGTTTGTTATCTATGGAGTAATGTCATTTCAATTTCGAGAACCATGCTCTGACAAGATGGACAAGCAAGCCTTCGTGAAAGTTTCTCATTACATCAAATGGTTGAGTAAGGTTATATCAACGTTAAATGAAAAGAATAATGCTGAAGCAAGAAATATCAGTGCTCCTGGGAAATGACCAGTATAATATAGTCAGACAGAATATTCTGCCAACAATTGTTTCCACGTAAGAACAGTTTGTTGCAAGAGAATTCTAACTTCTGGTTTGTATAATAAAACGACTTTTCAAACGCACTGAAATCAGACAGCGCAATTTACTCACTGCAGGGACGGCATTCACTGTAGAAATGTGTCTGCATGGATTAATTGCAGCAAGGATAATTAAAAATGACAGACATTAAAGCAGTCTGTTAGGAATCCGCTTCAATAGGAAAAGTTCGCGTAAACTACTCATTGAAAGTCATGAATAATTTACTTATCACCCTGAAAAAGGGCAAACAACAAGAGCATACTGTAACAGTGCCCTAACTGGAAAAAGATAAACATGGCCAATTTGAAAATTGTTTCTGTTGATAGCTGACCAACTCCACCACTATTCACAGATCTTAAGAAATGATGAGGTATTATCAGTAACAGCACCTTACGCAGGCACACTTCCACAGGTCTGAATCTTTGGAATGAAGAAGAGTGCGTGGGAGATGGTGATTAAACTAATAATTTACTTTACATGCGCTACTGTGCAGTCACGTGTATCATGAGGTTCAAACGAAAACGCTGGCTTGATGGGAACATTCCAGACTGAAACTGAGTGGCCCAGAACCTCAGCAAAGTCAGCGTTAAATCAGGCTGTGTCGACCCAGCTTTAACACTTTTTGCTAGTACATCCATAGAATCAGAACCAGTAACAGATTTGCCAAATATTAATAATACACATATCTCAGTATAATTACTTCTCATGATTGCATCCTAGCAAACCTGTCAAGCGCTCACTAGCGGCTACATTTGATTATGGACAAAAGCGAAGATGGCACATAGTAGTGCAGAGCGACTCATTCTCACTCAGTTCTCTCCGTGCTAGTCCAATGCTGAAGCTAGAAAGTAGTTCCCTCTGTCCATTGTGGAAGAACGGCTTTTCAAATGCTGTTTGCTGCACTGGCTTTTGTAAAGCTCTGATATT
>KN538375.1:1708221-1720025 GCA_000797535.1 Trichuris suis | reverse complement strand
AAGCTCTGATATTAATAGAATAGCAGCCGTGAAGGGATTGTGTGAGTAACATATGATATAACATAACGGAAATAGTTTTGTGAAAATATGAAACACTAAACCCGGACATGGCTTCTCTCAAAAACTACAGATAATCTTTCCTTCTCTAACGGCGGGGCAAGTTGTGTCTCAAAACATTCAAGAAAAGAAGCTGATTTATTAGTTTCCAAACAGGGCTTACCGTAAAATAAAATTTTGATGTGCTCTGAATTTTTCAGATATCATTTCGCTTGATACAACACAACAGAGTCAATATTTGTATTTCTTGAACACAATGCTTAAATTGAACTTCTGCAGACAGAAATGCGTATTCTGATATGAGAAAGGTGCTGCTGCTCATAATTTGCGCAAACCTACTATGCCGTGACAGTGAAGTAAGCATTAGCAACCTGCACAACGCATACAGAGAAGGAGAAATAATACTATGACAGAATTCAAGATTAGTATAAAGACTGCGTTGCTTCTTGCTCAAAATAGAGTTGGTGCAGGAGATGACAAGTCAGAACTTTCAAAACTTCTGGTCAGATTACGTAGTCTGCTTCGATATACCTTAAACTTGGTCTATATTAGTGTTTTATTCAGTGTAGTGAACGCCTGTAAATTTCACCTAAATTACAACTTGTTAGTCTTCTCAAGTCTGTCAGGCCGTTCAAGAAACAACTGAAGTTTTAGAAACTTTATCTATAGAAATAAATGCAACATTCCATCAGTTGGAATGGGTTGCTCACTTAGATGTCATAAGGAATAATCCTACTTTCAGCATTGCGCATAAAAAATAAAATGTATTGCAGGTTGGTCGATAACAGTGAATTTTGCTCGTGTGAGCGACATTAGCTTTATGTGCATCGAGAGTACATATGCGCGCAGGCATTGTTGAATTGTGATTAACAAATATGTAGTGTAGGTAGAGGAAGACGACCATAATGCATGTTTACATTTTGTTCAGTAGCTTGCTGTTCAAAAAATCATGGTAAAAGTTTTTTAAAAATTGAATAGTAGGCGAGAGACGTCCTACTGTATAACTGTGAACGTTGGGTTACATTACTGCCAGCAGAAGAGTTCCACCACATTAAACTCCAGGCAGCAGGAATAAACGAACCCTTGCTTTGCTTCTTGATTTTTGAATAACTGAGTATGTTTTCTTCTGAGTACTTAGTTTTTCTCACACGTAAATTATTCCAGGAATTTTGTGGGCAACCTGTTGTTAAACCAATACTCTCGACGAAGGATCAAGCAGCAAACCGTATTTCAAATGGTATTGAAGTGAGAATGCACTCTCATCCATGGCAAGCACTTATACTCATAAAGGATCTTGCGGCAGATATGTTGTGTGGTGGGAGTCTGATGCATTGGAATCATGAGAATGCCTCAGAGTTTATTTTGACAGCTGCCCACTGTCTCGTAAATTGGTAAAGTTAAATTTTCACCGTATTTGCTCTATACTGATTTTTCCTCTTGTTGACGCCTGCATAGAGAATGCAGAGAACGTTGTATCATTGCAATTAAGCTAACTTGGTGAAAGGAAAGACCTGTCCATGGAAGTGTGTTAGGTACCCTCTCAGTTAGGGTCTGGCGACATAGGAAGTTTTCCACATTTCACATAAATGAGATTTTTAGCTGAAATATCCATGAAGACGGACTTGACTATTTCTCAGCACAGCCACAGCTATCATTGTTCTTTCAATCGCGCGCCAACGTCAGATAGGTAATATGATATGAACACGAGTTGTATAATTCAGGCAGAACGGAAGTTTGCGTTGCCTTATGAATTTTAAAGAACCTGAAATGCCAACATCACGTTAGCCAGGATGAGTAATTTCTTCACGGAAAATACCAACTACAGATTGAAGTCGTTTCTAAGAAAGCAGATTTTGAAAAATGTTCTTAGCAACCTTGATAATATGCACTGTTTCGCCACGGGTGCCACAAATCGCAGCGTCATTGTTACGCAGTAATTTGCATATGCCTCGTTCTGAACAATGCTTTCCTGTCCCTTTCATTTTCCTTAAAATTCTTTTCTACAATCTGCTTGTCAATAACACTTCTGAATTATGCTTATCATTCTCAGGGTACGCTATCGTAAAGAGAGAACAGCTCGGGAAAAGACTGAAGGTCCCTCCTTATCGAAAAGGTAAGTCCACGGTGACTGCTGCACTACAGCGCTGTGCTTTTAAATGCTGACATTGCATTTGATCAGCCATGTTGAACAAAGACTTGAATTAATTCATTTACCCACAGATGAAACTTTTAAGACACGGCGTTTAACAATGCCGTCATCATATGGTCTTTCGAAGGCTAACGACTGACCAACAGCAGTTAGAAGAGGTTAATGCAAGGCAAAGCTTATGCAAAAGCTGTTTCCAGAAAAAATGGTCAGGTCAAGGCTATCTTAAGGTACCCCAATCATAATCAATGTGAAGCATATGCAATCATAACCTGAAAGCGACTGTGACAAATAAGCAATTTACTATTAATAATAAAACCACTTCATCGTGATGTACAACATATTGAACTGCATTCCAGCTTATGAGTGGTAGCGAAGAATCACATTACCTACCGTATCATCACTATGCCTAATCCGCCGCTGCTAAACCTGTGCTGCCTGACTGACATGGTAGCTACATCCCTAAACCAAAATTTCTCTGCTTTTGTAGGTATGAAAGTTATCCATTGGTTAACGTCAGTGACGTAATTGTTTATCTTGGCTTGCATGACATAAAGCAGCCAACGTCAGCAATGAAAAAACTACGTATCACTGCAATGGCAGTAGCACAGTTTGATGTCTACAATAGAACTGACGATATCGCGCTACTCAAATTGGAAAAGGAAATCACATATAGCGCCGAGATTCAAGGAATATGCCTGCCTACAAAAGACGAAGTTCTCCCTCCTGAAAGCCTTTGCTTAGTGGCAGGATGGGGCCGCTTACGTAAGTGTCAATCTAAGAAAATCAACTGAATTGACGCAGGGAGCGAATCAGGGGAGGATTGTTCCAGCACATCCCGCGTTTATCTTCTCTGTGCATAAGAGGTTTCGTAAGGGTAGGATCATGCTAACTGAATAGAAAAATTTCCCGCTTCAGTGATTCTTGGGCTTGCGCAACGAGTGGAAGCAGAACGTTATAACAGCAAGTGCATTCAACTTCATTCAACAAATTCAATGATAGGATGAACTTCATAGTTCTAATGCTTATACAAAATTCTGTATGTCCCACATTTCAACTATAGTTGGTCCTCAGCAAAATATATAGTTGCAGAACCTGACAGTCCACGGGAAGCACTTATTTTATGCTCGCGGTAATACGTGGAAATTCGCATGCTTATAGAATCGATTGTTTGACCTTCCCCAGTTTAGAGAAACACTTCCAGAAAACCTTATTAGTACGATCAGCACGCTTTCCCGATTGCTGGCTTCACTTTAGCAGTGAAATTTAAAAGAAAAGTGCCTTTTCGCAGCTTAGCATAATTATTTCTGTTAGATGTAGTATAACTAAATCTAAGAGTGAATCAAATACTACATAGCGCTTTTAACATCTTAAACAGAAATGATCTATGTGACTATGTTTGAACATTGCATTACCCTCACTACAACACCATGTGGAAGATATGTTCACGATGGAATCTCTGCTGGTTAATGCCTGAACAAAATTTTAATATACCCCCAGTCTAAAGCTCTATTGTATCTACATTCCAATCGATTTAAATGTTTAGGGGACGGAGAACGTGGTACAAAACTGCAACAATTTCAAACCCACATTATTATTGGTAAAGTGAACAACTCACATTATCAAGAAGACCTTATGATATGTACTGGAAGTAAGACAAGGAATACTGGAGCGAGAAAGGTTGGTAGCATAAATTTTGTTATTCCATTTGCATATGTAATAAGGTCCCAATGATACCCTAGAGATCAGCTAACATCTCTGCTAAACAGGTTATACACTGGGACTCAATGTTAAGTTGTTGTCAAGCGCGTCAGCATTACGAAGCGAGCTTCCTGTGCAGTGAACACGCTTGAAGATTTTACCTACCTAACCTGGCTCCACATCAGATGCATTACGTAGCTTTACAGGCAGCATTTTAAGGGGGTGAACGACTAACCGAGTTAGTAATAGTCCCACAGGATTCAAAGCATTTCGATTGCAACGCGACGTGCAGATTGAAAGCCTTCTCAACATGGTTATGCAGCCGTGCATTTAGTTCAATTGCATTTCAGTTGCAGGAGCTGAGTTCATGCAAAAGTTACAAAGTAAATAGCACAGGCCTATCACAGCTTAAGAAAGTGCACAATTTACATGAGCGGATTAATTTATCCTCCACACCGTGATATCCACTTGAATTCTAGCATCTGCTCGATGTATGCATGCATGTGCACGTCATTGAAATAAAAGTGCATATTACCATCGTATACTGGCGTCTGTATGCATATTTTAAAATAAAAGAAGCTGCAGCTTTTCGGCCCAGTGATTTCCACTTGTTTCACTTTTAGGGTGATTCAGGAGGACCATTAGTGTGTTTGAGAAATAATACGTTCGTCGTTTACGGAGTACTATCATTCGGCTTCACTGGAAAATGTTCTGGCGCGACAGATGGGCAAGTGTTCACGAAAGTAGCAAAGTACCTGCCATGGCTGCAGAACAAAGTAGAAGAGTTATCGCTGCGTGCATAAATGAAGATGAGCAACGTGAAACTTCAGAGAGCTTCTCTCAATAGATCCTCTTATTACTACGAATCTCTGTGAAGTAGAATAAACAAAAGCTGCAGCAGTCCATGATGACATAAATAAAACTGAAGCGGGGTTAAACAGCATTAGGAAACTTGGATCTTTCCTATTTCATGCCCACCAGGCATACTGTAGCTTTTCCAAAGCCTTTGCCTAAGCCTAAGCCAAAGCCAAGCTACTGTGACGACAGTTCCTGAGGCTTGGGCTTAGGCGAGGGCTTAGGAAAAGTTACAGTATGCCTGGTGGGCATGAAATAGGAAAGATCTGGAAACTTTTTCACATGAAAGAAGAATTCACGCGTAGTTCAATCAGGGCGTACGTATCATGACACGCTCTTTTCATAAATTATGAGCATTGTAAGCAGAATGTCTCAGTACACTAGCGTATACTTTCACTCTGTTTTATCAGGGTACCACATGCTGCAAGACAGATTTTCATTATTGATGTTAATGAGTATCGAGCGACCTGCCTGGTTCTGTTATCAAAATCAAAAGTGAGTCCATTTTCAGTGGCGGTAAACAGGGGCAGACAAGTCTCAAAATAAGGCAGAATGAGATTGCCAGCTTTCAGAAATATAGGACGCGGGAAAATCCTTTCAGCTGTTCGAAGTCACCCTAAGTTCATTAATGATACTAACGACATAAACGTTTGATCCATATGCTGAAACAACTCACATACCAGAACGTGAGATCGTGCATGAACTGGCCATATTCAATATGAAAACTATACTTTCACTGACTGAGGTGCACTCAGTCCAGGCTTTACTTAATTTCACCTTACATGGTATACTTAAGTTATGTAATAGGGTACTGTAAAGCATAAGTTAAACAGTAGAGGTTCACTGCATACTGCAAAGACCAGCTGACTGAAAAATGAAGGAGCACTTTTCTAAGAACTAATAATGGCACTATGTCGATCCTTCAGGAAACAGAAACTTTTTACTATGGAGTAAAACACGTGACGACCTACAGTGGAACCATAGGACGCAAACTGTTTCTCAGCGAACCAACATGGAAACTGATGTGCACCATAAAAGTTACTTGTGGAAAATGGCGATACAGCAATGTTCAATTGGTCATTCTCACGTCGTTTAGTCTTATTGAAGATTAAATGAGTGTTTGAATCTCTATCAGCCATCATAGGTAGTGCAACAGGGACATCGACTGATCAGATACGTCAGCTGCTTGCCAGTTTCAACGCCCTTGCATCTATCCATCGAATAAAAGAGGCAATTTTGATCTTGCTATGGCGGCAAGGCTTTCATGATGAGAAACTTTTAGTTTTAGATTCTATAAACTTTGAGAGGAGTGCTCAACGACTGCAAATGCAATAAGGCAACAGGAAACACCGTAGTGAACTTCTTCATGTAAAATCCAGTAACCTGTTGTCACATTATATGATCTTATTGGTTCATCCGCTCAACAGAGGTAAGACAGGAAGAATCCTGAAACCTTCGTTATTTTTATTTTAACTTTGTGCTCTTACATCTCGAACTTAGTTACGGTGTTACATTCATTTGTTTTGAATAGATGTACGGATCGCAAAGTTCGTGATTAGAATTTTTTGACAGACGTGCTGACACTAACCGGACGCGGCCATCCGTGTCAACCATGCCAGGTAGATAGAAGGCAATGTAGCGTAGGACTGTACTACATTAAAACGCGCCATCACAACATTAGGCGCTGAAACCAGTGCACATTAGAAAACATATTATATTTTCAAATATCGCAACGTGATTGTTTCCCAAAGTAGCGTTTCGTTAAACGACGTGAGCGCGCACTACCGCTAATAGTTACAATTGTTTATGACAAAAATGAAAATGACTGATGTCTGTTCAATATGATTCGTATAAAATTTGAAGGTTGAAAAGAAATCTCATTACCATAAGAATCACGGACAACTTCTCTGCTTGTGAGCTTCAAGAAAGCTTCCTACTCGTGGTGAGAGAACAGCTTGGGCATATAGCAACGTGTAGTGCAACGTAATGCCAATATTTTGTCGAACGTATGCAACCACAGAAATTGGATGTGGCTCTGCTTCTGAAAAAGAAATGCAAATGTAAAACATGGGAATTTGTTTTGCCTTCATTGGATTAGCTAGTATTAACATATACTGAGGCGCGAAGGATGCAGCTTACGCATACTTTGCTTTTATTTGTGTATGTGAAGTTCTGACCACTGCTAGTAATCAAACGCAGCAATGTTTCAATCTTAAGCACATAGCAGCTCTTAACTGGAGCGTAGGTTTTAGTACTAATGATCGTTTCGCGGGAAAACCCATCGAAATGAAAAACTCACCACAGTTTCTTCAAAGCTCTCCGCACTTCACTTGTCATGCTGCCAGCGAAACAGATAATCTTTCCTTCACTGACGGCGGGACAAGTTACGTCCCAAAAGCTTCAAAAAAAGCAACTTCATTTATTAGTTTCCAAGGAGGGCTTCCCGCGACATAAATTTTGATATGTTTCAAATTTTTCAAACATCATTCCATTTGATATAACTCGGCAGAGTCAATATTTGTATTACCTAAATACAGTGCTTAAATTGGACCTCAAAATTGCTTTTGCTGGTAGAAAAATGTATTTCGATATGAGAAAAGTGCTGCTGCTCATAATTTGCGCAAACCTACTATTGCGCGTCAGTGAAGTAAGCATTAGTAATCTGCACAACTCATAATGAGAAGGAGAAATAACAATATGTCAGAAGTCAATTATTAGTGTAAAGATTGCGTTGCTTCTTGCTCAAAATAGAGTTGGTGCAGGAGATGACAAGTCAGCACTTTCAAAACTTCCGGTTTGACTACATAGCTTGCTTCGATATAGTTTAAACTTGTTCTGTGTTAGTGTTTTAATCAGTGAAGTGGATGCCTGTAAATTTCATCTAAATTATTATTTGTTAGTCTTCCCAACTCTGTGAGGCAGTTCAAGAAACAGCTGAAGTTTCATAAGCTCCATTTACGGAATCAAGCGCCACATTCCATCAGTTCGAATGGGATACTCAGATTCCATCAGCATTGAGCAATGAGCATTAAAAAGATAGAAGGTCTAATTCAGGCAGGCAAATACTGTCACACTGTCCCAGGCTGATGTGCGTTCGCGGTCGCCGCATTTGCCGGTGGGACAGATCCAGAAGCTGGCATAGCATAAGCAGATAAAGCTTTTAAATTACTTATGCGCGTAGACTGAACATTATTCCCTTACTAGCAAGGTATCACATCACAATGACAGATTTTATCCATTCCAACTGTTGCAAAAGAGTTTAAAGGGGCACCGTTTTACATTTGTCAGACTTGACAAAAAAGGAAAATTCATTGCCATACTAAGCCATAGGCGTTCTATGGCAACTAATTTGCCTTTCTGAATCGATATGTGAATGTCCCTACTGTCTACTATGAATGTCTGCTTTGGCCTAAACTATGGTCACCAGAAAATATGCACCATGTTCTATTCCAGCGAGCAAGAATAAATGCAATTTCAATATGTCTATTGAGCTATGTATAACTGAGCATTTCTTCTTGTGTGCATTTATGAATAGTTTCTGTCACGTGTAAACTGTTGCAGGCATTTTGCGGGCGACCTTTTTTTAAACCAATATTCTCAACGGAAGGTCCAGCAGGGAACCGTATTTCAAATGGAATTGAAGCAAGAACACACTCTCATCCATGGCAAGCGCTTATACTCATAAAAGATCCTCAGACAATTGGACTGTGCGGTGGAAGTCTGATACATTGGAAGCATGAGAATGCGTCTGACGTCATTCTGACAGCTGCTCATTGTCTCATAGATTGGTAAGCTAAGCTTTCATGACTGATTTTTCCTCTTGCCTATGTCCGCGCTGAAAATGCAATATATCTAACATTTAGATCAACCTATGTGCTGTCCCAGTTAAACTAAGAAGGTAAAAGGCAAGTATTTAAACTCCATCCATCGCATAATGTAACGTACTCTCCGGAAGAGGGCACCATAGAAATGTAGGATTGCTCTCTTTAGTTGAAGTATCTACTGACGCCAAAGACTGAACAAGAGACGCCTCCCAAATGTCTTCTGGAACATATCTGTCCCTTCTAGTGACTTGATGACCATTTATAAAAGTAAAAAATCTTGATATCCGTAGCTTTCGCGACACGTCTGACCCTGTCTTCAGCGGAAAAAAGTAACAGGGATAACAATAAACGCCCATTAGCAGTTTGCTATCTTTACTGTTGTTCGCTTCTACACTTATCTGCTCAAGATGGAACTAGATGAGTCCCGACATCTATGGACATTAAAACTCTTGGTTTTATCAGCGGTCATGAAATCATTAGTCAGCTGTTCCATTCTGAATGAACCAAGGTTCTATGTAACCCTTGTTGTCCTAAAATTACCTCATGTAGTCATGATAACAGTACCTATGAATGAAGTTTCTCGTACTTAGGGTGCGTTACCATAAAGAGAAAACAACTTGGCAGAAGATGAAACAATTCTTCAACCGCGTGTTCAAAAGGTAAGGGCATGGAGACTGATGCATTGAATCGCTTTATTTCTGCTGTTGAAGACCAGCCGCGTCAAACAAGCAGTTATAGTTAGGCATTGCTCTACCCTCAACTGGGGCTTTCAGCAATTCATGTCTATTAATGCACTTTTTGAAAACATTAACATTTGATCGAAGATGCTCATTTAAGATAAGATAACTCAGTTCACCTTTTCAGAAATTATAATGCGTGAGAGAATGCGAGGAATAGCGTGCCTTTTTTATATACAGTATGTCTAATATGCAGGTGCTAAGCCTGAGATTAAAGATTTTTGAATTACAGTACCATCAAAACGTGTTGAGCTTTCTTGAGAGCAAAAGTTCAGCTACAATTCTCAAACAGAATGACAATTACATGAATTTAAAAGCTGCTTTATTTTCAGGCGACAAAGACCCCCATTTACTAATCTTGATTACCTAATCGTTTACCTTGGCTTGCATGACATTAATCGGCCAACCTCAGTATTGCAAAGACTACGTGCCAGTGCGATGGCAGCAGCAGAATTTGATGTCCCCAAGAAAACCGATGATATTGCGCTAATCAAACTGGAAAAGGAGGTCACATATAACGTCGCTATTCAAGGAGTGTGCTTGCCTGCTGAAAATGAAGGTTTGCCACCTCCTGAAAGCCCTTGTTTGGTGGCAGGATGGGGACGCCTACGTAAGTTTCAATGTATGAAGACCTTTAAATTGTAATTAGAGGAAGACCGTAAGTTAAAGGACACTCTGAGTTTACCTTTACCTTCTCTTTGCGTTGGACGTTTCACACGGATAGGATCATGCCAACTGAAGAGAAAACTCTGGCTGCCGGTTTATTATTCAGCCCACAAGGAAGGCGAAATAGAATTATTCAGCTAGTATTTCAGTAATCTATTTATTACTTCTTTTCAGAGATGGATAATATAAAAAGTCCTTTCTCCATCATCTTTGGCGTAAACGCTAGAGTGTTATATAGCAAAAACTACTCAATTCATTGAGCACAATTTTCCGTAATAACTTTAAACTATCTTTCTTCTGTTTGGAATCAGAAAGCATCCAAACGCACTGTAGAGAAAACCAGTGACTATATGCATGGCAACTCTTTACTGGTGATGGAGAACACTGGTGCCAAATGATAGGAAAGGTGAAATGTGCTAGGTTCGTCGACTTGTGCAGTTCCTTAGTCATAAAAGACAACGCAAGCACTCTGTGTCAAGCAAGAGCATGCATTTGTGTCTAGAAACTGACAATACTCGCTTACCACATAATAACGTGGGGAACAGTGAAAAAAGAATAAAACTGCCAGGCAATCTGCCAATTCTGACTGCCTGGCGTCTTAGCTATGGTTAAATAAGGATAAACTTCAGCAAAGCCATAGCTACAAAAGACAGCCCTTGGAAAGCATGCGCAAGTGCTTATGTCATGATCGCTGTATGATATAGAAATCCACATATTTAATGGTGGTTGACTTGGCAATTTGAAATTCTTAACGCTTTTCCCACTTTGATAAACATAGCGGGCGAACCTTGCACACGCTAACCCTACTGTCAATATGACCAGAGCACCTTGTTTATTGCCATTCTTATTTTCAAGGTGAAGTTTAAAAGAAAACTAAACCTTTACATCTTAATTAATATTTCCGTTAGCCACGCTATGATCAGCCTTAAGATTGAAACAAAGCAACCTCTGCTTCGTACTGTGCCACTGGTGAACATGTTGAAGCTGGAATCCTAATCATTCAGAGTGTTCTCTCATTGCTTTTATACATTAGGTCCCACAGTCTCTTAAAGGCTCCAGCATGTCTGAATTACTGCCGATCTAACTGTTTAGGCGACGGAAAACATGGAACAAAACTACAGCAGTTTCAGACGTACATAATTGATGGTAAGGTGAACAATCCATTCTTCCAACAAGACCTCATGATATGTACCGGAAGCAAAGTAAAAGATACTGGAGCCAGAAAGGTGTGTAGAAAAAATTTTGTTATTCCATTCAATGAGTTACCATAAAAATGGTTTAACTGAAAGGCATTGCCACAGACAACCAGCTAGCAGCTTCGCTGAACGCCTTATACACTGGCTGACTAAGACTTCTTGTTAAATGACCGTTAAGCATGTCTACAATATGAATGACGCTTCCTACACAGCAAATGCGCTTGAAGAATCTTGCTACTGAATCTAGCACTACTTCAGATGCGTTACGCTACTTTGCAAGCTGAACTTTAACTATCGACGAACTATAGCCCAAATCTGATTTAATAATATATAGTCAGATGGAATTGAAAGCATTCCGGCTATACCATCGCGTACTGAAGGTGTGCAGAGCTCTGAAGATGTAGTCTATCAGAACTGCAGTCGCTAACCAGGAACATATTGCTTTAGTCGATAAATCACATGTGACAGCTAAGGCTAGAAAGCAAATACTATTAATAGTAACATGAACATTTCACTGTTTGAGTACGTAGTAGTAGTAGTAGTAGTAGTAGTAGTAGTAGTAGTAGTAGTAGTAGTAGTAGTAGTAGTAGTAGTAGTAGTAGTAGTAGTAGTAGTAGTAGTA
>KN538375.1:1682800-1708121 GCA_000797535.1 Trichuris suis | reverse complement strand
TAGTAGTAGTAGTAGTAGTAGTAGTAGTAGTAGTAGTAGTAGTAGTAGTAGTAGTAGTAGTAGTAGTAGTAGTAGTAGTAGTAGTAGTAGTAGTAATATCGCAGTATCACTAACTCTGATTACTCTTTACCGCTGAAGACGGGTCAAGAGCGGACCTGTAAGCTCTGGAGTAAAAAGGTTGGTTATCAACAGGTCCCACCATACATAAAGTTTACCATGAAGTGCTTAAAGAAAGTGCTAAATCTACATGTCAGGACTAAACCGTCTTTCGCTAGGTTATATATATTTCATTGCTTGCATTGGTACGATGAAAGCTCTCTTGTGCATGTTACTGAAATGAACGTCTTCTCTATATATTGTTATGTGTGCAGAAAGCTTGCAGCCTTTCAGCTGGTTCTTTCCCAACAAACCAGTAATTCTCACTCCTTTTACTTTTAGGGTGATTCCGGCGGACCATTAGTGTGCTTGAAAGACAATACGTTTGTCGTTTACGGAGTGGTATCATTCAGCCTCAGAAAATGTTCTGATTTGACAGACAGACAAGCATTCACGAAAGTAACACAGTACCTTCAATGGCTGAAGAACACAGCAGCAAAGCTAAAAGCATAACTGAAGAACAGTGCACACAACCTGAGAGCGCTTCTCAACGGATCCTGCATATTACCATGAATCTCTGCGAAGTGCAATAAATGAATGCAGTGGCAGTCGTTTGTGACACAAATGAAACTGAAGTACTGTAAGACAGCGCTAGGAAACCTTTTCTGAACATTCTTTCCGCTTCTTTTATTAAGCAAAGTTTCCCTTCACTTTAGGGCTATAACTCTTTCAGATAAGCTAACTTTTGTTGAATGCCACCACCATAAATGCGATTTTAGCAACGTGGAAAATAACGCTGTTTACACAGTAATTTCTGCTAAAATACGAACAAAGCGAAATTGTTCTATTACCGTTAGATTAGGCGGTACATTGCAAGCTGAAAAATGCAACTTTCGCGTTTCCCAGCTTTCCAAAGTCCTTATGGCACCCGTCAATGACGGTTTTATTTTTTCGAGTATCATCTAAGCTAATATGGCTAGACGGAGTCAATATTTATTTTACCTGAACACAAAGCTTAAATGGAACTCTGAAATCATTTTTTGGACAGAAGTGCGTTCTTTGATATGGCAAATGTTGTTCTGCGGATAATTTGCTCAATGTTCCTACTGCTCAATGACAGCGAAGTAAGCGTTTGCAACAGCCTGAAAATATATGCAGATGGAGTAACTGACAGTATGTGAGATTTGACTGAATGTTAAGATCACCTCCCGTCTACAAATAGAGCTGCTCCAGGCGTTCAATTTGAATGAGCAGCAGTAAAAGGGGTCACTTGCTTTTGCGTTCTGAATAACTGAACACATATTCCTGCGCGCATTCAATCTCTGTCACTTGTAAATTATTGCAGGAATTCTGTGGTCAACCTTTTTTTAAACCAATATTCTCAACAGAAGATCATGCAGAAAACCGTATTTCGAATGGAATTGAAGCAAGAAAGCACTCTCATCCATGGCAAGCATTTGTGATCGTAAATGAACCTGGATTAATTGTAACATGCGGTGGAAGTCTAATACACTGGAAACGTGAAAATGCATCAGATTTCATTTTGACTGCTGCTCACTGTCTCATAGACTGGTAAGTTAACATTTTGCGCCTCATGCCGCTTTTGCCTATACCTGACGCCTGCCCTGAGAACGCAGTGTGTGAGACATCATTGGAATTAATCTGACTTCATCAAAGGCTTTGGCCTGTTTTGCTGTGTGTCTGTAAATAAACTTCAAAATGCCCTACCAGCGAATGGATGAGCAAATTGTCAGAGAGAAATACAGAACAACGACTAACCGTACGTTTCGAAACTGCTCTTGTTCCGTCGTCAGCGGTGTAAGGGAGGGTCGTATCCCGTCTTCCGAAACATCTGAAGTGCTCACGGCGCACAAATCAGCTCCCTTATATATATATATATATATGGAAAGGTGTTAACAGAACCCTCAGACTGCTAATATCATTAATACTTTGCACACATGATTTCAACAGATTCAGTGTTTTCTCTACCATTCTAAAGAATACGCTTATTTCAGATAATTCATTCAAGGAGGGCAGCAAAGCGTAGGCCACCTCGAATGACTAGATCTGGTTGCTAAGCTTGCAAGAGGTTCAGCGAAATGGAAAGCAATTTTTAAAATAATTAACCCTATCGCTCATTAAGCATGAACATTATGTTATTCTGGTCCAATGGTAGGAAACCACGTTTAGTTTCAGGAATTTATCAATATCTATGGTTACCATTCTTCACTTTCTTTCTTGCCATGGTCAGGAAGACGTTACATAATAACGTAAATACGAGTTATACGAACAAGATATTGTACAGTAGGTGATACAGCTTTGGAAATAAATGGCTAAAGATGGATACTATCATACATTAATATTATATGCAAAATTTCCATTGTGTTATAAATCTGTAATAACTAGAAATATCAATCGATAACCTACTATATTGTTGCAAAGCATCTTACGCGCTTTTCTGGGCTCACCTATGCCCCCTAAAGCTGTTTGGTATACTGTGCATATGTACTGGTACAAATGACATGACATTACTCATTCTTAGGCTACGTTACGAGAAACCGGAAACAGCTTGGCAAAAGGTGAAACACTTCTTCAGCCGCCTGTTCAAAAGGTAAGACCACCACGACTAACTTACTGAGGCGCTATATCCTTATTGTTGGCATTTGCAAATGAACGGCAAGACTGAATTGTAATTCTGCATTACTCTTTCCCGCGCGATAAACTATAGGATGTTTCTTAACGGTTATACAGGTTTTCATATTCAAACACGTTAATTACGTTCGCCGTTTTATTCTTGCGAAAAAATTAAGGGTTTCGGGATGCATCTGATCCGGCCATCACGGTCTTAATACCTTCAGCGTCTTCTGAACTAAAGCATTCAAAGCTTGCAGTTTACCAAAGTACACGACGTGATCCCTTCACAGCGTTATCCAATAACACTACACGAAAGATACTAACGTAACGTAAGCTTCTGCGACCGTATTCTTTCAGCGAAGAGTGGCCAGAATGCATTTACTAATGTAAGGTTAGCAGGTCATAATATCCCACAGGAATCATAGGCAGTCATAGTTTGAAAACGACTCTTATATGCACGCAGCAACCTATTAAAACAACCTCCTCATGAGCTTGCAGAAAACATTCCAGTCCTAAGCATTAGAGGGAAGAATGTGCATGATATCTTCTTTATCGCCACTATGCCTACTATTTGAACGCGTGCCAAAACAGTGCCGCACAGTATTAAGTGACGATGTCAGCAAGAGTCTTTCATCTTCCTCATTTCCAGATTACGAAGTCTCATCTGGAATAATACTTATATGAAATACCACACGCCAACTTTTGCAGATACGAAGGCGTACCGCTGGTTGATGTCAACGACGTGATAGTTTATCTTGGCTTACATGACTTAAGACAGCAAAGTTCAGCAACGAAAAGGCTAGAAGTCACCGCAATGGCAGCAGGAGAATTTGATGTCTCTACTGCTGCAAGAGATATTGCACTACTAAAATTAGATGAAGAAGTCACATATAACACAGCGATTCAAGGAGTATGTCTGCCTGCTGAAAATGAAGGTCTACCCCGTCCAGAAAGCCCTTGCTTAGTGGCAGGATGGGGTCTGTTACGTAAGTATTAATCTGAAGGCTCCGTGTTTCATGTACTAGTATAATTGCATTCACTATACCTCTTCTATTTAACAACTAACAACATGTAATTGCTATATCGCAACGCGGGGAACGGAGTGAAGGTAATAGTGTATTGCAAAATTTCAAAGAAGTCATCGAATTTTACAGCCACGAACAGAACAGCACCAAATTAGTAGTTTTGTCTTCCATGAAATTCCACGTTTCTCTCTACTGCGCTCTTACTTACACTAGTCTTCATCAAAAATAAAGCTACGGTACATGATAAATCATAGAGAGCATATTGAAGTACCTATTTCATTTTCGCTAGAACATGACATATAGGTACGCGTCGAATCAACTGGGCAACTCAGATTAGCACCTGTTAAAATATCTTAAAATCTCCAGCGCATTTACATTACTGCCTATATGAATGTTTAGATGATGGAAAGCGCACATCAACGTTACAACAGTTCCAGACTTACATCACTGATAGTAAAGTGGACATCCCGTACTTCCGGAAAGACCTTCTGATTTGTTCTAGAAGTAAAGTAAAGGATACGGGAGTCAGGAAGGTGGGTAGTAAAAGTCCTGCTGTTCCACGTATCTCTCAGTACGGTTTTCCTGAAGGATAATACCACAGACACTGGCTAGCAGCTTTGCTGTGCATGATATGCACTGCTTAATTAGGACTAGTCAGGAATTAGCTATTCCGCATACTAATCATATGAATTGCAATGCGTACACGCATAATTTAAATTATCCCCCACCTTAAAGAGATCTGGCGGAGGTCACTGAAATGAAAGTAGTCATAGCCTCTACGTTTACCTCTGCGCACTTTACATGACCAAACTGAGCAGCACTTCAGCAGACCTTTCTGGAACAATCAAGTTATTCTAAGTCCTTTTACTTTCAGGGCGATTCAGGAGGACCATTAGTGTGTCTAAGAAATAATGAGTTCGTTGTTTATGGAGTGGTATCACTCAGGTTCTCACGTAGATGTTCTGGCTTGGAGGACAAACAAACATTCACCAAAGTATCAGTGTACTTATCATGGCTGAAAACAAAAATAGCAAAGTTAAACGCATAACTGAGGACTGACGCACACGCCGTCGAAGAACCGCATTTTCGTGACCAGTAAATGTTTGAAGATCAACTCACTGTTCTTGTGAAGAATAATGAACAAAGCCATCCCTGATAATCACATATTAGCATGAATAGCGTAGCAAAGAAATAAAGCCCAATAAGCAGGTTCGTTTGTTTACTAATGCGTCTCGTCCACACAATTTCTGTTGATATAACATTTCTTCTACCTGGCAACCACACCTTCACATGAGCAATTTCACTTAATAAACAATAACAATGATATTAGTTGATACGTTTGCTCAGATGCATGCTCACTTTTCTTCATGCTACTTATAGTTTATTAATATCATCATACAGGAGAATTATTTTCATGCTTGCGCCTTTTCCAATATATGCCCAGGTATACTGTAGATGGAAGTAAAATCAGGTTCAGTTAGACCAAGTAACCGGAGGCAGCCTAAGCTGAATCGTACAGTCAAAACCACTTGGCCCACTAACCGTAAGCCGCCTAAGCTTAAATTAAAATTAGCAGTGACTTCTCTTCTGGGTAAACTTGTACTAACAGACCTTGAATTAACATCAGCACACAGTACCCACTGGGCGTCTAACGGAAAAGACCCAATAAGCTCTCTGTTCATTACAGAGAAACAGATTTGTGCAATACTTTCTGCTGCAATGCCTTTTCAGCAGTGTTGGTCACGTTGGCGGGAAAGCTCAGCTCAGCACACAAACAGCAACATGAGACGCAACGTCATTGCTAACATATCACCATAGTTTTTGTGAAGATACGAAACATACAAATTTGTTTGCTGCTTGTTCATTACTGGGCGTGTTTCGGCAGCACAAATGTGACTTACACATTTTCCCGTTGCTCATAGTAGCGTGCGGTATCGTTGATGGGGAGATGCAGCTCATTCCGAATCGTTGAAGTGTCATCCAACCTGTTGCAGCTGGGGATAGAGTCAATATTCGTCTTAATTAACTGGAATGCTTAAATTGGACTTTGAAGTCATTTTAACTTGTAGAAACATGAAGAGCCATATGAGAAACCTTTTGGTGGCCATAATTTGTTCAGCGTTTCTTCTGATCAATTACAGTGAAGTAAGCACTTGTAATACAGCCTCCACAAATAATGAGAAGTCAACAATATGTTAAGTTTGAATTACTATGAGGGGAAGTGAAGAATTTTCCGCAGCGCTGCCATACGTGTTATTTCAATAAAAACAAAGCGCTTAAAATAGCATCATTTCTCAACGTAGTTGTTCCTGTTGAGGAATGCAAAATGGCATGTCAGCATGAGCGTATCAACTACCCATGTCAGGATGACTCACATTTGGCATGCTGCCAATCGTGTGACAGTTCCTCTCTGCCTAGCTGCCTGCTTTCGCTGAGCTATTCCGCTGTCATTCTTTGTAACTGATAGTTTTTTCTTTTGCTCTCTTCAGCGCGTTCAGTAAAAGGAAGTTATCGTTGTGGTTCTCCCCTGTTACTGCTGTTCTCAGGTCACAGCTACGAATACCACAACAGCTCTGCTTTCTGAAGCATACGTTTTACCGCTGCATAGGTTTCTCCATACCCTCAAAAAGAAGTTTTCAGTTGCAAAGCGATTTCCCAATGCGCCACCTCTTTCATTTCTTTGTTCAAAGTGAACAGGCGACTGCTTAAGACCTTTTCGAGTGGAACAAACAGGAGGTAATCGCAGCATTTAAAATCAAGCTTATACTAAGGAAGAAGCAACATTTCAAACTTTAATTTATCCATAGTTTGAACAGTTTAGGCAGCAGTATGGCAAAGATAACTACTATGTAACTACGCAGTGCCTCTGGACGGTAGTTCTCAGCGTTCGCTTCCAACTGCGGGCTTCCACTTTTCAGTATCCATCTTAGTGAAAACGGATCTTTCCTGTTTTCTGCCCACCAGTCATACTGTAACTTTTCCTAAGCCGTCGCTTAAGCTTAAACCTAAGCCAAGCCACTGTGACGACAGTTCCTGAGGCTTAGGCAAAGGCTTAGGAAAGGTTACAGTATGACTGGTGGGCAGCAAACAGGAAAGATCCTAAGCACAAGTTTCTGTGCGCATGTTTGACTTTTATACTTTTCTCTGCCAGGCTATATTGTGTATTTCCTTTCGACATTCTGTCCCTTACTTTCTGATACGTTATGAATGATCGATCCATGGTTCGTCATCAGTAATGATTCTATCAAAGAAGTGGTCAACTTCTCTCTGATAGCGATCTGAGTTATGTTGCCACGTGTCTATGCACTATTACTTATGCAACATGATTACCTGTTTTCAGGCTCATTTTGCAGGAATAAGGGAAATTCTGAAACTTCAATTTACGTAAATGAATATGCATTCTACTGACCGGAGTGGGATGCTCATTTGAACCAGATTACAGGTAATGCTTTCAGGGGTGTTTATTGAGAATATTAATGTTAGAAGTATGAAGTAATCTGTATTATATGAATCGCTAGATGAGGACATGAAGAAAGTCATCGAAAGGCTGATGAAGCATTGCCGCGGCGCTGTCAGCGTCAGAGCTGAGTGCACACAGAAGGAAATTCTGCCTCGTTGCAGTGCGCCTGCAAACATGGTTAATGTTTGACGTTAGAAAGCATTCTTAAGACTAAGCGAATGAACTAATTGAAGGACAGTCAAGATAAACTCACGCACAGTTACATAATGAGCTAACCAGGTGTTTGTTCATCTGCTTACTGAATTTCTGTTGTCAAGTAGCAGGCGAACCTGGTTAATATTCCTCCTTTTGAATTATTTATGAATATAACACTGAACACTGGTCTATTACTGGCGAGGTATCACATTGCGCTAGAAGGGCTCAATCATTCAACTGCGCCGAAGGTAGCAACTGTATGTTGGTCAGAGGACTCATATTATCAAAAGAAGAAAATTAGTTAACAACTGCTAGCCAGACAATCTCGACAGCTTAATACGAGCATGTACTTTGCCTTAAGTTACAATCAGCAGAACAGATTCACCATGTGCTCAGCTTGAACAAGTATGCATACATGTACTTTCATTCTGTTTCTTGAGCTGTGAATAACTAAGCGCTCCTCCAAGTGCACATGCAATTTCTGTCACTCGTAAACTATTTCAGGAATTTTGTGGGCAACCTATTTTTAAACCAATATTCTCAACGGAAAATCTAACAGAAAATCGTATTTCAAATGGAATTGAAGCAAGAATACATTCTCATCCATGGCAAGCATTTGTGATCGTAGGTGAGCGTGGGTCAGTTGCAACATGCGGTGGAAGTCTAATACACTGGAAATATGAGAATGCGTCAGATTTCGTTTTGACAGCTGCTCACTGTCTCATAGATTGGTAAGTTAAAACTTTATGCTTTATACTGCTCTCTGCCTGCAGCTGAAGTCTGTGCTGAGAACGCAGTAGATGTGACATCATTGGAATTAACCTGACCTCTAAAACGCAATTATTAAAGCTCAGCAATAAGACATATGAAAGATGCTTTGTGGTACACTGAAACATACATGGAAACTACTTACGTGCATATACATACAAGGGTGACCTAGCAGTCAAGGAAGGGATTCTGTTCCACGGGTCCACGCTTCGAATCCGAGTAGCACGCCCCACTGGCGTCAGGCTTGCGACGTGCCGGCCGGTAGAATAAATCAGTCGCACCATAGCGGCCCTAGCCCGTCGCCAGCCCCACGTATGTGGGATAAAGGGAAAAGAAAATCGTTCATGAAGCATGAACATTTTGACATTATGGCCTGACTATAGCCGGAAACGAAATTTAGTTTCAGGTATCTATCAATATCTATGGTTGTCATTCTTCACGCTATGGACTGGAAGGCATTACAGAATAATGTAAATGTGACTTACGCAAATGAGATACTGTTCAGTGGGCGACAGCGTTTTGCAAGTAAATGGCTAAAGATGGACACTATCGAGCATTAATATTGCGTGCAAAATTTGCACTTTATTATGAACCTGGAATAAGAAGAAACATCAGTCGTCAACCTATTATACTCTTGCAAAGCATCTTACACGCTTTTCTAGGCTGAGCTAATGCAGCTTCGTTTTGCTATAGCTCTTTGACATATGACCTGTTACAAATGACGTTACTCCTTTTTAGGGAACGTTATGAGAAAACAGTTTCGCAGAAGCTGAAGCAGTTCTTCATTCGCTTGTTCAAAAGGTAAGACCGTCATGACTAACTTATTGAAACGCTGTATCTTTACCATTGGCAGTCGCAAACATGAACACCAACACTGAATTGTATTTTTGCTTTCCTCTTTTCTGTGTGATGAAGTATATGCTGTTTACCTAACGATTCGAACATGTTAGCTAAGTCTGACCTGTTTTATTCTTGCGAAAAATCCAAAGCTTTCGGGATGCGTCTGCTAGCGTCATCAGACTCTTAATAACTTTACTCTTTCCACAACTAATGCATTTCAAGCTTGCAATTTACTAACGTGACTATGACGTGATCTTTTCAAGCATTATCCATTAACACTACACGGAGGATAGTAACGCAACGGAAGGTTCGCGACCCTACGTTTTCAGGAAAGAGTGACCACGATGCACTGACTAATGTAAGGTTAGCAGCTCTTGATATTCAACATGAATCATAGGGAGTCATAATTTGAAAACGTTTCTTATACGCACGCAGCAACCTATTAATACAACTTCCTCATTAGCATGCATGAAACATTCCAGTCCTAACCAATAGAGGGAGGAATGCACAGCCTACCTTCTTTATCACTATTACGCCTACTATAGGGGTGCCACAACAGTGCCGCTCAGTTTTAAGTGACTATGTCAGCAAGTGTTGCACTTTCTTTACTTGCACAGTATGGAATCTGAACTGGAATAATACTTATATGAATGACCAAACATCAACGTTTGCAGATATAAAGGCGTACCGCTGGTTGACGTCAATGACGTGATAGTTTATCTTGGCTTACACGACTTGAGGCTGCTAGGTTCAGCAATGAAAAGACTAGACGTCACTGCAATGGCAGCCGGAGAATTTGATGTCTTTACTGGCACTGGAGATATTGCACTACTAAAGTTAGAGAAAGAAGTCACATATAACACAGCGATTCAAGGAGTATGCCTGCCTGCTGAAAATGAAGGTCTACCCGATCCAGAAAGCCCTTGCTTAGTGGCAGGATGGGGTCTGTTACGTAAGTATTAATCTGAAGGCTCAGTGTTTCATGTACTAGTATAATTGCATTCACTATACCTCTTCTATTTAACAAATGACAATATGTAATTGCTATATCGCAACGCAGAGAATAGAGTGAACACTGTTAGCGGGGCCAAGAGGAAAACACAGCACGAAATCATTAGCTTTGTCCTCAATGTAATTCTGCAGATCTTTCTGCTGCGCTATTAACCAAACCTATCTTCGGCAGAAATAAAGCTACAGTATATGATAGACTATATGAAGCATATCAAAGCACTTATTTCTTTTCCGCTGGAACATGATGCGCATATGAATGTTTAGATGACGGAAAGCGTGCACCAACGTTACAACAGCTCCAGGCTTACATCACTGATGGCAGAGTGGACATCCCGAACTTCCGGAAAGACCTTATGATTTGTGCTAGAAGTAAGTTAAAGGAAACAGGACTCAGAAAGGTGAGTAGCAAACGTTTTGCTGTTCCCTTTATCTCTCAGTACGTTTTTCCTGAAGGATAATACTACAGACACTGGCTAGCAGCTTTGCTGTGCAACATACGCTCTGCTTAATTAAGAATAGTCAAGAATTAGCTATTCCACATACTAACCATATGGGCTGCAATACATAAACGCGTAATCTAAATCATCCCCCATCTTAAAGAGATCTGGTGCAGGTCTTTGAAATCAAAGCATTCATGGATTCTACATTTCAGCTTCTTTACCTCTGTACATTTTAAATTACCAGACTAAGCAGCCTTTCAGCAGACCTTACTCCAACAGTCCAGTTATTCTCAGTGCTTTTACTTTCAGGGCGACTCAGGAGGAGCATTAGTCTGTTTAAGAAACAGTGAGTTCGTTGTATATGGAGTGGTATCACTCAGGTACACGCCGAAGTGTTCTGTCTCAGCGGACGTACAAGCATTCACGAAAGTGACGCAGTACCTGTCATGGATGAAAAGAACCATGGCAAAGTTAAACGCATAATCGAGGACTTGTGCACTTGACCTCAGAGCACCGCACAAAAGATCAGCATGCTGCTATCAACTTACTGGGCTTGCAAAGAATACTGAACAAAGCTTGTGCCACACATCTGGCAATGACATATAAGTATGAATAGCTTCTGGAAAAAATAAAAAACTAATAAGCAGGTTTGTTTGTTGAGTAATGTGTCTCACCCCACCATTTTCATTGATATACCGTTTCTCGAAACCTGGCTGCCCCAGCTAAGCATGAACAATTTCTCTTAATAAAGAATAACTATGAAGTTACTTTGTTTTCCCGCTCGAGTGCGTGCTCACTTTTCTCCACGCTACTTATAGTTTATTAATGCGATCATACAAGAGAATCCTTTAACAGCTTGTGTCTTTTCCATTCGAAGCGCAGAAATGCTGCATGTTGAACTAAGATCACGTTCATTTAGGCCAAGTAACCGCAGGCAGAAGGCCTAAGCTGAGGCCGGAAATCCAATCCACTTGGCCCAGTAACCATAAACTGCCCAAGCGTAAACCGAAAATCACCTGTGGCTTTTGCTTAGGCTGGGTGATGCTGCATAAGCTAACGGAACTTGACTTTACTTCCTGCTACAGTACCCATCAGGCGTCCAATGGAAAAGATCCAAAACGTTTTCTGTTCATTACGGAAAGTCACATTTCTGCAATGCTTCTTGCCGCAATGGCTTTTGATCAGCATTGGTTGCTTTGTAGGCAAACGTAGCGTAAGCGCAAATAGCAACATGTGGCGCAACGTCATTCCTATTATATCACCATAGTTTTTGTGAAGATACGAAACATATAAACTTGTTTTGCTGCTTGTTCATTAGTGAGCTTGCTTCTGCAGCAAAATTATGAGTTACACGTTGTTTCGTTACTCATAGCTGCGTGTGCCATGGCTGACGAGGGGATGCAGCTCATTCTGAGTTGTTGAGGCGTCATCCCACCAGTTGCAGCTGGATAGAGTCAATATTTGTTTTAATTAACCAAAATGCTTAAATTGGACTTTGAAATCATTTTAACTTGTGGAAACATGAAGAGCCATATGAGAAACCTTTTGGTGCCCATAATTTGTTCAGTGTTTCTTCTGATCAATTACAGTGAAGTAAGCACTTGTAATATTGCCTCTACAAATAACGAGAAGTCGACAATAGTATTAGGTTTGAATTGGTATGACGATGAGTCAAGAGCTATCTGCAACGCTGCCTTACGTGTTATTTCAATAAAAAGAGAGCCCCTATAATAGCATCACTTCTGATCGTAGTTTGCTCAGCTTTCCAAAGCAAAGGTTTTATCGCTGCATAGGTTTCTCTGTGTCCTTAGAAAAAAATTTTCAGCTCAGAAGTGACTGGTGCATGCATTATCTCTTTCATTTCTTGCTCCAAGGTGAATAGTGGGTGCTTAAGACCTTCTCGAGCGGATGAAGCAGGAGATGGTGAGGGCACATAAATTCATGCCCACATTAAGGACAAAGCAGCGTTTCAAACTTTAGCTTCACACGGTTTGCATAGTGATGGCAGCTGTGTGGTAAAGAAAGCTGTTACGTAACCAGGCAGTGCCTTTGGACAGTAGTTCTCATCGTTCGCTTCCAACTGCGGGCTTCAGCTTTTTAGTATGTTGTATGTCAGTGCACACTCGCTTTGTTTATTATTCATATTCTGTCAGTATAATGTTCCACCACTATGCCTTGTGACTAGAAAACGGTAAGCATAAGTTTCTGTGCTCATCGTTGGCTTTTATACTTTCCTCTGCCAGGCTATATTGGGTATTTCCTTTCGACGCTCTGTCCCTTACTCTCTGATACGTTATGAGTGATCAATCCATAGTTCGTCATCAGTAACGATTCTATCAAAGAAGAGGTCAACTTCCCTCTAATAGCGATCTGAATTATGTTGCCACGTGTCTATGCACTATTACTTATGCAACGCTATTAGCTGTTTTCAGGCTCACTTTGCAGGAATAAGTGAAATTCTGAAACTTCCATTTACGTAAGTGGATATGCGTTCTACTAACCAGAGTGGGATGCTCATTTGAACCAGATTATAGATAATGCTTTCAGGGGTGTTTATTGAGAATATTAACGTTAGAAGTGTGAAGCAATGCCCATCTTAATTCATGAATCTCAATCGCCAGACAAGGACACGAAGAAGGTCATCGTAAAGATGATGGAGCAGTGCTGCGGCTCTGTCAGCGTCAGAGCTGCATACATGCAAGAGGAAAATCTGCCTCATTACGCATCGTATGCAAATAGTGTTAATATTTGACGTCGGAAAGCATTCTCAAAATTAAGTGGCATGAAGTAATTAAGGAGACAGTCAATATACAGACGCAGCTCTGATGATGAGCTAAGCAAGTGCTTGTTCATCCGCTTCCTGAATTTCTGTTGTCAAGTAGCAGATAAACTTGGTTATTATTTCTCCTTATGAATTCTTTATGAAGTAGACTGAAGACAGCTCGTACTGGAGAGGTATGACATTGAGCGAAGAGGGTTTACCCGTTCAGTTGCGCCAAACGAGTTGCAAGGTCACAATTGTGTGCTGGTCAGGCACGTCATATTGCCAAATGACAAAAATTAGTCAACAATTGCAAACCGCAGAAGTCCCACTGTTTAATATGACTGTGTACTTAAATTACAATCAGGGGAACAGAGTCACCATGTGTTCAACTTGGATGAGTATGAATAAGCGTATCCTTAGTTTATTCCTTAAGCTGTGAAATAACTGAGGGCTCTCCCCAGTGCGCGCTAAATTTTTGTAATTTGTAACTTCAGGCATTTTGCGGACAACCTTTTTATAAACCAATATTCTCAACGGAAGATCGAGCAAGAAATCGTATTTCAAATGGAATTGAAGCGAGAAGGCACTCTCATCCATGGATTGCACTTCTGATCATAAAGGAGGCTAACCTATTCGCACAGTGCGGGGGCAGTCTGATACATTGGAAGCACGAGAATGCTTCAGCTCTCATTTTGACAGCTGCTCATTGTGTCATAGATCGGTAAGTTAAGGTTTTCACGCTCCTTACTGAATTTTGCTCTTGCTGTCGTCTGCACCGAAATTCAGTGCGTGTAACAGTTAGTTTGTGTTGCATATTTGCACGCACAGCGCTGTTTGTTCGGCTTGGATCTCTTTACTAATGGCAACACACGCCTTACCGCAAAGCACATCGTTTCAGAAAAACTGCAAGCGAGCTAGCGTAACAGATTAGAGAGTTAGGTATGACCTAGAAGACATGCAAGCTGTGAGCTAACGTTCAGTTGCGTTTCATCTAACATAACTCGTCTACAGATTTGAAGCCTATCTCCTTCTAGCAATCTGGTCAATCCGTTCCTTGAAATTAAGTAGACTAGGTAAAAGGCATATACTCATATTGAAGCGGTGCCTAGTGGAAATAGGCAAGAGCTTCCTGGAACTCTAGGAACATATGAAAGCTTTCTAGATTTCAAGAGAACGCCATCCTTAGTCGAAATGTGTAATGATGACAAACATTTGAGTATTCCCTAGTTGCCTGTTGATAGTTAGGTCACTAAACGCTTGATGTTCTGTAAAAAACGATGAGAGTGCACCTGCTGCTGTTTTCATGAGAAAAAGGCAAGTTTCTTCAAGAACGTAGTAACAGGCATTAAAAGCAATAAGATAGGCATTGTATACCATCTGCTCTTTGCAATATCTTCTGTGGCAGTGCTTTGATAGTTTCAAGTTTAATTTAAATTTCAAGCCCAACTTGTTAACTCTGAGAACCCTCTGCGATGCTTACTCATTGCCTAATGTTGAGAATCTATATCAGGAAACTATCGTTCTCCTCTTTCCTGCATGACATTACCGCATGAGCATTAGTGCGTGATATTAATATGACTTCTGTAATTGAGCTACAGCGAAACGGGCAACAACTTCGCGAATGATGGTCAACACAAATCTTTTCACCGAGTGTGTATCACCTTAGACTTTTGAGGCATCACTGTCGTGTCGACTGTATAAAACAATTTCCGCATTTAAAACTATGAATCGCAGCACAAATCATTTTGAAAATAGTAAACTTTGTAAAATGCTTTTCGCAGTCTTGAAAATATGCCTTGTCTCGTCTTGAGCAGAGCAAATCACAGCTTCGCTGTAACTTAATAGTTTGCGTATGTCCTGGTCTGAAGGAAACATTTTTCTTAAAACTGTTTCGTATAATCTGCTTATCATTGGCGCTTATGAATGATGTTTGTCATTCTTAGGCTACGCTGTCGTGAACGGGAAGCAGCTTGGGAAAAGGTGAACAATTCCTCATTCGAAAGGTAAGTTTATGATGACTGCCGCACTGAAAGCCTTATGGTTTTATCGCTGGCAACTGCAACTGATCAACTGCGAGAGACAAAGAGTTGCAATAAAGAGCAGTTGACTTTAAAGATGTGACGTTTAGCAAAGCTGTCAGTGGACAATCTTTCAGGCACATTAACCACTCACGGTACATGGAAGACACTAGTGTAACATAAGGCTTTGCCATTTTAATTTTCAGAAAAAAATGGCTGAATTGCAACGGTTGACGTAAACTTGCGTAAGACATATCTAACGCGAGTCATACCTCATTATAACCTGAAAGAAACAATGATAAATATGCAAATTTGTAATGGAATAAAATTATCAGATTATGATGCAAGAAGGTGCAGAGCTTCC
The DNA here is from genome assembly GCA_000797535.1 of Trichuris suis. Lineage (NCBI taxonomy): Eukaryota > Metazoa > Nematoda > Enoplea > Trichinellida > Trichuridae > Trichuris > Trichuris suis. The sequence goes on along the minus strand of KN538375.1, from coordinate 1,692,506 downwards.
CTAAATGTGACTGAAAGCAAGGAATAGCTTATCTACCTTATCACCATTACGTCTAGCCTGCTTATGCTAAGCCTGGGCTACGTGCTGTTTGAAATATTAATATTATCTTAACAATCAGTGCAGCTCAAAATGCTGCGATATCAAAATCATAGAAATCAAAATCCTGAGTCCTAAAATGTTATGTGGCCCTGTCTTAGGGTTTTACTCCTGAAAGTTAGGAACCTGAGTAAGTGCACTCCGCTTCAGGTGTTACCCAGCTGCAACTGCTTCAGCATTTCACCTTGGAAATCTCAGGTCATTCAAACGTCTGACCCATCCAGAATTTAGATTTAATCCTGGGTTTGGAGAAGCCGTTTAGTATTTATGCATTTTCATATTTGGGATCATCTGGTATGCCGATCTTTTAAGGTTTGAAGTTTATTATGCATTTAAAAGAATTCAGGATCTTTCCTGTTTGCTGCCCACCAGTCATACTGTAACTTTTCCTAAGCCTTCGCCTGAGCCTAATCCTACGCCTAAGCCCAAGCCTAAGCCTAAGCCTCAGGAACTGTCGTCACAGTAGCCTGGCTTAGGCTTAAACTTAGGGGAAAGGTTAGGAAAAGTTACAGTATGACTGGTGGGCAGCAAACAGGAAAGATCCGAATTCAGCACTCTGCCTATCGAGACCTGATTCCTCAACCTTCATGGAGTTTCCATTTTGACAATTGTGATCCCTTTAGGGTGTCTGAAACAAATCTGTTTTTGTCTTTTCAGAGACCCTGTGTTTAAAGGACCATCCTTTGCCATTTTACCTTGAATTGATCTTTTGATATTTTGAAGTTCAGGATTTTGAAATAGACCCTCAGCGGCACGTCTTAAATTTTCCCTAGTTTAGAAAACAGTGTATAAATGGCCAAGTGGAACTAAAAGTTTTTTACTTTTGCAGGCCCGAAGGTTGTCCGTTGGCTGATGCCGGAAGCGTAACTGCTTACCTTGGCATGCACGACTTGGGACGGCTAACTTCAGTAATGAAGAAACTTCACGCCACTGCAATAAGAGCAGCGAAATTTGATAACACCAAAAGAACCGATGATATTGCGCTAATCAAATTGGAAAAAGAGGTCACATATAGCGTAGCGACACAAGGAATATGCCTGCCTGCGGAAAATGAAGATCTGCCTCCTCCTGAAATCCCTTGCTTAGTTGCAGGATGGGGACGCTTACGTAAGTGCCAAACTATGATATGCAGTTAGCTCATTAATTTCTGAATGAATCAAGAGAAAATGAGTTGCAGGTTTCAAGAGGATATGAGCTAGGCAACTGAAGAGAAAAATCTGTTTGTAATTGATTCATAGGCTCTTGAAACGAGTGAAAAAAATTTCAGCCAATATTTCAATTATTGTTGTAGATATACATATTTTCTTTCTTTCTTTATTTATTTGTTTGTTTACTTAAGTAAACAGCCGTTCAATTATAACTACTTTATTATCTGAGCTTTTGAGCACAAAGGCTCTCTTTTCTTCTGCGTCTAACTCAAGTGGTTATGACCGATTAGACGTTGACACGCTGTACGTAAAAAATTTATTTCTTCACTGCTGAAGAATGGAAATGAGCAGTACTGAAACCTCAGCTTACAGTAATTTGATTCGGATGGTTATTCTCACCAAAAAGACCAAACTTCTGTCCCTCAGTGTGCAAGGGAATTGAACGAAAGAATGCATTTAGGATTTGCATTGCCTATTTAAAGCAGTGTCGGTTTGAATGTTTAGGAGATGGATCAAATGCACATAAGTTACAACAATTCCAGACTTACATCATTGATGGTGAAATTAGGAACCCATACTTCCGGAAGGACCTCATGATATGTACTGGACATAGAAAAAAGCATACTGGAGTCAGAAAGGTTGGTAGCAAAAATTTTGTTCTTCCACTTATATGGTCAGTACGCTCTGACTGAAAGATAGCAACTAGCAAGTTAACTGTACAAGCTATGCACTAGCTAAGTATTAATAAGATTTGGTCTTATCCATTAAGCATGTCAGCATCCTGTACATTGACTGAGCTTGAAGGCTGCAAACACCTAACTTAACCCCACTTCAGATATACTGCTTTACCTTATAGGCTGAATTTTAAAGACAGTAGGCAAAATGTGATTTAATAATGGTTAGACTACATTGACAACGCTTCATTTATAGCATAGCTTCCAAAAAGGCGTGAAAGTCTTCTGAACATGGTTAAGCATTGATAAACAATTAGAGGATGCAATTTATTGCACTTCCACGTGGGGTTCCATCCGTCAATAAATCAGGGTGACAAAGTAAATTACATGAACATATCACTCTTTTATAAAGTACTAATTTGGAAAGTACGGCCTAGGCCATACTGAGAGCCATTTGAATGATTGCGTCTGCTTGAAGAAAACATGCATGTGCATCCGCAGCCTTCAATAGACGTTCAGCTGGCAAACCAGTCATTCTCACTTTTTTTTTACTTTTAGGGTGATTCAGGAGGACCATTAGTGTGCCTGAGAAATAATACGTTTGTCGTCTACGGAGTGGTGTCGTTTGCCTTCCGAGAAAGCTGTACAGATAAGCAAGCATTCACGAAGCTAACACAGTACCTGCCATGGCTGAACACGGCAATATCACAGTTAAACGGATAATTGAAGATTAGCATATAAAACTTCGAAGCGATACTCAATTAATACGAATCTGTGCGACATGAAATAAAAAGATGGACAAGTTCGTAATGCCGAATGACAAAACTCTGAACGATTGCGAACCTGAAAATCAAAATACACAACGTCGAAATTCTGAACGTTATAAACGGTCACTTGTGCCTCTTTTACGCTTATAGCTGCAAAATAAACAGTATATTTCAACTGGAAAGGAGAAGAGCTTTACCTGACCGACTTGAATTCAAGGCGCCCTTTGTGCTCCTCTGTTAGGCTCAGCTAACCTGAATTTCACAATACGCGAGTGTTTATACTTGCACAAATATATGCTGTTATTGCCAATATAGAGCGCTAGGCGTTCTATCGTGCTTTTACGCCTATCTGAGATAAATCCTCTTTTGAATTTGCAAATAACCGTCTTTCAGAGAATATTGTTCATTATTTTTCTGGAATCACGTTTTCGGGATTTTGATTAAAACCCAATAAATGAAAACTGCCCCGGCCCGTTGTAGCATAAGAGAAACTGAAACAGCATTAGCAAACTTTTTCTTGAGATGGCAGACTTAAGCATATGGTTAACATGGGCGCCATTTCTTGACGATCACTTTATAACTTTTCAACTTCCAGTAATTTAGGAATCAGGAAAACTTTACAATGAGGCGACGTCTTTCCAAATTCATAAGAAATACAGCAATTGGTGCACGTCGTCACATGCCACTGTTTATACAGTGGCTTAAGAACACAATCCCCACATTGAATGAATTCGTGTCAGGGCGTGATGATTGCGGTAAACTGTGATTCTCATGGTGGAACATGTGCCCCACCATCAGGGTTTGAAATCCAAGGGGGCCGTAAGGGGGGTACATGCCCCACCTGAGCCATCGTATGGAAGGAGATAGGAAGGTATGGTATGCGGCTCGGGTATTCGGCCGCTATGCTTGCATTCAGACTTTTGGAGCGGACGCCGTTCCCCTCCACCACTTCAGCCAATCAGCGCTCGCGAAGGTTACCAATCACAACAACGTTGTACACAAACGCTTTCCCCATATAAACTTGTGTACTTACATTCTCACATCCAACTTTTGAAGCCGATTACCCCCTGATGCGTCGCTGGGTCCAATTAGCGCGCTCGAAATTGAACAATCAGAATAGGGGGCGCAAGCGCTCAGAAACTCTCAGAGGGGGGTGTTCATGACCCTGAGCTTGAGAAACACTGCACTAAAACATTAGTGAATCTGTTGATGAATGATGCTGGCATGTTCACCTTACAGCTGTTCTTTCGTTACGTCAGGTACTCTATCTCAACTCTCATTACATCAAATAACAAAAGTCTCACCCTACCTCAAAAGCTTGAATCAACCAATGGGCAATTAAATGGGTTAGGTTCAAAATCCCGAAAGTCTAAATCCTGATGTGTCAAAATCCTGAAGTTGAAATCCCGGAAGGTCGAAATCCCTGGATGGGCCAAAATCCTGGAAGGTCGAAAAGTCAGTGACCTAAAGAACAAGACCAGTATAATAACACCTCTACTCAAATGCATTCCTTATCTAGATGCCAATGCAGAACTTCTGCAACGACATACTTTACAGCGCATTTTCGACCTATTCGGGATTTCGACCTATCAGGATTTTGACCCATCCGGGATTTCGACCTTTCGGGATTTTGACCGTCAGGATTTTGAACTATCAGGGTTTCGACTTCTGGGATTTTGACCGCCGCCGTAATTAAATGGATAAATAGACAGAAGAAGCAAAGTTTACTCTGCTGATCAAAAGATATTGGAATTAGATCTGACAGAGATACTTCCAATACTTTAAGGGATATTAGATGTCTTATTGAATACATAAGTCTTCTTAACGGGGCGGTAGATTTTCATGTTGTAGAAGCTTTTATTGTACGGTATTTTATTTTATTGTTTCTGACCTGTGTAAACCGGAAAGCTACGGGTAATGAAAACTGAAAGCACAACGGGTACCCACCATACAATAAAAGCTTCTAAGCAACAAGTTTAAAGCGAAACTTTGATGCGCAGGCTCAACGTGTCTAAAGTGAGTACTTTAAACTCTGGATTTGCCATTAAGGGCGAGTTTAAAGTGATTACTTTAAACCTAGAATCTGGTACTTTAAAGCAACCAGTGTAAAGTGAAAACTTGGATCTTTCCTGTTTGCTGCCCACCAGTCATACTGTAATGTCGCCTAAGCCTAAGCCTCAGGAACCGTCGTCACAGTAGCTTAGGCTTAGGCGAAGTTACAGTATGACTGCTGGGGAGCAAACAGGAAAGATCCGAAAACTTGATTTTCAGGTTCATGCAGTTTAAAGTGTGTACTTTAGACTCTGGAATTTGTAATTTTAGGGCTTATGCGTTACTGATAATGACAGATGAGTCGAGTTGTTGACAACAACCGATTAACATAATTTTTTCATATAAAACTGACTTTTTTGTCAGTACCAATCATTTGAGCACCGATGACGGAGCGCGCTAGTTCCGAAAGCTCTGCGTAACAAAAACTTGTTACAACAAGGAAGTTCGTAACTTGAAAATGAAAACATATGGACGTGTTGCCAACTCGCCAATCTTTAATTATCATAGCTTGTGTAAATGGCGCACATCTCTTAAGCACAGTTTACGTGAAAACATGAAACATATTTTGTTTTTCAATTGTTTTCCTGCTGTTTGATCAGCCAGTATGTTTCGGCACGAAAAACGCCACTTACACAATTTCCCCTTACTCATGGCTGTATGGGCTAAGTTTCGTTGATGAGGAAACGCAAGCTGTTCTACACGTTGAAGTATCATCCCACTCGTTACAACTCGACAGAGTCAATATTTGCTTTAATTAGCCGCGATGCTTAAATTGAATTTTGAAATCATTTTCTTTAGTAGAAGCATGAATAACGATATGAGGAATCTTTTGGTGTCCATAATTTTCTCAGTGTTTCTACTGTTCAGTGACAGCGAAGTAAGCACTTGTAAAACCCTCTTCACGTATGGAGAAAGCTATGGTATATTAGGTTTCAATTAACGAGCAGAAGTCAGGCACTGCCTGCAACGCTGCCATACGTGTTATTTCAATAAAATCAGAACGCTTAAAATAGCATCATTTCTCAGCGTAGCTGCTTCGCTTTGCAAAGCATATTGGGTATTCCCTTTCGGCGCTCTGTCTTTTACCTTCTGCTACGTAATGAATGACCAATCCATGGTTCGTCGTCAGTAATGATTCTATCAAAGAATAGGTTAACTTCTTTGCCACGGCGATGCAGGTTTTGTTATCAGGCTTCCATGCACTGTTGTTTATGCAACGCTTTGCACCGAGCCAACTTTATGGAGACAGTGTGCTTTTGATGATTTCATGGGCAGAAGCAAAGCTAATTTTAGGAATATTTGTCACTTTATCAATAGTCATTAGCAGTCTAACGGAATCATGCCATGTAGGAGCCGAGTGAAGTCTATCATGGCGTCAGTGGCTCCATCTATTAATACTGTTACATGCGTAATGCTTCTATGAATATTTCGGAATTTTCAGTCCATTCATGGGCATTTGTCTATGGCAAAGCAGTACTGTCGCACTGTGCTGAAAGTGGTCGCTTCTGTGCATGTTCAGAGCACATAAAACAGATCGCAGAGCGCTGCATTAATGGAGGTTATTCATTCAGGCTAGTTACGTTACTGAAAAGCTGTTGCAAGTCCACGCTTTCTGCTGGTGAAGCAATTTGTAATTGAAAAGAGTCATGCTACTGCCTAATTCTGTTAAAACTGTAATCAGCAAAAAGAATTCAACTTAAGCCAAATCTGGAAAGAGTTCACCCGTTCAACTTGAATGAGCAACAGTAGAAGGGGTCGCTTGCTTTTGCCTTCTGAATAACTGAACACATATTCCTGCGCGCATTCAATTTCTGTCGCCTGTGAATTATTGCAGGAATCCTTTTGCGGGAAACCCTTTTTTAAACCAATATTCTCAACAAAAGATAGAGCAGGAAACCGCATCTCAAATGGAGTTGAAGCAAAAATGCACTCTCACCCATGGCAAGCGCTTATACATGTGGACCATCCATTAATCTTTAAATTTTGCGGTGGAAGTCTCATGCATTACAAGCAAGAGAACTTGTCTGATTTAGTTTTGACTGCTGCTCACTGCCTCGTAGATTGGTAAGTTAAATTCTTCAAGCTTCATGTTGGTTCTAGGCTCTTGCCCACATGTGTGCCAGGAATGCAGTGGACAGCGTCTAGTTCAGTTTGTGTGCTCATTTTAATTAAGGCAATCCATTTGGTATAAGCAAAATGCTTTATAAGGTAGCGTAACCTGTAAATTTATTGCCTTCCTGTCATATCAGCGAAATGCCATATCAAGATGGGATCTGCACATGCCAAGGATTTTACTTTTCTTTACAGGCCTACTGATCGTTAAATTTCTGAATATACCTTTCTATCTGTACGTAGTAGTGCTTTCTGAAGAAGACAAGAAGGCTGCGTAACTAATATGAGCGCATTAAAAGTAACAGCCATCTCTGCTTTTTAATAATTTTATGTGATAATTCGAACCTATCCCGCTGGCTTTTAGGCCTTCTCGATTCCTGCACTGATTCTGGCCTTATTTTAGACGAAAGCAAAGGGTGCTTCAAGGTTGCTAGTCATCTCCTTTCCCGTTATATTAATGAAATTATTTATGGTATTATTAATAATATTTACATAAAAATGCCGTGTCAGCTTATGAATCCAGAAGACTATGAGCCATCTATGGTCACATTTATTACAGAAACCAATTAGCACGATTTTCTAGGCTGAATCAACCGCTACTTTTCCTCAAAGCTCTTTCGTGCAGGTTGAGTTGCGATTGACGTTTCTCGTACTTAGGGAACGTTACCACAAAGAAAGAAGAACTTGGCAGAAGGTGAAAAACTTCTTCAGTCGTTTGTTCAAAAGGTAAACCTACGATGACTGCTATTACTCATCCGCTATATGTTTATTGTTGCCAAGTGCAAATGATCAGCCATGTTGAATCAGAGATAGGAATTATAACTGAAGCTTTTATAACTTACAATTTACTAATCCAGTCGCAAAGCAATCTGCCAAAGCTGTTAGCTATTAACAGCATGTTGCCTACGGCAATGCCCCATTCTCAGAGAACAATGAACAGAGTGCAAGAAATAGCATGAAGTTCTCACGCAATACTTAATGTGAATCACAGATCATAACATGAAAGTGATTTTAGTAAATATGGTAACTTAGTAAAATCTTCTGGTCATTACGAATGAAAGTATGTCTTATCCTCCTTATCACCATTATGTCTAAGCTTCAGGTGCCAAATGACTTCAAATTACTACGTCAATTAAAAGGCAGTGACAATTTTTCTTCTGTGCAAGTGCAAATGAAGAAAATCCAAAAGAAAAGGAATAATAGTTTTGTTGAATGACAAACCACCTATCTTTTGGCAGGTATGATGGTGTGCCATTAGTTGACGTCAACAGTGTTACTGTTTTCCTTGGCGTGCACGACTACAAGCGGCCATCCTTAGCAATGAAAGGACTAAGGGTGACTGCAATGGTAGCCGGAGAATTTGATTCCGAAGATGTCACTGAAGATATTGCATTAATAAAATTGGAGAAAGAAGTTCCATACAGCACCGTGATTCAAGGAATATGCTTGCCTGCAGAAAATGAAGGTCTGCCTCCTCCTGAAAGCCCTTGTTTAGTGACAGGATGGGGACGCTTACGTAAGTCCCAAGAAACGTAGCTGACATGACTTTTCGAATAACCCAGCTAAACATGCCAAATTTGAACATACTTACATAGGACCGCTAGAAAGTGCATCGTGAGTTACTATTTTTCCTAACGTTATAACAGATAAGCTATACTAACCCGTCTTTGTGAAATTCAGAATGTCTCACATCTCAGCTGTGAATTATGCTCAGAAGATATTAATATAAAGCAAAACAGAGTGCAGATGACTGCGGATAGCGTACAAATGCATTTATTTCGTGTTCGCTTAAAGTATCATGTAAAAGTTCATTAGCATAGTGATTCAACTAAGAAATTCGAATTTTCTTAAATTCCCTCCCGTCGAAACACCGCACTATCAACAAGATATACACAGCAGTAGCGCTGAACTGAATTCCATAACCATCTTTCAGCATTTGAAGTGACAGTTTCCTACTGACCTGCTTCGCTATTACTACCAATCACTTTCACCTACTACCCCATATGGGAGGCATATCCATAGTAAAATCTTAATTCATAAACGTTCAGTCAAGATTTTGGAAGAGCTTCCTTCCAGAATCTTCATAGCTCTGACAAGTTTGAGTTAATGCTGATTCATTATAAAAGTTTAGGCAGTGGACGATATGGGACAAAATTACGACAGTTCCAAACTTACATCGTTCACGGAAAGGTGAGCAATCCATTCTTCCAGGAAAAATTGATGATTTGCACTAGAAGCGAGACAAATAATACCGGAGCGAGAAAGGTGAGTCAGTAAAGTTTTGTTGTTCCGTTTATGTCGACTTTACAGTCTCATTGAAATATTCCAGCTAAGCACAATTTACAATAGTTAACCATTAATACAACAACTCCTTAAATAACTGCTCTTTCTTTATCGCGAGTGTGCTCCAGCTGAAATTCCATAGCTTACCTTATATAGGCTGAACTTCAAAGGCGCTGATAGGCACGCTGATTGAATATTAAGGAGGCAGGAGAGGAAAAGCGATTCTGCTAAACAATAGTGTGCTGAAGAAATGATAAAATTTTCTAAACGCGACCTATACGTTAATAGAGAAATAGAAAATACAAAAAAAAACTGAATACGCCTTCGTGTATGGCAGATTACTTTTGTTGATAATTCACAGACCATAGCAAAAGCCAGGAAATAAATATGAGCAAAAACGCGCCATATTTACGCGTCAGATCCATTAATGAATCATCTTCCGCTTCAATGAGATCCATTAGAGGGGTTAGGGCCAAAATCCCGAAAGTCGAAATCCCCCATGGATCAAAATCCCGCATGGGTCAAAATCCCACATGGGTCGAAATCCCGAATAGGTCGAAAATGCATTGTAAAG
>KN538375.1:1672616-1682700 GCA_000797535.1 Trichuris suis | reverse complement strand
TTCGGGATTTCGACTTTCGGGATTTTGACCGCCACCGCCATTAGAGTTATTGCACCTGCTTCATGGCAACATGCGCGTGTAGGTCATTGAAGCGAAAGTATTCATCACTGCTGCACGCTGGACTCTCAGCACAAGTCAGCTGCTTTCAGTAGGCCATTTCTTTAACAGCCCAATTATTCTCACTTACTTTACTTGCAGGGTGATTCAGGAGGACCATTAGTATGCTTGAGAAATAATACGTTTGTCATTTACGGAGTGTTGTCGTTCGGTTTCGAAGAAGGTTGTTCCGACCTGAAGGACAGGCAAGCATTCACTAAAGTAACGCGTTACCTGTCGTGGCTCAAGAAAGCAGCCGCAAAGTTGCATACGTAATTCGAACTGCTGCTCAGCAGATGAATAAATGTTGCAGCGTGACAGGGACTGGATCACAAGCGAGAACAACTCTACGAAACTTCTTCTCAAGACAGGCGAACTTTGCTTACGCTGGCATGTGATGCATTAAACATTGCACCATCTTCTTTTAATGATACCAGCTTTCCAACATGAGTCGTGTAGAGATGTTTCAGTGACATGAAGTTATCCTTAAAGCTCCTTATGCAATTACAATTACAAGATGTGCCCAAAACTTTGGAATGAACATGCATACGTACAAAATTATAGCTATTGCGTTAAACACTTATTTTGTTGGAACTGTTAAGGGGTTGGGCGACAGAATTCAAAAAGAGAAACTGGCTTGACAAGGCAGGCAACTGTTCTTTTATACTTCCATTTAAGTAGACCTCATCGCAGTTAGCAACTATGAAATGCATGCAGAGGTTAAAGTGTGAAGTGCACTCATGTGTAGCTGGTAATACATTCAGCAAAGCAACCACTGCCGACGAGATGTCAGCACCGAAATACAGCTTGACATATTTCACATGTTTGACAGCAGCTTATGCATCAGCATTAGGTTAAGCTAAACAAGAAATATTTATGAGGATGGCCAGCCATCTTGATAAGATCGCACATGATGCATCATCAAAATTCAGGCGCTCTACAACTTTTCTCTGCTGCTAAGGCTTTTGAACAGCTTTTGTGAGCTATGCGGAAATATAGCGCACGCGTATAGGTGGCAACGTGAGCTGCAGCGTTAATGCCAATAAATTTGCGTAAACACGTAAGGTTCTTACGTCTTTGTTTGATTAGCCGCTACGTTCTGTATGAAAAACGCAACTAACGTATTTTCCCATTATTCACAATTGCATGCGTTGACCACAGCCGACAAGCGAATGCAACACTGTTTTAGCCTTTCGGAATATCATCCTACTCGGCTGATAGTGAGCACAGTCAATATTTGCTTTACCTAAGCACAACGCTTAAATTGAATTTTGGAATTGTTCTTTCTATCAGAAATATGTGCTCAGATATAAGAGATATTCTGCTGCCTATACTTTGCGCAATGTTTCTACTGTTCAATGGCAGCGAAGTAAGCATCAGTAGCCATCTCAGCAAATAAGAAGAAAAAGGAGAGAGCGCCAATATGTGGGATCTGAATTAATGCTAATATCGTACGTTCTCTCATCGCAAATAGAATAGCAGCACCGGAGGCTAAGTTAGCGTTTCTCAATTTTCTGCCTTGTGTTAACGTTACGTTGACTGAAATTAATGGGATACCCGCGTTGACGAAGTGCACATTTTGTATAAACTATAATATGCTATTCTTTCCATGCCATAAAGTCAGCATGTTCAAGAAGCGACCTGAGCTCTGATAGTTTCACTTGTAGAAACACGTGCTATATTCTATCAACTAGCCTAACCTGTTCACTTTGATTCACTAGAATTAAACCTTTCTACAGCGTAGGGAAATTGAAGGAACAGTGCATGCATCGAAAGTATTGCTTTTTTATGTGAGTGATAGGCTAACGACGATTCTACTCAGCTACGAAAGCTACTTTGACTAAATAAACTTTTCTTCATAACGGGATAACCAGCCGTAATAAAAAAACATTATACGTACGCACTTATATCCATCGTGCCTGCAATTACCAGAGAGGTACTGTTTCTCACACCTGAAGTTGCGCTGAACCTCTCGTTATGTAGCGAAACAGTAAGAAGCAGATTGTTCAGGACTTGTCCTCAGCCAAATGAGCCGTGTGTTGTTATATGACAAGAGATCCTGGATTTAGATTAATGCCATTGCAGACCATGCTTGATCGAAGAAAAGAAATGTGAAGAAAGAAGCCTGAAATAGGAAAAAGAAAAAAGTAATAAACACAGCCAAGAAATACAACTCATACAAAGACAGCTCAGGACAGCCAGTAGCGCGAATACGAGGGGTACTACCGTAAGACACATAGGAATGCAGGTGCAATCGCTGTTAATTTAAGTCGTTGTTCTACGCTGACCCTTTCTGGTCGCGATGAGCTCAGGCCGCGTAAGCTTAAGGTACAGCACTTCAAACTTAGCACGGTGTGCATCACAGCTGAACGAAAACCAATCAGAAGATAGAAAATAGGTTGTATAGTAACAATAGGCGGTTCCTGTGAGGGTTTAGTTTTGGTCACTTGCAATTTCAGGAACTTTGTGGAAAGCCTTTTGTTAAGCCGATATTCTCAACGAAAGATTTAGTACAAAACCGTATCTCAAATGGAATTGAAGCAAGAATGCATTCTCATCCGTGGCAAGCGCTTGTTCACATACTGGGTCCAAGATCGTATAAAACGTGCGGTGGAAGTCTGCTACATTACAAGCAAGAGAACGCGTCGGACTTAATTTTGACAGCTGCTCATTGCCTCGTAGATTGGTAAGTTCAATTTTTCATGCTTCACGTTGCCCTGATGAACGTAGCATTTAGTTGGAGCTCTCTGTTCATTGCAACTGAACCTGAGTCGACAAACGTCAGTATTAACGAGACGAACTAAGCGCTTCCTGAATGAACCTTTTTAAACTTTCGCTTCCCACTCGATCCGGACAACTGAGATTCTACCTGTACTTGCAAAATTGACAAATCTTGGTGCATACAGCCTTTCACGCAGCTATCATATCTACATTTTTGAATGATGTTACTAATTCTTAGGGAACGTTATCGAAAAGAGAAAACAGCCTGGGAAAAGTTGAAACGCTTCTTGGGTCGCTTGTTCAAAAGGTAAGGCTATGCCGAAGTGCATGTGGTGATGGCTAATGAGTAGACACTACTCTTTCTTCAGCTCTTCTAGTTCTTCTAGACTTGCATACGTTGCACACATTATTCGGTATCTTCTTTCGAGTGGAACCCAGCACTCTCACGGAATCAGTCCATCAATAATCCAGGACTTTTGTTCTTAGAAAGAACAAGGACTGGGCTTGAACACTTGGTCCTGGACCTTCAACTGACGTCCTGAGGCTTCTGCTATTCCAGCTAGCTTCACAACGATAACATTGTACCTCCGCACAATGAGTCTGTCACTGAAGGCGCAGTTTTGTGAAATATGCGTCACGGACTCGCAGGCACCACTCACTCGACACCGAACGCGCTGGTCTCCGCGTCAGTTCGATCACGGAGGGTCTGCGTGCGCGTGGGGACGAGCGACGTCCTAGTCTTGATTGCAGGGATGAAGATGTGCTCAGTCATCCCTTCTCCGCTGATCTACGCGTTACTGCGCCTATCACCCATTGTCCTGATAGGTTCTCAGAAGTCTTTCTTTCTGCTTTAGAGCAGCGCGCTCTTTTGCTGCATGGATTCCACTTGTATCAAATGTCTGCACTTCGTGACACAGGATTAGCTTCGATTCGCGTTTCTGGTTGAACCAGAGTGCGGCAGCAGTCTAAGCGGCTGGGTCAGGGCTTCGGCTCACTTTATACAGTAGTCAGAGAAAAGCTAAACTCCTACGTTTGTCTGAAATTCAAGAAACTGACAATCCACCTATTGCTGCGCGTATCAGCAAATTCACTAAAGGCTGTCCCTCGGTAGGTCGGCATATATCGGCTTTCATGGCGCTTCACGGGTTGTTCTTTGGCAGCGTGAATACCACGCGCATCGGGTGAGTGCACTTCTCTTCAGCATTGTAGCCGTTTGCACCTGCGTTGATTAAACCATAGTCCTGCCACGGCTTGGTGTAACAGGATCGTCACTCTTTCGCATCTGAACCTGCAACTTGAGCAAGGACAGATCAACTGACTCCTGCAGATTCATAAAGATTCATAAAGTGAAGTTTACTATGGGCCTTTGGCAAGTAGATGTCATCACACGTCATCGACACGAGCAGGTGGAACATGTGCTTTACCGCTGATCAAGGTTTATTCGCAGTAACTGACAAATCTTGGTGGGTACTGCGAATCCAGAAAAGAGAAACAAAAAATGCGTAAGCATAGCGTGTATACGAACAGAATATAAACCGTTATTTTTGGAAACGTCGAGGTTGCGTAGTGTTCGCTGTGATAAACACGTTCCAGAGTCATTAGTAGACTGCCCGGTTACGTTTTGTTCCAGTGCATTCCTTGGTTTTGCCACTGAATGATGCCGGGGTACATAGCTAGTCAAAGTCATGGGACGAAGGTGGGCTTCGTCCGCGTGTCATCGTCGGTGTGGTTGGCGTGTATTGCATGTGGTTTGCCAGTATCAGGGGCAAGCTGTGGGCTTGAATAATAGGCGTTGTGTGCTACGCATGAACCAACTGATTATTTGACAGGTTCGTTCTAGAACCATAAGACAGAGCAGCTCTTTCATACGGTCACTGATGGGCCAACTCATCATGCTCAGGGTTCGTTCGTTCTGAGCACATTATGCACCATGGGCGCCGATGATTACAGCGCCTGTGGCGCAAGACTCCGCCCCCGTAAGCTCAATAACGGCTTCTTTGATGCACATGTATTTAAGGCACTTTGCCTTGTGCCGTCTGTCGAGGGGATCTGCGCTCTCCCAGGGGATCGCAATGTCGACAATCCAGGCATTTTTGCTTTTGGTCAAGACCAGATCAGGCTTGTATGTGCTGTTGTTAGCTTTGGTAACTGGCTCAAGGAGGCATTGAAACCCAGACGCTTCCGCGAGTGATAGTAGTTTCTTTACTATAGCGTCATGGCGTCTCACGATGAGTCCGTGGTTGAAAGCACAGTGCTGGGTGACATAGGCAAGGGTTTCTCGGGCTCCGCTCACGCCGCCGCATCGCCGGCAGGGGACCCTCCCGTCGTCCGGATCAGCTTGACCCCGAAGGGTCTGCACACGCGTGGAGATGAGAGAAGTCCTTGCCATTATTGCCGCAATGAAACCATGCCCGGTCATGCCCTAGTAGATGTCATCACACGTCATCGACATGGGCAGGTGGAACATGGTAGAGATGGCGCGGCGATGGGTGACTGATCACTCACGGATCACCAGTATAGGAAACTAGAGTTACAACCAAACTCCAAGAGAAAGCCTTGCAACAACAGCAAGAATGATGAGTAGGAGGCAGCGTACAGTATGTCCCAAACGAGTTTAACCCTGTACTCTACACTCTCAGTGCCGAAACGCGCTGCCGCATTTAAAATTATCAAGTTGATAAAACAACATGGCATTTGCATAATGTGAAATAAAGTAAAGAAACCAAATGCACTAATAATTGTAGGTGTGACAAATCACTCACATTTGCAGGTACGATGGCGCACCATTGGTTAAAGCCAAGAATGTAACTGTTTATCTCGGCTTGCACGACCTCAGCCGGCCAAGCGCAATGTCCAGACGACTAAGCGTGACTGCAATGGAAGCCGGAAAATTCGATAATACTACTGTCACTGATGATATTGCGCTAATAAAATTGGGGAAAAAGGTTGCATACGACATAGCGGTTCAAGGAGTATGTCTGCCTGCTGAAAATGAAGGTCTGCCTGCTCCTGAAAACCCCTGTTTAGTAGCAGGATGGGGACTCTTGCGTAAGTGTCAACCCAGCAAATCTGACTGATTAATCTACCTTCTGAATGGGCCAGCGGAAAACCTTGCTTACGAGTTGCCGCCGTTACAAGTATTGCCTGACTGACAGAAGCCAAAAACCTAACTTCTCTTAGTTCCCTGTGCATGTGAACCTTATAAAACTGAGTGCTTCTGTTTAAACGTTATTCAATGTAAAGTGTGTTTGGTTCACACATATTGTAAAAGCAGCAACTGTCCGTTTCGCTAAACAGTGCTCCAGAGCGTGTTTGAACTACCTTCCCTTGTGGAAAGAGGAATCATGCAAGAAGCAGTATATATTCAAAACAGTATCTGTTTACACTGCGGTAGTTTATTATTTAGAGAAGTAAAATAATCGATGAACCCATAACAAGGTTTAACCGTTGTTACAAGTAAGCCTTGCGCGCACTACCGTATGGTAGCCAGTTACACATTTGAATCTAAAATGATGCTCAGGCTTTTGATGCATTTCTTATAACAGCTTATCTACCTTAATATCGATTTAAATATTTAGTGAACGGACGAACTGGGACAAAGCTACAACAATTTCAAACTTACATCATTGCTGGAAAAGTAGACAACCCGTACTTCCACGAAAACCGGATGATTTGCACTGCAAGTAAGACAAGAAATACTGGAGCCAGACAGGTGGGTAGCAAAGCGTTTTTATTCAACTTGTATCATCAGTCTCTCACGTCACAGCAAGCAACTTTGTTCAGCGTTTATTTGCAGTAATTAGTAAAAGTCTTGGGGGTACTGCGAATCCAGAAAATGTAACGCAAAAGAGCACAAATGCATAATTTGTAAATGAGAGGGAACACTTGTACGGTAGTCGCCGTCGTCATGTAGTGAACGCAGTAAGATCGGGCCGGTGATGATTCCGCCCATTTCATTGTCCGCGGTAGGTTATCTGGTCCGCGTTAGTCAAGTCCGGGGTGTATAGGTTCAGAGTCAGCCGGTAACGTCAAGTCAGGGTAAATCACCAGTTGAACAGGTTCACGGGTTTGGCGTCGCTGCCATGCGATGAGCTGGTTCGTCTTTTCAAGGGTGCTAAGGCATCATATTGATTTTTCTGCTGGAGTCAGTGTCAATCCAACGTCTTTCAGAGTGGTGTCGTTCTGGCCACACCAGGCTCCTCTGGCTCCAATCACAATTGCCCCAGTGCCACATTTACTCGTCTTCGTCAGTTCCTTTACAACGCCGCACAGTGGTCTATACTTCCAGCACTTCTCTTGGTGCCGTCTTGCCAGTGGCTCGCGCCCTTCATAAGGGATAGCCACGTCTATTATCCAGGATGTATCGTCTGAAGAAATGACCAGGTCGGGCTTAAAGGTCTGGCCATCGTATCGCAGCGTGGGTTCCTTCAGGCACTCATACCCGGACCGCTCAGCTAGTGCCGCCAGCTTGTTGGCGACCGCATCGTGGCGCCGCATGATGAGGCCTTGCGTGAACGCGCAGGTCTGAGAGATGTGGGCTATGGACTCAGGGGCTCCGCTCATATGCCCGCATCTTCGGCAGCAGACTCTCTGGTCACCCAGATCAGCTCGACCTCGGAAGGTCTGCAAACGCGTGGGGACCAGGTTTGTCCGTGCCTTGATGGAGGCACTGAAGCTGCGCCCCGTCATCCTTTCACCCGTTATCCACTCATTGCTGCAGCGTTCCGCAAAGTTTTGGAACCCCCTAGCCCCCTGATACGTGGCCAGGAACCGCACTTTTGGCTCTTCGGAAATTCGACGTTTTGCTGCCGATATTTCGACGTTCGTTAGCGTCGGAACCAGTAGGCGGCGCATAAGGCGGGATTTCATCTTTTGGTTGTGCTACAGGCATGCGGCAGCTTGTACGGGCGCGTCTGTGCTACATTCCATCTTCTTCAACAGTTTGAGAATGCAAAAATCAGACGTATCAGCAAGACTTGCCAAGCCGAGACCTCCTTCAGCCTTCGGTATGTAGAAGAAATCGTCACTCAGCGTTGTTGTCATGGGCAGGTGAAGAATGCGCTTCACAGCTTGCCTGATCATACGGTCGATAGTCCTCGCAGTATTAGCCAATGGGTTGCCCATCGTGAGCGTGTACAGAAACCGTGGCCAGAGGTACGTCCGTATCATTTCAATTTTCTGCTGAGGCTTCAGCTCAGCCTGGCAGATTCTCTCAATCAGAGAGGCTGCCGTTGCCACCTGATCTCTTCTTCTGCCTAATGGACAAAAGTCAGCTCCGAGGTACTTGATAAAACCTTATGCGGTAAAACATGGTAAAACAGTGCTGTCATCGGACGGATTCAAACGGAACCGAGGTTGCGTGTCGACGTTAACGGCTCATTTCTTTGGTACATGGTAGAGCCGGAGTGAACTGCACTTTTCAACGTTAACGGACAGGCTCCGAGCAACAAAGAAACGATAACAAGCCAACAACAAACTCTGGAGGCCTGCCTTGCAGCCACTCAACAACAATATGTCATCAGCAAAGACAAACGAACATAACATCGCCAACAATGGGAAAACCAGCACGCGACTCTTCTAGCTCATCGACAAGCTCATCAACAACCAGAGAGAACAACAACAGGTATATGGGATGCCCTTGCTTCACGCCACGCCGTATGCATATTGCACTTGACACGCCTGAGGCGTGGTGGATGCGTGTGGTGGATCCGTATAACATGTTCATCAATAACGTGATCCAAGTTCTGTCGGATGAGCGCTCGTTCAATGGAGTGATGAGATACTGAGGCAAATGCTTTCGCCAAGTCAAGCGATGCAAGGCAAAGTTCACGGTTGCTAAGACCAGGGCCGATTTCAGCATAAATGTGTTCTCTCCGCAACCGTCAACACCGGGGACAAAGGCCTTCTGTCTCACGTTGAGGGTCGTGGCAGCCTGTAACCGGTTGCACAGAATCCTTGAAAACAGACGGTACATGACTGAGGAAATGGTGATGGGCCTATAGTTCTGCACCCGGGTGACGGGTGTACATTTTGGGATGAGAATTGTTCGGCACTCCTTGAACTTGCATGGAACATCAAGGTAAAACAACCACAGGTTGAACAACAAAGATAACGAGGCAACAGGAATCCGCCTTATCATGGCAACCGTAACGTTGTCTGCACCGGGTGAAGTACCTTTCGGCATTGCCGATAGAGTAACGGAAAGTAAATAACATATGCATATCACTCTTAAAGAAAGTGTTAAAATTACATGGCGGGTTTAAGTTGTCTTCCATTGTAATAAGGACTAGTTGAGCAGTCCATGATGACAACACGCTCATGCAAATCATTGAAATGAACGTATTCATTACCACTGCATAGTCTCTCTCGTCTGCACACGAGTCTTACGTCAGCAAAAGCTACGGCTTTTAATGAGCCACCAGTTTTCAAATCCTTTACTTTTAGGGTGATTCAGGAGGACCATTAGTGTGTCTGAGAAATAATACGTTTGTCGTCTACGGAGTAGTATCGTTCGGTTTCCAAGAAGCTTGTGCCGACGTGACAGACAGACAAGCATTCACGAAAGTAACCCGTTACTTGTCATGGTTGAACAGGGCAGTAGCAAGGCTGCACGTGTAACTGAAAACTAATCTACATAACTGTGAAGTAACGCTCTGAATATACGAGCTTATAAAGATATTAACATATGCCTGAGAAATTCTATAAATAAATCCTAATGCCATAACTGGAGCTGAAGCGCAAATAATATAGCGTCAGAAAATTTTTTTTTTCAAGAAGTAAAAATTTAGCATTTGGTTTACGTGGGATGTCTTATGACTGCTTTTTACGAACAGTCTGTTTTCCAATATAAGATTCAAAGGAAAGCTTTCCAATGAGACATGAAACCCCTTATTTCATAAAAAATGATGATGTCAATGTCACTTGTGTGCAATGACGTAAGAACGTAATCTTTTCAATGGAGGAGTTCAAGTATTGGAAGGTGACAAGCGCACTAGAAAAGCTTTAGGTCCCATATGTTACCTCGTATGGCAACAGAAGGAAAAAAGAGGCTGCGCATTCCCACAGAGTTAAATGCAAATATGCCTGTGCCTTGACATCTTTCTCTGATGACGGAACCAGAAGTGTTCTGACAGCTACGATATCCTTATTCGTTGCATACAAGCGGGAATGAGCCATTTTAACTGTTGATATCAACATTAGCTTTAACGTACAAAACTAACTGCATGAATACGGAAAATTATGCTGTTATTTCAATTCATAATAATAA
>KN538375.1:1630657-1672516 GCA_000797535.1 Trichuris suis | reverse complement strand
CAAATGAGGCGAACATTGCGTCTGCAATAGTGGAACAATTGTATCGAAATATTATCGCCAACGAATCAGACTTCCAATTAGGGAAGATAATGGAGGCCCTTTACATTAGGCACGATGGGCAGAGGAACAGAGGTCAGCGACTCTTTGACTATCCTAATTATGCGAAATCAGTTATGCACAACAACAACTGATCAAGCTATTTTTTCCTATACAACTGGCGCTTCTGCCACTCCCAATCATTCGAGCAATGATGGGCGGATCGTGCTCGTTCCGAAAGCTTTGCATAGTAAAAGTGGTGAAGCTGTTACAACAGGAAATTTCTTTATGTGAGAAATGAAACCATATTGGCTTATTACCAATACTTAAATGTTTAATAATAATAATAATAATAATAATAATAATAATAATAATAATAATAATAATAATAATAATAATCGCTTCAGCTTAGCTGTCATGGGTGAGTATATGTAGCGCTTGCAGCTCTGGACTATGTATTTCTGCTTCTAGCTTCAAGCGAATGCTTGAGCAGACACAAAGCCTTGTCATGTTTCGTTTAACAGCTTTTTGCTGCCACATGTGCTCAGTTGAGGCTTTTATTTGCAAAGAAATAGTGGGCTCTAAAATTGACTGAAATCTCTGAGCATTAAAAACTGAACAGGCTCGTTTTGAATGTTCTTCAGCAATGGCAAAGTAATGCCCTGTTTATTCTCAACGAACGATGCAATTGAGACAGTGAAAGTACGCAAAGCCGGGACGAGTTACGAAGAAGGGCCCAAAAAACACACACTACATAGACAATACACCGTAATCAGGTGTTCAGGTTCTAATAGAGTGTTCTTTGTTTCAACAGTTGGACCATAGTGGTTTAGCGGAACGGCCGAAGGCCGTTCCGCTAAACCACTATGGTCTAAAAAAAACTTCATGCAAGCTTTGCTTCACGTGAAAGTGTTCAGCGATAGAATAATGCGGTTACCTGTGCGACTAAAAAGTAAGCTACAAACTTTAAATGCTTCATTTTTCTAAGAAGCAGTACGATGGAAGCGAACGGATCGTCCAGTTAGCAACCTCTACCGGTACCTTGATGCATCTCAAGGAATGCAGTGTTTTTGGGCTGCGTAATTAAACAGAAGTTTCTACGCATAACGAACACACTGCCCCCCCGTCGAAAACTTATTTACCAAAACATACGCGCATACTTCATTATGACGTAATCTACTACCTAGCTTACAAGGACACCTTCGCGCTGTGGCAACGTAAGTGGTGGGAAACACTGAAGTTTTTATTTTGCATAGAAAACGACCGGCGAAGAAGAATAGTCTATTCTTGCAATGTTTGTACACCCTATCAAAGGAATGAATGAATCTTGCTTGCGTCTGCCTCGTATTCAATCCTGCTTCGGTTTGCTCAAATATTTATCATGAAGCAATAATGATCAATGGTTAAATGATCATTAAATGGTTCATTCATCAATTCTGTTAGTAGAACCGCTGCACTGCTGAATGCTGCCATTCCGAGGTCGCGTATTAATGTACAGTTCAAATACTTTGGACTCCTGGATTGAAGAACTTGTCTCCATTATCCTGGTTCATCGTCTTTTGCACCATTCTTAATGTATAAATGCGAGCAGTGCAGGAACAGGCGATGAAAACAGGGCATGTAAAGCCCAGCAACCTTCGCCTGTTTTTGCATTCGTGCAATACAGTTATGGCGTATTCAAGTAATAATACATCGAAAAAGTGAAAACTACAGACATACTTTTTGAAGCAATACATTGTTCGGGATAACAGCCAGGTACATAGTTTCATCAAATCTACGTTGGGCGTGCAGTATTCAAGCTTTTGCTTAGCTAGTGTATCCATTACTGTAACCTGCGCATTATTACAAGTAGTACGGTGGCTTGCTAGTAAATGGTCTTCGCCTTTTGCGGTCTGAATGCTACAGGGTGGTTTCTCTGTAGTAAATATGAAACGCATTAGCGATCTGCCTAATTTATTGCTTTTCGCTCTTCGAAAGGGCAATTTAATTAGTACTGAACAGAAAGGCCGTCAAGCTGTTTGTTAACACAAGTCGAAATTTCTTCCTCAATGACGCAGCAGCAGTTGGAAAACAGGACCGCATTGATAAACATTCGCTTGATAAAGCGGGATTCAAAGGCAGTTCAAGACGTCAGCTATTACATTGAAAAGCGCACGTGCTCCTCACTTGCAGTGTCAACTTTTGCGTATGGCTGAATAAGTAAAAGAAGACCGCCTTACTTCACAATCTGTTCAATAAAGGCAATATTTGCTTAGCGTAACTGCATTGCTTAAATTCAATTCTGACATTACTACCTCCAATGAAATATGTCTTTTGAAAAGAAGCACATCCTGTTGCAAATAATTTGTACAGCACTTCTGCTGTTCAGGGGCAGTGAAGTAAGCCATTGATTGCTGCATGACACCATCATTTGACAAAAAATAATAAGCGCTCGTATTACTGTTAAATTCTTTCTTCTTTTGGCAAACATAAAGATCGCGAACGATCCACGCAATGAAGACTGCACCGCGTGAGCACAGCTTAGTTATTTAGTTAAACGCGACTTTATTACTCAAGAAAGAACGGGAATCCTTATACGCTCCCAATACAAACTATTCGTAGCATTTTGTGATTGGTAATAGGATTGGCATAAATAAAATACTTACCTTAAACCAAGATAGTTCAGGAAAGCTCGTAAGGCACTGTCTTCAGCATTTGTTACTTTTCATCGTGTTTAGATCTGTTACAAGAGGACACTAAGCTAATTTTATCAAACATCTAATGAAAATTAGGTACGCTTCATAGTAAATCAGTCATTCTTTTACACCTTAACAGTTTTAGGACAAAACTATCGAGCATGTGGCTTGTGCTATAGTATTTAAGTTACAATACGCTTGTATGCTGTTGGCGAAACAAATAGAGTGCTTATTGATTGCTTTATAAGCGCGGATTGTTCGTTTGAATTTCTTTGTCATAAAATTATGTCTCCTTTTATCTCCTTTATCCACGCACACAGATAAGAGATTAATCTTTTATCAATAAGAAGCGGATCGTATTAGATGTCGCTGATGGTCCCTATTTATCAAAGGACAGCAGTAGCAAGCAATTTGAACTTTTAGAATAACCGGGCCGCTAGGTTTATTCCATTGTAAATACGTTTGCAACTTCTCCAGCACTCGTATGATGTCTGTAACATGCAAGTTAATGCAGGGAATTTGCGGACGACCTACTTTTCCGCCAAGAATACTAAAGAAAGATCAAGCTGGAAACCGCATTTCAAATGGAGTTGAAGCGTCAATGTATTCTCATCCGTGGCAAGCGCTTATAATTACGAAGGGTTATGACGCGTATAGAAGATGCGGCGGAAGCTTGTTACATTGGAGAAACAAGAACGCTTCAAGCTTTGTTTTGACAGCAGCTCATTGCATGGTCGACGAGTAAGACGATGTTAATTTTAATTCCTGTCAATGCATACAATGACAATGCAGCAGACGTAAAGTTTGATTTAGTCCGGCTGCTCCTCTGATTATACCGACACGATAAGCGGTAAACATTAGCGCTTTGTCAAAATGAAGTTGGCCCTTCTTCTAAGAAATACGCTGCTGTTTACGGAAGAACTTTAACTTGCACACTTAAGTAGAAAGTTTTTACCATTGCTGCAAATACCCCTTCCTGTGGAATCCCTACTGATGCACGAGAACGGACCTTTGTTTAAACTTTTGTTAATGCTTAATTTTTGTTGGTACTGCACACGGGCTGTTCGTCCGTACTAAGTTGTGAAGTTTGTGAGTATATTCTATTATACAAGGTTTTGGAGACATAGCCAAAGCTGTTTCTGAACAGGAAGCATCTTTTAACCAATCTATACGTTTTAATAGAAGGCTTTGGCGCGCTGTTTTCACTAGATTTCAAGAGTAACCGTCCAATTTCAGGTATGAAGATTCAAAATGACAACGAAATGTGATTTTCAGGTACTGCTAGTCTGAAAGCAAATAAGAAATGAGCGTTAGCCCTTTCGGTTAGGGATTTCGATAGGGAAAGAAAAACGTCTCTTGCTAAGTTCGTTCAGTTACAACTAAGCAGACCCTTCTTTGCCATCGTAACATGTACTGCGTGACTCTACAACAACATCGCGACGATTTCGTGTATAGCAGGCTATCTATTAGCAGAACGAATTACGTAAACGAGTGTACAAGCAGCGTGTATAAGCCATTGCTATAGCAAACAAAAGAGTTGGATTGTGTAGTTTCTTTTGGGTTGAACTAGTTATGCATGGACTTCCATTTTCATTATCATTTGCTACTAGTAATATAATCTTTTCTTTTCACGTCAGCTTTGCAAGTACATTTAATATTGACGGTCTGATGGTTAACTTAAAATGAAAAGGCAGATATGTCACTGCAAAGTGTACTATAAGGGTGTTTCAAATTCATGCCCAAATGTCGCATCACGTTTTTATGAACAATTCCATTTGCCTCCTGGTTGGCTGCGTGAAATGACGGCTTATGTAATGAATTCATGCTGCAAGTCGGCTTAGCGGGTCTTCTCGGTTATGCGCCCCACCGCCATACTGTAACTTCGCCGGCCACCCGTTCTGTCCCACCCTAAGCCTAAGCGTAAACATAAGGCTTATATTTTAGCTGGGGCTTAGGTAAGGGCAAAACAGGGTAGCCGGCGTGCTCACTAGCAAGGGCATAATAGGATAACTGCATTCTTAACAGAAAGGAACCTGCATTTCTCAGACTATGGGGAGCGCAACTAACAAGACTCAGCTTAGCTAGTACGCATCCAAAAGAGTTAGTGCTTTTGCCAACTAAAAGCTACAAAGCATTTAATAATACTTCGCAGACGTTGTTTATCCGTTCACTAAAGTTGCTTGATAAGAACGCCTATTATTAATAAGATAATAGCACTTCACTAAATGAATCCAGTGGGAACCATTTCACAATAGCTTCCTGGGCCGCATAATGCTTCAGTTCGTCGATCGCTGAGAAATATGTTTACCATTTTCGGCAAATTGTTTTACTACATGGAATGATGAACCTTATTGCATCCTTTTGCCTATTTCCATTGTTATATCAATGCTGCAGTTTGAATAAGCAAGAACTGCGCCTTTTAGCTACTGACTGTCCCATTACTTGTGGCTTTTGAGAGAAGATAGCATTGAATACTCGAATACTCCAAAAAAGGAGTACACTTCAGAGGTAATTAATTCTCACTTAGAATTTGAGCAGTTTCTAATATTATAACTAAAATACACGATTCCATCAGAATCAATGTTTCGTATTTGCTTCTGACGTGTCTAGAACTTTCTCATCCAATCCACATGAAGAAAGCTGCGATGAATGGATGGATGGGTCAGATTTTACACTTTCGGAAACCTCAGTTTTGCAGAGATATGAAAACCATAGAATCAATATTTGAAGCTATCATACTTCCTTCTTTTCGGCTTAGGCTAAAAAATAGGAATCCATTCTTAAGTCTAAAAAGGCAGGAGAAACAACGTTCGCTGAAGCACTCTCTGCAGTTCTGCTTTTATGCTAATACACTTGCACAGGTTGGATCAGCCCTAGTGACAGCTTAGCCAAAAACCGCCATAGTACTTGCGTATCTGAAATTACGATAACTCTGTTCAATTTTAGCTCCTATTATGAACAACCAACAACTTGGCAGAAATTTGGGCAGTTCATTACACGTATATTTTCATGGTAAGTAGATTCTCTAAGCAATATTTTCCATGAGTTGGCTACAGTTAACTAAAGTGCGTCAAAATTGATCTAACATGATTTGCAGGTAATCACAATTTGAAAATCGCTGACTGCGGCAACAGCGATGCATCAGTGATCTTATTTAAAAAAGTGAACAAAGCGTACATTATTTCTTGTAATATGTAGTAAGGTCGAACTTCAAAATGCTACAAGTTTGCTATTGTTTTTAAATACAACTTTGTGGGTTACGTAGGTAAGCTAATAAAAGGAAAATATGAGAAATAAAAATAGATTGATAGTCCTTTGAATATGAAGCTTATCAAATTTGAGGAAAGAACGAATAGCGCTGACCGACGTCGACGATATACTTGTTGTGCTTGGACTACACGAAATCGATGCGGACTCTTCCGTAGTGCAAGAGTTATCAGTGGTCAAAATAGCCGTTGCAGAATATAATTCAACTTCATACGATCAAGATATTGCGCTGCTAAAGCTGAATAAAGAGGTCGTGTACAACGACTTCATTCAAGGAATATGCCTTCCTGACGAAAATGAACATCTACCCGGCCCTGAAAGTATCTGTTTAGTGACAGGATGGGGTCGCTTAGGTGAGTGACAATGCAACATAGCCTACTATTTCATAAGTTCCTGCATGACTATTAGACTTATTACATTTTAAGCGACCCAGCTTCTATTCTGTGGTTTGAAACCTCATAGGGGACGTCCCTTCGACTTTTAACCTACTTTTTGACGATTCACTAAGCGAGTGTAGACGAATTTTCTCATCAACATTTCAAACAGGAAGCTGTACGTTGTTCATTACTCAAACCTTTGAAATGTGATAGCGCCACTTTAAGCGGTTGCAAAATTTAGCCAGACGACGGTGCCATCTTTCAATATTTTTGAACTGCTGAGATTTTAGACTGAGACGAATGAGAAACATGTTCAGATAACCTGCTTTTCTAAGATTACTGTACCTATTCAAATTTTTAGCGGACGGCCAACTTGCGACAGCATTGCAGCAACTGCAAGTAGACATTATTGACGGTGAAGTGAAGTCGCCATTATTCCAGAAAATGCGCATGATTTGTGCTGGACATAACGAAACCGATACAGGCGCTAGAAAGGTGAGTATTAGAAAAGTTTTTTCTTATTGCCATACATGGGAGCGGGTATCGAAGAAACGCATTGCATTTACGTTTATATATTAAGAATAGGACCGTATTTCTCCTTTTTATACATCATAGCTCCAGCGGAACTTTGCAAATAATGAAGAGCTCGGATAAGTTAACATAGCTAGTCGAAATGCTGACTCATTTGAATATGTTGATAACATAATCAATTATTGTATGATGGAATCTGATACGTATGCAAATATTTCAAACTGTCACCTACGCGTCGTCTTTCAGGGGACCTTCCCGTAACTTTCCAATGATTCATACCTTTGTTGTTATCTTAGGGTGACTCGGGTGGACCATTGGCATGTTTGAGAAATGGCACCTTTGTTCTTTACGGAGTGGTCTCTTTCGCTTTCGCCGAAAAATGTTCTATATTGAAGGAAAGGCAAGCATTTACGAAAGTTTCATTTTACTTACCATGGATAAGAGAGACAATAAGAAAGCTAAGTTAAGAAGTGAAAACTACTGCATCCAATTTCACAGCACTGCGCAATGAACCGCCTTTATTGGAAGGAAGTGGAACGTTTCGCGTTTACTTGCCTATGTTATCAGCAAGTGCAACAGGTATGAATAAAAATGCTGACAGCAGAGCTCAGACGCGCAACTCAAACTGACAGCGGTAAAACGGTACTAAGCAACTTTTTCATAAAGTGACATATACGCCAGTAAACTGTTCATAGTACTAATATTGATACAAAGTAGTCTTGCAGCGATTGAACTGTTCATACGGTCACGTTCAAAATCCTGAATGCTGAAGGATCCGCGTACCGATGACCCATAAGAGATCATTGCCGTGGCGGGGTTATTGTTGCGTCTACACTGCCCCAATGCAGGCTGACTATAAGCGGTCTCAATGGTTGTAATTTTCAGTTTGCGTAGAAGAACTATGACCAACATCTCAGTTGTGTTAAGTTACGGTTTAGGCTTAGATGGCCTGCAGGTACTGTTGGAGAACTTTCGGTTTACGTAGAGAAACTATAAGATGGCTGTTATAGATGAGCGCGATTGTAAAGAGGGCGTACACAACTACCAATCATAGCAAAACGCACATGTATTAGGTCTAAGAGTATGTCCTACGAAAGTTTCACCAAATTTCCTAAAACGCTGTAGCTGAACTCAGGATCACGACGCTTAAAGAAAATATAGGGCAGCGGCATGAAGACCATAAATCCCCATCTGAAATTGCAAATAACAAACAAGATTCTTCTTTATTTTTGTTTGAAAAAAGTTTTCGGGATACTGATCGTTCGGGATTTTGAATGTGACCCCTATTCGTAGTGTGACGCGTTCTTCGCAGCATGTCCGAAGGAATATAACGAATTACAACAACGGGACATGTACATGAAATATTTCTTAATAAGTACTTTAGTCACATCTGGCCCGCTAATATGCAAAAAAGGTTTTAGAACTTTCGGGATACTGCTGCTCCCGTCATCAACGTTTTCATATACCCTGTAGGGACCAAAAGAGCCTACCGTAAGGTCTGCTAATCGATTTTACGGGTGACCGACCGACTAGTCGCGTAATGACAAATTGAAAAAAATATTGTATATTTTAAACGCGCCTAATGTATGAGGAACATTTGTTCACGTGATAAGATTGAAGTATTTATTCATATTTCATTTTTCTTTCTGAAAAAGCCTTACGCGCCAAAGAGTTCCATGGCGGATTGGCCCGCCAGTCGCTCTTCTGTTCATTATGAGTTCTACCTTGACTGATCGCTTCAATGGAACGGAAAAACAAAAATCCATGAAAAAGCGTCATCGCTCTCGTTAGCTACGCTCCGTCTGGCTCAAAGCTAACCTATCATTATTTAACTTGGCTCAAAAGCATTTTCGCTGCAGCAATCACTTTAGCTGATGGATACCTTCTACGCCCGACAAACCAACAATAGAAAAGTATAATGTGACGACGCGGATAGCGTAACAAAAATTGCTTCAGCTAAACGCAGTCGCCAAAGGAAGCGTTGCTGTCATATTAGTCAGACCGATCGCCCTCTGTAAAGTTCCGAAGTCCAATTCAAAAAAAAATGAACAATGACCTTTCCTGTGCATTCGGTTCCGCCATTTGCGCGATACCAAAAGCCGTCGGCTCCAACATTTCACGCTTGGCATAACGTAGAGCGTTACATGGAAACATGTTTCCATTAAAGGCTTGAACTAGCGAAAGTCGGCTCAACATAGTTCATATCTGCATGGAATGAAAGCCTTGCGAAAAATGTACTGCAATTCCAAGTGAACAACACATGAACGCTACATGGAAAAGGAAAACGTTGAATGGTGGTGCAGGATAGGTGAGCAGCAACAATTTTATTTCATGTATAGGGTCCTAGTAAGGCCTCGTTGAGAGATAAGACTGCAAGACGTGGGACTTCTTGGAGCAGCTCTCTAAGGCTCTGCGCTAAATGCATGTCAACTATATAAGCTACGTCGCATTAGAGATGTCCTAAGGGATAGTGCTATGCAGAAACAACAACAATAAGCGTTCCTCTAAGCACAGCTTAGGTAGACAGGTATGAGAATAGAATTAATTTACATATGCATGCACAGATCTCTTTTCTGATTACGTCACAGCCGGCAACAGAAGAAGCATGCAGGTAAATAACACGAAAATGTCATTTTTGAAAAAAACGCTAAGAGAACATAACGAATCGACTTCCTCTCTCACTACGCGATGATGGATTCGAATCATTACGTCCGCTTGATGACAAGACACGCATTATAGCTTGTTGAAATGTAACTATTCATTATCATTCTAAGCCGACACCTGATAGGCACATTTAAAATGAACACAAGTCTTGAACTTTTCAACATTCCACCTCTCTTCATGCTCATTTCTATTTTAGGGCGATTCGCGGCTATTGCGCTGGCGCGTCTGAGAAATGATATATTCATTATTCACGCAACGATATTGTTCCGCTTCTAAGCAACAGAGACGATTCCGAAATGAAAGACAGGCAAGCATTACGCGTTATCTATCATGGCTAAAGAGAGGACGATAACAAAGTTTTTGAATATGAATTTGAAAGCCAACGCGCACTACCTCCCTGTGCAATCAATATGCTTATCGCGTATCTCTGACGAACTGGAATACATCAATAAAACCGTTCCAAGCAAACTTACCTTAAAGTGTTCAAATTTACCAAATGGTTTACATCCTGCGCATCTTTGGTACATTGCGATCGGAAGAAATTTGAAACGAGCATACAGAGATAAGAAGGCTGATTACACTCTACGAATTCCTATCGTCAAATCACCGCGCAACCAGTCGTAACGTGAAAAAAGCAAAGGGTGTTGCCGATAATTTGCATATTAAGGGCAGACAGCATCCGATGGTCGCCGAAAGCTAAATCGATTTGAAGCAATTTATTTTCCTTCCAAAAACACTTTTCTTCCTTCGTTAAATGTGCAAAAGGTTAAGGCACTCGGCAAGTCCAACGACAGACAATGCGCGTAAAAGGAAAAAGGTACGATGGGGGCAATCGTTTGTTCGCCTTTTCGCCGGCTCTTTTCATTTTTTTTTCAATTGAGCAAATGCGATATACAATCGAAAGACAAAATTGCGGCCGGCGAAAAGCAACGAAACAAAATGGCTGTTCATTCTCAACTGTCAACTATGAACAGTGAAACCAGTAAAAAAAAATAAGTAAGTAAATCGAAGGAAACAAGGCATGGCAATAACCATTGGCAAAGGCTGTGTAAAAGAATAGGCCAAGCAAGATAGGTGACCGCTCGTTTGCTTGTACTAAGAAGAAGTGAACAAAGACCTTAAAGTCAGCATCTTCGGTTTACACGTTTGTTGTCGTCATGTTGTGCAATGCTTGCTCAGGCAAAGAGTCCTTAAAGATAACCTTTTGTATAAGACTTCAAAACATGTAAACAATTTCATACACAACTGATCTTTCACTGTTGTCCTAATTAGGATAAACTCAATGCTCCTACCTGCGTGCTACCATTCCTTGTTGCTTCACCGTCAGCCACGGGGCGTACGGGCGCTTTTAATGGGACCGACGTTGTGGAGCGTTTGATCACAGGGCAAACCAAGTCACCCGGCTCGCAGAAAATTTCATTTTTTCCCTTTTTCTTCGGCAGCGAAAAACCCGACTTCTTCTGAAGCTGCAAAAAACGAAAGAACGCCTAACCGCTCCAGATGAGATCCCGTTTCCACGACGAACCTTCACTTTGAGAACTGGCGTCAGTACGGGCGAATTCGACTGCATCAGGAATTGCCTTTTGGCTGCCACAAGATCGGCGCCAATCAAGTTGGAAAATTGAGTGGACACATGACGACGCAACAACGTCTTTTGCACGCCAATTTGAAGCACCGACGCAAGCGACTCGGCCGTGAACGTCGGTTCCAGAATCTGCGACAACGACCAAATTTGATGACGTAATTTAATTTGCATTAAAGGTAAAATACTACCAGCAGACCGCCATGAATGCCGGAGCACATTAGATTTGGGGTGAATTCGGTCAGGTCGTTAGTCCTTAGCCATTCGCTGACGCAATGCTGAGTCCACCATTGAACAGCGCTGGCGCACGAGCCGCGACTGGTCACCAACTTAAAGATAAGATGAACTAACAAAGTACGCGAGCTTACAGTGAACACTGAACGTACAGGGTCGAACTTCCGATGAAGTCGTCCGGGATTGAAGCCGATCATTCTCAAAATTTGAATACCTCGCCTAATCGAAGCGTGATGCAAAGCGCAAGTGATTCGCAGGTGGAATAGATCGTCCACGGTCAACACGTCCAACATTGCACCGTCAATACGATAGGCTATGAAGGCCTCTCTGTACTGAGGAAGGCCAATGTCGTCTAGCCAACCTACAATTGCGTATGCGTAAAGTTCAATAGTTTCCACAATAACAAAGGAGACATACGAACAGTCTGCTGATAGTCCATACGCTCAGGCGGCTCCTGCTTGCCAGCTTCGATCGACATGAGCGCTATTCGCAGACGTTTCCGATGCAGCGGATCCTTTATGCATAAATACTAAAATGCAACGTATTTAAAGCTCTCCTTCTCTCTAATGTCTGTCTGCGCAAAGAAAAGTGGATCCCACAGCTAATGGCTCAATCAGACCAAGCATTGCTAAGTTCCCTCAAAGTATGGGGGCGAAAAAGATGTGCAGCCCGCTACGGATTGAAGCAGAGCGTTTAACAGCGGGATTTACTTCCCGCTATTTTTGGTCTTGTATTGAAGTACGAAGTTTTGTAGCCTTATCATGCGTTCTGACTCAGCACAACTCACTGCCCGTCGGCAGATCGCTGCAAACAAAGCCTTCATGCATCGGTACAGCAAAATAAAGCCTTTCATGTATGCAACAACGTATGATGTACTTTTTCAAAGTCAACGTCCGTCATGTTGATCATATGTCGGCCGGATTTGACGTTGTTACGGCACTCATTGACGTAGGATGACAAGCCCAACTCGCAGAGCCATTCGGAGAGCTGATCCGAATTCCACTTGCAAAAAACGCTGAGCGCGGGACTACAAGAGAAGTCAAACTTTTTAACGCATGTCTGCTCAAGCAATCGGCTGGTCGATTACCGAAGGAAAACTCTTCGATCGCAACCCAAGTCAAAAAGAGGTAGCTGGCCAGGTCTGTCCCTAATGGGATGACCTGAAAAATGCTTCGACGACTTGTGCTGCCCATTGCCGATGCGACCCTCCTCGGACGTGCTCCGCTTTATCCTAAAGAATCCCGTAAACATTAAAAAGAAAAAAGAATTACCAAATGGTGGGCACCTTGATACGAAATTCCTCAAAGAGCTATACTTGCGATTGCGCTTGAAGTGATCGTTGAATTGAGATGCGGATCGGACACTGAGGTCATCGCTATCCGCTGCTGCAATGGTAAAAAGCTTTCACCTTAGGCGTACGCTGTTATAAAGTTAAGAGTCTAAGCGGAAAATGCCAATATGCCCATCCGCCACCAACTCGAGCAGCCCATAGTTGAAGCGCACCCACCGAATCAGGCGAAACGTCACCAGCCAGCATCCCGAAGACACCAAGTTAGTAAAAAATCTAGCATTGAAAATGTTAGGCAGTTTAGCTCACCCGAGAACAGCTTGTCCTCCTCGATAGGTCTGAGCCCTGGAAAACAAGCCGGCACTTTGAAAGACCCGCGCCCTGATGGTCAATAAACTCGAAAATAATGCCCACCTAAATTCGGTACGGATGTGCTACGCCTATCGCCTCTTACGCCGGCAGGGATGAACAAGGAATGATTGTTCCCGCCGTACAAGGTAAAACAGCCACACGGGGACCACTCACCATACTCGCCATTTTGACACTTCCTAGGCGTACCCAAGGCAATCTGAAACGACGGAAAACCTTGAATCGACATAAACTAAAAGGCACTCCAACTGAACCTGTCGCGGAAGGCTACCTGTGGGATAGTACCCTTCCATAGTTGGCCTCCGATACTGCAATGCCAATTGGTCAAGCTCAGCTGCCAGCTGTCGCGAAGCGCTGTTGCCATACAGTCTGCCGGAAGTGATCATCGACGATTGCGCTCCCCCCATACCGGCAGCGTAACGAGGCGAGCGAATTCGGCCGGTTATGGGTGAGCTTGGGTAGCAACTAGTCGACGAAGGCAATTGACACTTCAAAAAAAAATTAACATATGACTACAACTTATATGTATATCCTTCCAACCTGATGCATAGGAGCGCCAAGAAAGTCTGAACCGTAGGTGGCTGCGTGTAAGCTCGTTGAGCCGGACCGGTAATACTCGTCAACAAATGGACCGTCCTGAGCACCGTAACCATGCGACATTTCAGCCTTAAAAATATGACAACTTTTTCAAAGCCATACAAGCGGACTTCAAAGCGGACGGTCGAAAGCAGCTTGCGCATATGGAAGCTCGGATCGATTGCATGACTGTTGTAGTAGTCCTGAGCCACACCGGAGGCAAAGGAACGCGAAGCAGTGGCGCAGTTGCAATCCGCTCCTGAAAAGAACTTATTTCAAATTAAGCACGTACAATTGCGCGCTGGCGCACTGCGCTCTACCTAAACTGCGAAACCGGAAGCTCTGCGCTGGATCACCATCAATATATTTTCGAAGATGAACAATTTCTTCCTCCTGCAATGGGGCGTCGCTGCAATTGAGAAAATGGCTAACGTCTCTTCATTCATTACCTTTTCGGCGTTGTTGGTCAAAAGTTTCTGCACGGCGTGACGAAGTCGATTCAACTCGGCAGCTGAAAAAAACGTAGCAAATTCGCAGCTCGCATCAGAATGAAAAGTATGCGCGTAAAATAAAAGAGAACATTCATTCAAAGCAAACGCCTCAAGGGTGGAGCGAACAGCCGCTACTTTGACTTTTTTACTTCGCTTTTACGGCAACGGCAGTTGCACAATGCAACGACGGAGACAGAGGGACGGAGCAACTACTTTTCGCTACTACGTTGCGTTGGGGGGAAGCTATAGACAATATTTATCGTTTAAAGCTAAAGGAGACGTACTCTTCGGCATCACTGAAAAGTGGTCCCTCCGTCGGAGGTTGACCAAATTCGATTAGCTAATCGCCAAGCCAATCTCATTGGCCAAATAATAAAATTACATAGTCCTACTTAGAGAGCTTAATTTACAAACATCCAAAGTCGTAGCTACAAGTGACGACATCACACGGCCGCATGCGTAGAAGAAATTCGATTCGTTTCCCGTGCGACTAAGCCGATGGGCATTCATCATCGTAAAGCATACCAACGAGGCCGATTAAGGTTGCCGCATAGTTTAAGTCAAAGGAATGAACAGCGGACTGACAGTATCCCACGGATAACCGATACCGACAGATCGCGCGGGAAAAATTAAAGTGCCTCTATATGGTAGAGACCTAACAAGTCGCTTCGCCAGCGGACAAAGCCGGCTAAGGCAATTCGACAACCTGAGAATGCTGACTTGACACGCCACACACGACATGCGTGTAATGCCCTGCTAGGGAGCGCTGAAAGAGTAGATGTGCAAATTTTGCCACGCGGCATTACCCATGCGTTTTGCATGGCGCCAGATTTGAACTACTAGCGATATCTAGGCGCGAACTACTTATGAACACTGGCTAAAGTTTCTTACAGCGGTCATAGGAGCCGGTCGGGAAACGCAGGTCGTCCTGATCGTCGGTGCGGGTCTTTAGTACGCTTTGCAGTTGGGATATTTCGCTCTGAAATATACCGATGAACTTTTGTCTCGACTACACGAACTGTCGAACAACCTGGGCATTCTTCAACTGCTGCTCCCGCTCGTACTTGTCTCGTTCTAGCGCGGCCATTTTTAGCTTCAAATTGGATATCTCGGCCATTAGGTCCAGTTTGTTGGTCTCCAAAGAGCTGCGGGTGACCAACTCCTGCAATTGAACGAACTGTGGTCACTACTTGGCAATGGCGCGCATGGATGCTGAGCGCGTCAACAAAGCGCCTATGCGATCTCTTTCTCCTTCCCTCTCGCCCTAACCGGCAGCTGGCAAAGCCTACGAAGCCATGAAGCACGTGACGAGCAAATGATTGAAAGGACAAATGCTGGGCGGGAGAAGCGAGTTAACGTTGCAAACTTTTTGCCGCGCCGCTTTTCACCTTCTCGCAAAAGGGGGCGCGCACAAAACAAGCCAGACATCACATCGCATCGCTCCACTTACTTCGTGCAGCATTTCCTCGGTCGAGTCCAACTTTGTCTTCTTGTCCTCGAGCATTGATTCCAAATCCCGAATTTTGTCCGTTTGAGCGCCCACTTGTTCCGCAAGTACAGACACCTAAGGTGGGGCGGACAACTCAACCAATTGGCACAAAACGCGGCATTGGGTGAAGCAGCTAACCTGTAGAGACAAACTTTCTCTGTCGGACTCCAATCGCTGCAGCTTGTCCTGCAAGTCACCGTATTCGGGACAAGAAACTGTTGTCATGCTCGGGCTTGGGCTCTAAAATTATTACCAATGCAAACAAATACTAAAACACTTGTCCCAGCTGACCATGAACATTAGTTTTGCAAAACTAAAAGTCAATCAGCCGATAAATAAATGCATTACAATTATTCTTGCCAAAGTCCAGTGCTGAGCGCCGCGAGTGTTCTCGTCAGGCGGCGACGGCGGCTACTCTGAGCCATCGGTGCAGCAGCTATGAGCCTCAACCTAACCGCCTCCTATTGGCTATAGCTGGAACTTTGAATGGATAAAGCGACAAAGGCATAACATAAGAAATCGAACCCAGAAGCATTTGCCCATGTTGGATACACGAGTCACTGATTTGCATATTAAGGTATGCAAGGTAAAATTATGGCTACGTCTGTGCTCAATTTTAACAGAATGCTTACGGGTCAAACTAAGGCAAGCAGAATAGCGAAAACAAGTGGTCGCAATGAGACAATCAACTGTCGCGCAATGGGCATGTCGATCGACGTTCGCTATATGGCCCATGTTACAGAAGCATTGGCTATTGATTATGAATGAACATGCCGTAATCACCCAATTATGCGGCCGTGATCGGCATAAAAGTTGGTCATTTACCGAAGATCGAAATTTACCGTCCTACCTCGATCAAAACTCGTAACGGACATGTAGGCGGAAAGCGAAAGGGCCAACAACGTTGACGCAACGCGTACGTACCGGTAAAAACGAACTGACTAATGTTGCGCAACACCTCGGACGACGTTGAGACCAGGCACGCATGGCGCATGCGCTAATCCCTTGAGCGCAAAGCGTCCTTCGAATCAAAAAGGCACTTGCCAGTAAAAAGTGCTGCAACTTTGAAAACAACTTTGCGCTGGCCCGCGTGGCCGCCAACAGGCAAAGCGCCTAATGGCCGCTTCAGCCGAACCAAACCAAAAAAGCAGAAACGCAAATGCTCTGTTCACCTAAGCAAACGAATTTCGGCCTAAGGAGGTGAACATAAGCGCTCTAGGAATATATGCCACTCGACGGAAGCCAGTACAGCTTATCAGTATTGTTTTGCCTGCGTAGGAGATCATCTTACAATGGGCGAATTTGAACCTCTTAACCTACATCGATTGTACCTGATTTTCATGGCGGGACAACTGTAGATGAGATAAGCTCTATGGAATGAACCCTTTTGATAATGGGACTCGTTCAAATTGCGTCTGTCGGCTTCTGTCGCTTGAACTCAATCCAAGACGAACATACGCGGACATACTGCCGGGAATTGGCCGTAGGTTCGCGTTTTCCGGCATGGGCGCCAATGACGTCACAATCTGGAGAGCCGATTTTCAAATGAATATTCGCTAGGCCAGACCGTGCGTCAAGAAACAGCGCGTCATTACAATTCAGTTTCCTTCAATTCCCCAACGCCGCCAAAACGGAGAAAAGCGCGACCAGGAAAAAAAAAGGCGCAAATGGTAGCTGCGAGAAAAAGTGCAACGCAGCCAACTCTTTTTGCCTCGCATCCTTAGGGACAGTCGGCTTCGCCATGTCGCCTATTAGTAGAAGAGGCTTTCGACTTGACGAATTAAGAAACCAGTTGATCGTTCGT
Organism: Trichuris suis; assembly: GCA_000797535.1. NCBI lineage: Eukaryota > Metazoa > Nematoda > Enoplea > Trichinellida > Trichuridae > Trichuris > Trichuris suis. Next base: position 1,655,133 of record KN538375.1, on the reverse strand, counting down.
CGAGCAATTCGCTTACAAGGAAGCTGGCCAACAGCCCCCCAATGGTCACAGATAGACTTTCCGCAGTGTATCGCGGAAGCAGCAGTGTCACACTTTCAAAAAATGTTCCGGGCCTTTACGCTGCGGCCCCCGACTACACCGACCGGCCGAAGGCGGGGGCCGCAGCGTAAAGGCACCGTCGCAGGTGTTTCTTAGTGCGTGGAACAATGCCCTGTCGTAGGCGTTACTTACACCGTTACGTTACTTAATGCGCGACACTGTCGTGCTCGATCAGCGGTAAATGGGCAAAGAAAATAAGCGATCGTGAAATTCCCGAAGCCAGTGAACCCAATGTTCCTTTTTGGCAAGACGACCGCTGAGAAGACTAACTGAAGAGAAGTGAGAATGGAAGATGTACAAGTGTTCCGACCAATCCTGCGCCCTAACAAAGAAAGGTTATGCTTGCTGTAAATGGAGCGCGCTGCTACTCGCATAATGAGTAGCAGAATGGTTATTTTTGAAAAAATAGGAATCCAAAAAAAAGAATAGCGTTCTAGTCGGCTACACAATTAAGTTTTGCCATGCGAGCGAAACGCAGACAAAGCCGGCGCCTCGTTAAACCTCGAGAGATGAATGAGACAAAATTGCAAGGCTCTACTAATTATGCATACCAGTGCTTAAGGAAAAGCAAAAATGCAAGAATGGCGTCTGCCCATTCGCCTCAACGCGCCAAGAGCGAATTAAGGTTCAAATGAGTGTTACGGAGAATTTCTTAAGCACCAATACGTCCGTCGTTTAAGTTTCACTTCCATCTAGCAGCTTTACGCAACTGGTTTGTCGAAGAGTCAAGCATGACATTGACGTTTGACTTGTAAACTAGAAGAGCACAATCAGAATGAACCGTATGGAAAAGGTGACTCCCGTGACACACTGCCAGGAAATGCGGGGTTTAATTGATGACGGAAATTATGCAACTGATCCATTTTGGTTCTCAACCATGGCAGCCTAATCGCAAAGTAGCAGCAGCGCACCTGACCAATAATAGCAAATTCGATTAAAGTGAATTAAATTAACTTCACATCAATTATGCCCGGAAAGCAAAACCTACGATCAGAGCTGCAATAGATCTTAGCATTTTGTTGAATAGTCGAAAAATGGAAAAATAGGTACCAAAGCCAACTGCCAATAATGGAAATGCTAACAAACACACATTTCGGGGCAGAAGATGACGCCTTGGAAAATTTGAAAAAGCTAACACCGCCCCACGGTTGGATGAGCACCGCTGCCTAAGGAGCCGACGCGAACATGCGAAACCGATAAGGAATTGCCCACCGCTTTGAAAAGACTTCCGAACAAAAGCGTCTCCTTGTGAATTTCTCTCTCGCGTCCTCCTACGGCAAACGACGCAGCGCAAAGGACGATGACGCAACACTTTGTGAAGCAATTGGCCGGATTTAAAAGTTTAAACGATCGCTTAACCTTGTTTACAAAAGAGATTCAAAGTTGACCTTCAACCAGAGCTTCAGCTAAGTTACCAACGAAGCAGGAATGTGCCGATTCTTTTTTTAAAACTTTTTTCTATTCATCCCTCCGCTTCGTCCGTGAAAAGAAACCCGACGTCTTCCTAAATGCTAAGTCGGTAAGGCTGTGCCCCCGTCGTCTCTGCACCAAGCAAACAAGTCAACTTGGATGCGTTTCCAACTTGCTTTCTACGCGGAACCAGTTAGCTTTCCGCGCAAAGCTCTTCGTCTAACACAAATCACGGCCATCGGGAAGCAATATCAAATTTCAAAGTCTGTTAACGTGTTAGCAAGGCGAAACAACTCGCACGAGACGCGCCGCTCATCACATTACGTTACTTTGCAAACGGGTTCGCAATTCCGTCAGGAAAGGCGCTCTGCTTGAAAAATGTGAAAATCTTCAAAACAATGACGTACAGAAGTTTAACTACACAAAACACTTCAAAAATAATATCAATAATACATATTGGTTAAATTGTTTTATATATGCTTGATCGTGTTCATAAATAGAACATATGCTCTTCTGCTCATTGCTAGAACAAAGGCTGTGTTAAGACCGCAACGCGTCGCGGCTGCACGTTCAGGCACAACATTCAAACCGACCATCCTTAAGCGCGTAGCATCGATTGGAACTTGCCTGAGCTCGTTAACGCTCTTCGGCATTCCTCAATCACGCACGCGGAAGCGCGAGGAATTTAAAAAATGCAACGTACAAAATGTTTCTTAAGACATTGGCCAAACTTGTCAAACTCTCGCAAAGAGCATTGCAATTACAAAGCTGCCAAGCCCGCTCCTGTCAAATGGCAAAGCGGGAATGACAACGATGAACATCTTTAGATGGAGAGAGAGAGAGGCATTTTTTAAAGGCCTAAACATTGCGCAGGTGCTCTAAATGTTGGATTACCAATGGTCAGCTGAGTACGCGACCATTGGGAGGAAATCCCTAAATGGAAACTTCTCTATTTCAAACGTCTAGTCGGCAAAGCAAAACTATGCATAACGAGGAGAGCAGGCGCGGATCTGTTTTGGGGAGGGGAGATATCCATCCATTACCCGACTGGTGGCAGTTGACCAGCTGCACCAAGGCGAAACGCAATGAAAATTGTCCAATCGGCGGCAGCTTCGATGCTTCGAGTCCGAATAGCTTCTGTGAATTCGCAATGGACGCGTCGAAGGCAAACTGACCCTCCGATAGGGTGGCGGTGGCGGCAAAGTGACCAGTGGCAGCGCGTTCGAGCTGCTGGTCGATCCCGCAGCAATGGACGAATTGACCGACGACGAAAAGGTGCTTCCAAAACCGCTGTCGTACTTTAAGCATTGCAATGAAAGGGGTTGCCGAGCAATCAAACTGTGAGTATAGTAATAGTTGGGTTGACTGCCACCACTGCCGCCGCTACTTGTCGTCGTGGTCACACTGGACGAAGGTGGCGGAGTATTCGGCTGCGACTGAACGGCAGCAATGGTTCCAACGGCCACTGAACCAGTGGTCAATTGCTGCCACTGGACATCATCGCTGTTCGAACGCACGGCAATCGAGGTACTGACGTCTCTACTTCTAGCGCTTCCGTGGCGTTGCTTCCTTCGACGACCCAGCGTCATGGTCGCTGCCATCGACCAAAGTTCAAGTAAACCAAAGATGGACAAACAAACGAAAAGAGAAATAAAGAAAGACGGTGATGATCAGCTGAACGTCTAGAAGAAGCGAACGAACGACGACTGAGGTGCAAAGACCAAAGAAGCAGCGATGCTGCAACTTTCCATCAACCACACAGCAAAAGCACAAGCTGCACACTACGAGAGTGCGCACAGCGGGGCGCGTTGCGCCACACTCGCTACATTCTTTGCATAGCTATGCTTATTCCTCGGAAGATCCAGCGGCTGGCAGCAACTGTTCAACTTTGCAGTTATATTGGCACGTCAGTAGGTCTCGCTTTGTCACTGATGACAAGCTTTCACTGCTATGGCTAAAGAAGATGACGACAAGGAGGACGAGGACGACCCAATGGCAATGGAAAGACGATTGGATGGCTCGGGAGCCGGCTGCCAACGAGAGGTTAACCAACAGACATGCGCTTCTTGAACTGACATGTTCGCACCCGCCATTCGTGCGCCAAGTTTAGCAAATGTGCTCGGCTGAACACGTTGGTCGTCTCGCTGGTAAATTAATCGTTGCACCAAGCACCCTGGTCGACCAAAGGACAACAAAGCGACGCGCAAGCGCCAAACGATGACAAAAGGCCGACAGGAATGAAGGTTCCAGAATGAAAAATGGCCCATTGGGTGAACCGCTGAGGCGAAGCAGACGGCCGCGCAATAGCACAAGTTCCAAAGAGTAGCATCAAAAACTGACTGATCGTCAAGCGCGAACAACAGCAAAAAAAGGAAGAGAGAGAGAGAGAGACGGAGAGATGGAGAAAGAGAGAGAGCGGAGCAACTGCGAATGCAATGCACCAGTCGTCGGCTGTTCACCATTTTCCCTTGGAGAAGAGTTGAGCCAACCCTTTTTCACCCGCTACGCTTGGACCACGTGGCGTCTGGACTTGCAGCTACAAACAAGCACGTACCTGGCAGACAATGGACTGCTATTCCTCAGGCATGCGGATATTTTTGCCCCACTCAACCTATTCGTCTCCCAAACGAATCCCTCTATTGCACGAAAAGGAAATGGCAACTTTTCTCCCTCAGCCTATGTCCATCATCGTATGCACAACTAATCTTCGCTTTATGATAGCAATGGACATATGCAAATATGCAGCGCATACATAAATCATAGATGAATGCAATTCATTGAAATAGCTTGTCCATATGCGGGTTCGCTAATCGAAATTATGCAAATTCCCCCCTAAACATCATTATCTCTTTGCAGAGCAAAAATGACGACCTGGAAAGCGTCAACAGCGACCGCATATGTCCTACTTTGGCACTGCTCTAAAGAATTGGATAAAATCAGAGAGTTAGGACAGCTTATGAATAATCAGTTTAACGCAGATGCTCAGACAGCTTATCAGAACAAGTCAGGACGGCCACGGTGACCCAAAGGAACAATGAACACACTTTACATTACAAGAGGAAGAAGCCTTTAATTCTCTTGTTCAAAATAAGCCCAACGGAAAAAGAAAGCTCTTCAGCTTATGCAAATTTTTGTCTTTGCGTCCCACGCAAATGGAAGGCTTTTGTGTTGGCATATACGGCGCGGACAGAGTGGAGTGGTCAAAAATGCCACCCCGTACACTGGCGCGCATAAACGTCCTCATTAACCACATCCCGACGCAACCGTGCCTAACTGCTTCCGCGCTCGCGCGGTTCGATTTTTTCGCGCAAATTAAACTTTGCAAAGTCCCACTTTCCTCGCCGCATCCGGTGCAACGCTAATAAGACAAGGAAATGGCGGTTCGAAGGGGAAACTTTAGGATGCGCGCCAAGCGATCCCAGCTTGCGGATAACGCAACGATGCCCCAGTAAGGACAATTTTGTGCTCAGCAAGCGCGTGACATCACAAGCTCCCTTTGGGTGGAAGACTTTTCTTCATTTCGAATTGGAATACGCCGGAAATGTCAGCTTAACAAATTAAACCTAAAGGTGAACCTAATTATCTTTAGGGAAAATGACAGTAAATTTCAAATGTTTGTACTTAAAGCGAACTGGACAAATTACAATAAAAAGGCTTACTTAAACGAAAATACTTGTTGCATAAAGATTAAAAGCCTCCAGCTTATAGGACAGCCAAGTCTACTTGTGCAGATGCCTTGCTGGAATGGAATTCGCTTGGACACTGATTGAAAGCTGCAGTATGGACACTACGGGCGCACGCCTTGGCGAAATGCCAAGACAAATCGGCTAAGCGGGCAGCCCGTTTTCAACGGAGTTGCCTATAATAAGGATGAACAGTTTCCTTTGCCGGCAAACGACTGGCGCAAGCCGATTAGCTTCGCTAACGAACCGTAGTCAATAAAATCAACGACACCGCCCCTTTTGCAAACGACTTTTGAAAAACGAAGCCCCAACCTTTGAAAGTGCTCGACAAGTTGAGCAAATAAAACAACATTAGCAACGTCAAAACTTGGTAGACGTTGTTCGTAAGGATAGATTTAACGATGAATTGCTTTGGGTGATGACAGACGAGCTGCTGCCTTTAAACATTCCACAAAGCGTAGAAGTGAACCCTAATGGCATTATGTGCAACAGGCTTATTCAACATGGAAAGAGAGTGAAAGGAAAGAATGAAACGACTGGAGACCAAGTGTCCCTTTGAGACGGAAATGTGAAGCCTTAATTTGTCAGTCGGTGGTGACACGGCTCGACGGACTTGTACAAACCAAAGAGCCAACTGCTGCTAACTGTGAGGCCAAGTGCAACCACGATCGATCATTACAACAAATGGAAGCATATATAGAGGCACCTTTCTTCGTCTTCGTCCCGCGGAGACACTCGGAAAGGCACACGTATCGTGGACGCCAAAGAGGCGAATAACGATTGCTTGCTCATATGCAAGTCCAATCGACTCACCATCTCGACTACAAAAACGGCCACTTCTGCAGCGCATAAACAATGCAACAATGGAGTCTAATTACGACCGCTACTTGCTACAACCGCCCCAAAAAGCTACGAATCGAAAGGCCAGAAGAAAGTGCGCACATGTAATGACCATCTTCTGCATACTAACGCCTCGTTTGTTTTTTCCATTCCATTTACTCGTATTGATCCTAAATAGGGGCTACGACATCGCCTTTCAAAGCAGCTCTTGCAAATGTCGTATGCAAATTCGCAACGGCTTGTCAGAAGCTAACTTACATTGGAAAGAGACAAAATCTGAATAAAACACTCCATTTGGTCGTAAGCTTCGTCAATCTTTTGGAAACAACGTTTTTGAAAAATCATCCCGCCAAAGGCGCGAACAGCGTTTAAAACAGGACGCCTTAGCCAAAATGCAATGTCAGCGTGGAAGAAACAATTTCAACGTTGTTCAATAGGTTTCCGCTTAGCAGCACAACCTCATTCATGATGGAAGAAAATGAATTAATTTTAGCGCATTCATCGCTTATAGTTCTCACTTACGCTTTGATCAACAAACAATAACTTACAGCAAGTGTGTAACGTGTCAACAAAGAGTACTATCAATTGCGGATGAATAACAAGTCCGTCAGAAATGCTTTAGCGACCGCTTGGACTAACTCTACCGCCCATCGGTGTTTGACCGACAAGTCAGCAACGGAACCATTCTTGAAGTGCAGATTGCTCTCTGTAACTCGACAAATTCGATGCAGGTCAATCGATGTAAACGACATCTACGCACCGGGACAGGAATGAATCAATACGTTTTGTAATAAGTGACAAATCAGTCAATAAGGACAAAGGGCGACCATAATACCTCTTCTGGGAGCTTCGGGTGACCATCTGGAGGCGGCGCAATTTTTCGAGCGCAAACATTGCACTAATGGACCAACGAAGCGTACAAAACCAATGGCAAAGCTCTAAGCTAACCGCCGCATTAGCCGGCTGAAAATTTGAACTTTCAAAAAGTTCGAAGCAAACCGGGCAACCCGCACGCCGCTGCTACAGTAAATAGCGTCAGCAATAGCCAAAGCCTTTAGTTAACACCAGCATAAAGCGCAACCGTTGTGAGTAACAAGCATAGAGACAAGACCACGTGAATTTAAATTTTTTTATCTTCGGTTTATGCAAATTTCGACAAGGTAGAGCATAGCCAACACAAAAGTATGGGCCTTCAGTTGGCAAAACGCCAAAGCGAATGGGCAATCGGAAATTATCGGTGAACAATGACGAGAATGGCGGAGGAACGAAGCACCCCTCAAATATGCCATAAAAGTCCAACCTAACAACAGACTACATGCTGCAAACGACGGAACACATCGCCCGATTATTAATAAGCTTTCTGCTTTCATTTTTGCAAAAGGTCAGCTAATACCGATGGGAAAAATTGGGCAACAATGAAGCTGTTGGCACAGTGCCAAGCAAGATTTATTGAAAGGCAAACAACGCTTAAATGTAGGACCATTTTCTCAGGTTACAAATTCTGGTGCGCTCAACGCATCGCTGCAATTGTTCGCGCGCAAAGTTATCCGCAACCACTCAGCCGCTGCTCCTTAAAAATTAGTCTAACGAGACCCATCAAAACCGATTGTATTCGACCGTGGCGCGTTATGATCAATTTCAACATTCCGCAAGTAAACGCGAACATTCGAAAGGTAAAATGAAAAGGCGTTAAGCTTGTTAGTCCATTAACGGATCGTTGCCGCATTGCCGTCGGCAAAGTCTTGACAACTTTTGTATTCGCCGCGGCAGCGCCGAGTTTATTTGTCGACAAAAACCGGAATAATGCAACGCGGCTATTTTAGGACGCGCTTACTTAACTTTCGCGCAGAAGCAACGTCTACCAATAGAAGAGTAGTTGAACAACCTACTGCTTATTATGCCATCATCTTTATTACTCATTCGTGCCTTGAAAAAGGAGTGACGTCCTTCACTATGACCATCATATATTTTAGCTTTAACAGTCCACCAGCCCCATTGTTTTCACGTTTCTCCGCGCAGTAAGCATTATAACAGTAATCGAATGTGGAAGGGAAAAAGAGCTTCTACTAACTTGTTAATACCGGCCCACGAAGATTCACATATGTTGTCAGAGCCGTATAGTCTCAAAGGAACTATTTCCCTTCGGGAAGCAATTCAACGCTCCATTCGTATTCAAATGGACAAAATTAATTGTGCGCCGATCGAACGCTCAATGTTTGTACAAGTTACAAGCAGGACAACGGGAACGCAATCACTTTTGGACAACAACAGCTTCGAAACGTTCGGCTTATGCTTTGATTGCAATTCTACACTTTTAAAGTGGAGCAACAAAAGCACTCATAGGAAGTAGGAGCGCGGAAGACTCGCTAATTAAAAATGTTTGAAATTACAAATTTGAATTTTCCAATTTATTCCCCCCTAACTGTTTGAAATGCTACTTTATTAACATAACCCCAACGGAACCGTTGTTACTGGATGCCATATTTCTATGGATGAAGAATATCCGCTAATCTATCGAACGCTTTTGCACGGAATTTGCATAAACGTTGCAAACAAATAGAGACAAGGAAGTGTTGGAAGGCGCATTGGAAAATAATCAAACGATAGTTTTTTTCAGTTTGACCACTTCGCCAACGAGACGGAGAGCAAAAAAGGAAAGGTCACGCAACGTACGCAACACGGCAGCGCAGCGTGAGGAACACAGCACTTGTCGTACTTTTAGTTTCCGCTGCAATTCACGCAACGACCCTTTTAGCTCTTCATTATTGATGACCACCCAACTTGGTTCAATCTTAATCAGCAACGATACGTCGACGTGAACATCTAAGGCCCAACGCCACAGGCCCAATCGTAACAACAGGCAACAGATAGTGCTGTCAACTCGTCTTGTTGCCAATCGGTCGTCTTTCAAAATAATTGGCTACTTTGCCTGATTAAAAGCATGAAACATAATTAACAAAGGAACAAAATCACGTAGCGTATGCCAACAATGATGCCTACAATTAGTTGCAACAATGCGTCCATCATGGTGGCAGCTATTAGCCAACGTCATTTTCCATGTTCCGACCAGTCAGGAATGGAAATCACTTCTGCAATCTGCGGACAGACGTCGAGTTCACAAAAACGTTAATGCTTTTGCAACCACAACAACCAGCAATCCCCGCTAAAGTTAAGCAAAAAGAGAAGGGAACTTTTTAGCACTACGATTTTTCTTGGGAGACATCGCATTCATCAGATGAAGACGTAAACAGTCTGAAAAAGATTGACCGACACGTGCCAAATGCAAGTTGTACACGTTTCCTAACTTGACCAACAGTCTAATGCCGCGACTTCAGGAGTGCATCAAGTTTACTAATAAATTATTCTTAGATGGTTGAATATTACGCATCAGCCATATGAGAACGTTCAAGCGCGCAACTATACGCGACTTTCTACCATAAAGGAAAAATGAGCGCTTCGACAACTTCTGGCTGGAAAAAGGGAAGCATATTAAATAGTAACCGTTTTGAAAAGCAAACAAAGGCAATTTCGCACCATCACAACAATAAATTACCTGCGATGGGTTTGATGTATTTCTTAAAATAGCCGACTGCCCTTCGGTATAATCTAACTGTGTCGTCTGTTCAGGCTAGCAATCGCCGGCGCTTACGTAAGTACAAGTTCCGCCTGCAAATTTTCAAAACCTTAGCTTGCAAGTTCAAAGAACAAATTTTTGAAAGTTTAAACACTTTTGCATATTGGCCTACGGCCTGCGGTCAGCGTTGGCGAGATGTACGCGTTTTTTACAGTACACTCGATTTAAATTTGAAAGATGCGCAAGTTCAAAAATTCAAACGTTTGAATTTGCGCAGGCGCGAGACCGTACCGTACGAAGATTCATTGGCTAACAGATAGATAATTTAACCTTGAAGCCACCGGCGAAAGCAATAGTACAATTAGAGCGGCGGAGCAAAACCTTCCGCGCCTATTTGGCGGAAAACTGATTTTTCTATTCGATTTTACGTTGCAGCAAAAAATCGTCCGCTCGAGAAACGTAACGTTCTTGCGACATTGTAAACTTTTTATTTACGCTACAGCATACAGCGTGACAAGCATTTTTGCATATTGGCCTACGGCCTGCGGTCAGCGCTGGCGAGATCTACGCGTTTTTTTACAGTACACTTGATTTAAATTTGAAAGACGCGCAAGTTCAAAAATTCAAAAGTTTGAATTTGCGCACGCGCGTGACCACACCGTACGAAGATTCATTAGTTATCGGATAGATAATTTAACCTTGAAGCCACTGACGAAAGCAATAGCACAATTAGAACAGCGGAGCAAAAACTTTCGCGCCTATTTGGCGGCAAACTGATTTTTCTATTCGGTTTTACGTTGGGGCAAAAAATCGTCCGCTCGAGAAACGTAACGTTGTTGCGACATTGTAAACTTTTTATTTACGCAGTCGGAAATCCAATTCGGACGAAGCTTTAGGGATTCGCCTGGTCCCGTAAAAGCTTTGCTCGAATTGAATTTCCAATTAAACATCCTCTCTCCGTAAGGCATTGTAAAATTATCCGCTGTTAAAAAAGTTTATTGCCGAAAATGGAGAGACGAAATTTGACAATTCATTTTTCTTCCGTCTTCGGTGAGGTCCCACGAAGAAGCAATTTGAATTGTAAAGCGATTTTGCTCCCCCTTTCGGATAACGAAGGCAGCATTGGTACAAAAGCAAAGTTGGAATCAATTTCAGCATAACTACAAGTTGTCCACCTGCGAATTAGCAATATTTCGAATAAGCGACCTATCTGCTGCGGAATGGGAGCAACAAGTAACTTCTGCTGACCGACTTGCTCATAATGGCAGTAAATAAGAGTTTGTTACTTCGCTTAGGTGACAAGCATGCAGCGTGGAGCCAAAAGGAAAACAACTGAGCAATAAGGGAAAGACAAACCAAAAGAAGAATGATAAACTCGGTTCACAGCTCATTCATGATAACCTGATTGCCTTTTAAGTGATCTTTCGACTTGCTTTGAATGCCTATTCAACTTAAAACCAAATCCCAAAACGAAGGAAAAGTTCAGATATGTAAAAAAAATTTAAATACGTTAACATGACGTCAGAAAAAGGGAAGGTACGCTTTTCATACGATCTCAGCTGGTAAAAGCAGTTAATTCAGACTATTTACTTAATTAACTCGGATCAGACGACGAGAAATATGTTGAATGGAACCTTGACGACGTGCCTGAGTACAGGTATTTCACAGTGCGCAATCAAAGGCTGAGTGCGCCTCTACTACTATTCTCTGAGCAAGAAACAAGCTGCTGCAAGCACTCTCCGCCTGACTATTCAATCATTCACCTGAGAGAGTAAACGAAATGTAGGCATTCCTGCGCGACAGCGTTCTTGTGAAATGGCCGTAGCTTTGGTACGGGTTCGCGCTAGTCACGACTAACAAACAACTCAAAAATTCGACATTGGCACATACAACCAACCGGTCGGCACAGCGTCTATTCTAGACGACAACCGGCGGACAAACAGTTCTTCATTTCCAGAAGAAAAAAGTAAACTAACGCATAAAGGACAAAGTGTTACCAAATCTCTTGTTGATATCAGTTTAAAAACTGAAAAGAAAGAATGAGGCAGGCATGGTCATGTCGCCCTCTGCTGCATCATTCATAACTTAGCTCCATTAAGGAAATGCGTACAAAAATACACCTTCCTTAATGGGCTGACTAAATGAATGAAAAGACGGAAACCTAATTATTTCTGGAACAGACAAAAACAAAACCGGGCAGAGCGACAAGTCGTAAAGCAACTTTGAAAAGTGAACTCAAGAAGTCGTTGCACTTTTGAAAAATTCAATTCATACAAATTACTGCTCAATAAATTGGAAAGAATTTGTTAGTCACTTTTTTAACAACTACGATTGGCGAAGACTCACCGTTGATGGGTATCCCGGCCTGGAGCCCTGACGCAACCACAACAACAGCAAACTGGCCACCTCGGGAGCAGGCGCTTGTGGCATATTGTCCTTCATTCTGATCAGTGCGTTGTACAATTCGGCAACGATGTTCTCAAAGTCAATTGGACTGGGAGGGTTGAGCATTATGGATCCCGAAGACTCCTCCTCGCTAGGTGCGGCTGATGTGGCACTGCTGCATTCGCTACTGTAGCACTCGGCCGATTCGCAATTCATGCTCGTCGAATTCACGCGGTTATTGCAGTCTGGGTTTGTTAGGTCGTCTTGCTCCAATTCTACAGGTGCCGGCATTTCGTCGTCCAGCTCGTCCTGGCCAGCGCAAGTTTGATAGTTGGTAGTCAGTTTAACTTTCCGTTTATATATGAGAAATAAAATCGAAACTTTTGCTGGTCCTTGTTGGCCTATAACATTATAAACAGTGCTGGGTAAGCGCGTGCCAATAAAGCTTTGAATTCTAGGGAAAATCAACCAAGCTATTCACGGTTAGCCAGAATATAAACATATATACACAAACAGGAGACCATCATCTAAAACGTGTGCACATTTTATCTTGCCGATAAAAGGACAAATTAGGGCAGAGGGTAGCTGTACTTGCTTGATTAGATGCCGAGCGAGACACGTTGGAAGAAATCTAGTTTTGCAAAGCTTCCATTTAAGCGTCGCGTTTCTTTTGGAGTAAAAAAGATTAGACAAATAAAAAAGAAACTACAACAATTGGGCTTTTTTCAATCAAGTCGTTAACTTGAAGCGTACTAAAGAGCAAAGCAACTTCGCACCTACCGTGCAACGCTTTGGTTGCATCGACTTTGCGACAAAGGCAATCGACGATGCGTGCAACAATTCATAAATTTCTAAAAACCAATACATAAATATTTAATTACTGTAAGTCTTGCGCACCTTACGCCTACTTTGAGAGAGCGACTTCTTGACGCCGGCGAGCAGCTCTTCAAGTAAAAAGTATTTCTTCAATAAACCAAAAGCAATTGCTCAACGTAGCCAGACGGTTGGCAGTTGTTGAGAATCTGAGTCATTCGACTCCAACGCGGCTGAAACGACGATTCTTAGTCGCCTCCAAAGAGTCGCGCAAACAAAGGACTCAATTGAAACCCCTCATGAACATTCATTCCTACTGTAACATTCAGATAATCAAGTTCCATCTTCGTTTTCTCAATTAAATTTGGAATTCCCTCAGCTTTCCGTCGTTAATAGGCAGGAATATATTACGTTGAAAGTATTCAAATAAAGCCTATTTTAAAAGTCGTCACCTAGCTGAGCGATTTAAAAATTTTTGCCGGCCTAAAAATAGGACCAGCGCAGGGCAGCTGCCAAAGTATGGAAAGTGCAAATGTAGTTCCTGCCTTTCCCAGCCAGGCAAATACTGCGCGGTCAGACTGACGCAAGAAGCAAATTGTATTACTAGTTGTAACAACAAGTCAAAATTGGGAAGAAGGTGTAATATTAAAATGCTCAGTGAACAAGCTAGCATGTATTGCAGCCTTTCCTGTCGGCATCAGGGACCCGAATGAAATCTAACTTGCAAACACTTATAGTATTACTGTAAGAGTGCTGGTACTTGTTTCGTTGTGAACTTGAAAGTGGTAGGCTAGTTTTGAATCTACTTAAGTGAGTAAGTGAACGATCTTTTCCGTCCAATTTGACACAGTTTGTCAAAGAACCTGTCGTGCGTTCGTGAGGTAAAAACCCATTCAAGTGCAGGCATAAATGCGTGAACGTCAATTCGTTTAGACTTAACTTCACGTTGCCTATTCGTTAAATTAACTTTCTACGTTCGTAGGTTAGTTGGCACCTTAAGAACGAATGGTAAAAAAGTTAAAACTTCCTTTTCCTTTACGTTTTCTACCTGCCAAGTTCGACTCAGTGCTTGTTTGCTACAAATAACAAGTACTCACCTTTTTAAAACGGCTTTCGGGCGATAAACTACATGACAACGAATAGTGTGTACGAACAGATAGTGTTAATTTTATTGCAGCGGTCCGTACCTCACTCAGAGCGGCTAAATCTTGCAGAATGTGCTAAGCATGGTAGAGCATGTAGCGCTAATAAGCGCAGTCGTATAAGGCTCCTTTGAACAGCCGTTTTCGTGTTCGTTCGCAACGGCTTAGACTGCGGCTGTTGAAAGTTGCAGATTTTGATATTAAAAGAAAATCGAAACTTGCTTGCTTACTGTAGCAACGTGCCTGCATTCTCTATTTTGGTAGGCATGCTGTACAACAACTAGTAATTTCGCTTTTCCGCGCTGTTGCCTCGCCGCTTGTTGCAGTTTAAGTTGAATATGTTGTTTTTTAGCAGACGCTTCAAACTTTACAATTTTTATTCAAAGACAGGCCTAAAATTTTCGCCATCTCCTTTAGCCGTAGCGAACCCGAAGTGTACGGGTTGTTTGCTCCGGCGCGTTTCCGTTACGCTGTCCAAGTTGTAACAATTGAGTAACTTAGTCGCGTTTTTCAGTTTCCGTGAGCGCAAAGTCAAAATGAACGAAGAGAGTGAAAAATTTCACGACGCGTTGCAGGACTTCGAACGCTACTGTTCGATGAAGTTGAAGAAGGACGCTTTGTCCAGCTTTGTCGAGTAATCATTTTTTTAGGATAGTTTTAATTTGTTCTTTTTTATTTGCTTCGCATTTGTAGGATGTTAAAGTGGTTCGCGAAACATGAGGCAACAGCCTCTCGTGGCAAAGAGTGGCAGAATTTTATAGCCTACTGCCGATGCCAGATCATATCCTGTTACGCTACTCTCCTTATGCATAAGCTTCAACAGGTATGTGTACGTGCCATATAATACCCTTTATGTCTAATGGCAACTTCCAAAGGCAGGGAATCGGACAGGCTCGTCGGAGGCAAACAATTTGATTTTGGCTTGCTATTCTTATTCCATGGTGTTGCAACTTGCACCCAATTTAAAGTCAATCCCTAAGGGCCTATGGTGGTCTGCCAATTGTGTCTTTTCCATACTGGAATCTCATCACATGTTGAGTTCGCTGTTGCTTAAAAGAGAAGTGAAGGCGGACTTCTTTGCCGCATTGAAGAGCAACAGTATGACCGATTTGATTACCAGAAGTGCCCATATGTTTACGCTAAATCCAAAGTTCAAAATCGACGAGCTTCTCGGCATCTTTGGCGGGAACTCGTGTCAGGGAAAAGTCGATCTCGACGTGGAAGTCTATCGTTCGGCCATTCGATGTAAGTGTCAAAAATAGACAATCGATAGCTGGCTTACACTGTTGATTGCCCTAAACAGATCTGATACTTCACGACACGACGGCAGTCGCGCTGAGGCGTCTAGTTTGGATATTGCTCTTCAATTGGGATCCCGGAAAGGAGCTGATCTTGCGTAACGGTAGTCGACTCGGATGTCTCGTCGATGTTGACCACTTGAGCTGCTTGTATCTTAGATCACGAGGAGGCGTTTGACAAGTTGGCTTACGCTCCAGAAGACTTCAACGATACTAGCATTGAAAACTTGACTGTTCTGGATATGTCGGTACGCTCAAACTTCAAACTTTATACCGTTAAGTGGAAAGCAAGTACTTCAAGCTTACTGTGTGATTCATAAGCGAAATTGATCAGCCGTAGAACTGTTTATTATTTTTGCATCAAAGAAATCACTTAACCTTAATCGGCATAGACGAAACGTTGCTGTCGTGTCAGTTTGAAATTTATGTTTCAGGCTTTCATTCACCTATCAGTATTCGCGGCTGCGTCCTCTTCGAAGGGACAACAAGAGAAGTTGCCTTTCGTTCTATCAGGCAATATTGCCATCAGGAAGACGCGAGAGGCGATTTGGTCCTCAGTGAATGCCTACGTAGCTGCGTGCACAGGGTTAGCGTACGGCGAACATTTTGTCCAAGCTTACGTTGCCTTGTTTTGCAGGCCGAATGATGTTGAAAACATTAAGCAATTTTTGTGCTACGTTCGATTGACCCAACGGCCGTTGCCCTGTCTTTCGTTGCTGCACACGGCTGCCAGAATGCTTTATTCCAAAGTGGACGAATCGCGCACCTTTCTGTCCAAAGATGCTAAACTAAGGGCCATCGATTATTGCAATGCCTATTGGTGTGCTATTGAGGACATTGTCAAAGGGTAGGCGAACCTCTGATCTGCTAGCGGTAATTTGCACTGCCCTTTGTCGTAGAGAGAAACGGGCCCAGGATGATTCGTACCTTTTCACCTTTTGCGAAAGAGCGTTCAGCTCAGAAGAGCATCAAAGTATGCTTGATGAGAGCTTCTTCTATCGCGCAAAGCTGTTACTTCATCGTGGCGAGCCAATCGAGGCGGAACGTATGCTAAGGAACTGTACTTCACCAACAGCGGCGCGACTTCATCTAGAGGTATGCGGACTAATTGCAGAACTGTTTTGCATATTTTAGCTTGCTCTTTTTTATTCGCTAAAGCTGTGCAAGCATCTGGCCGACTCTATAGATAGCAACGATTCAAGCAAGGAGAATCAATGTCGAAAGAATGATTACCAAAAGTTGATTAACAGTATTTCCGAAAGATTGTCGACCGTAACGGACGGCTTTGACGAGGTTTTTCAAAGAATCGATCGATTGGCGCGACGATAATGGTGTTCTCCTTTTTTGCAGAGTATATTGTCGAATCAGGAAGTAAGCCTTATTGAAACTGCTACAAAGCGAAAGTTCAGTTTTGAAAAGAGGGAATTGCATAAGCCAACGGTAGGCTACCGTATGTGCGCGTCTTTTTTCTACGGGTCGTTGAATTCAGGGTTTCCAATCGAATGCGGCGACCTTCGTTGGACATCATCACGGAGCGAAGAATTGCGAATGTCGCGAGTCTTGTAAGTTTGCCCACAAGCGTATATTGATCATTATTCGCGCGGTGTGACTTCGCTTCTTTTTAGTTGAAAGACTCTTTGAGGCATACCAGCAAATACTGCTTAGGTTTGGCGGTCTGATTGAAACAATACCCGACATGTTTTCTACCTCTGTCAAATGCATTGCCGAGCAGAACAAACAGTTGATGCTTTTTCTTCAAGAGTTGCTGAAATCGGGAACTTTGACGACAGAAAAGAAGGCACCGCAGGTACGCTTCTTGGCATTCTGTTATATTTCTTTGCTGAACTTATTATCAGTATTATTACTGTATTAGTACGTAGTTCCTAATGAAAGCATGAAATCTCATACCGACCTTTCCTATTTAATCCCTAACTAAGCAGATTCGCCGAAAAACGCTATTGGAACCTGCGTTCTTCGGTGAATTTCAAAAGTTACAGTATGACTGGCGGGCGTGAAATAGGAAAAGTCCTCTCATATTGCTTTTTGATTTATAATGCCATAGTTAAACCCTGTCATCCGAGCTACACTTCCAATGGGGATCGTTTAGAGAAGGAAAAGTTCGGATAACGGATGTCCGACTGATTTGCAAGTACCATGCCCACGTATAAATTGAACATTGGAAGGTTTTTAGCGGGTCTCTATAGTTCCATTGTCACAATTAGAAAGTGTTTATTGAGAGAGTCTCGAAAACCAAGAGTATCTCGAACTTGGCTTGACAAAAAGAATTCTATTCAGCTATAGTGATGGTTTCATCCATACTGTAACTCGTTCTCCTCAGCGAATTTGAATAACCGAAAGTTGAAATAAGGAGGTCTGCTGCTAATATTTTCCCTCTATTTATGTTTGCGCTTGTTATTTGTTTTGCTCTTTTTTAGGCTGCAGAATTTGAACAGTATTTGAAGATGTTGCTGAATTACTTTCCCAGTCATCAGGCGCCTGCACCACCCCCTTCACAGGGTACAACAGTATATGCCGCCGAGCCGGCGCAGAGTTATCCGTTCTTTTCGTCATCCCTCGCGCCTGCAGCAGGGCAGCAGTTTCAACCTACTGTGCCGCCATCGAGCGTTAATCCACCTCCTTCCATGTTCTTGCAACCGGCGGCTAATTTGTCCGGTTGGCCGAACGTCTTTAGTTTTGGCAGTTTCAGTCAGCCACCGCCGGCAACGCAGACCACACAGAGTGTCTCGCTTGGATTGGACAATGTTGGCTCTACAGGCAAAACGCTGTTTCCAAAGCTGACGCCAGCGCAAGCGCCACCTCCCCTATCAGTTGCGCCTGCAAGTGTTACCCACGCAGACAAAGGGTTCTTCTCGAATCTGCCTGCGGTGAGCAAAGTTCAGCCGGCCGCAATGCCCAAGCAATTTGCGGCAACGACCGCCGCTTTCCCGAGAATAGCGCCAGCCGTGTCGACGACGCCGAGTCAGTTTGGAAAAATGGAATATAGAGACGTTAAATTTGGCTTTGGGACACCAGCGACGCCTACGACTCGAGAGAATGAAGCGCCCCCATCGATTCAAAAGAACCAATTCGCAGTTGGTACCGTAGGAAAGGATTCGCAGGTTAAAACGAAGTCACCTCCGTTTGGAGGCCCCACATTCGGAATTCCGAAGAGTACGCCGGCAATGCCGACAGCTGGTCAAACGGCAGAAACGAAGAGTTCGACAACTAAGGGCGGCGAGGACGTGGTTGATACCGCGGCTGTTCAAAAGCCTTTCATAGGCACAACGGCCCGGGTAATCCAGCCGGCCGTATTGTCCGTACCTTTTGGTACTGGGACGCCGTTATTCTCGTCGTCTACCGCCAAAACTGACGTGCCAGTCCTGCGAAGCAGTTGGCCCCCAACGAAAGCGCAAGAAGTGCCCAAGGGGGTTCCCCAGAAGGACCAAAGGCCGTCAACCGTCGCTATGCCCCAGGCTGATGCCAATGTCAAGCCGAATGGTTGTATTCCAGCCTCCCAACTGCAATCGTTTATCGAAACGCAGAAAAGCGTAAAGTCTGAAAGTACCTTGGCAGAGACCACCGGTCTGTCGGTAGAAGAAAGTGGACACGCCAGCGAGTCGGAAGAATCCGAAGAGGTTGTTGCCCATTACGAACCCGTTGTACCTCTTCCGGACCTTATTGAGGTGGTGACCGGCGAGGAAAATGAGATAGTCATTTTCAAGGAGCGCGCAAAAATGTTTCGCTACCACAAGGAGACGAAAGAGTACAAGGAATGCGGCATCGGCGATTTAAAGTTGCTCAAGCATCCACAGACCAACAAGTATCGTATTGTTATGCGACGCGAGATGGTGCATAAGATTTGCGCTAATCAATTCCTCTATGCCGGAATGCAATTGAAGCCGATGGCCAATAGGCAAAATGCCTACTGTTGGATTGCCAACGACTATTCCAACGATGAATTAGTGACCGCCTTGTTCGCCGCTCGATTCCGTAACGAACAGGCAGCCAGCAATTTCAAAGAGACATTTGAAAAGTGTATTGCCGAAGTGAAGCTTCAAGACGAAGCAGCCAAACATGAACAGGACGTTAAGCCGCCCTCTGCTCAGTCAGTATCCGAGCAAAAGGAGGAGGAGAAGGAGACTAAGTCAACTGAAAGCAAAGCACCTCCAGGCAAAGAGTCGCCGCCTACAGCGGCTTCTTCTCTTTCAAAGGGCGAGCAAAAAGCAACAGAGCAGTCGGAAAGTTTCAGTTTTGGAAAGGCGAAAGAAGGCGTTAGCTTCTCCTTTGGCCCGTCGGTATTGTCCAGCACGCCTATTATGGAAAGCTTAACTCCTCGCGGTGCCACATTTGTGTTTCCAAAGTTGGACTCGAAGCAAGAAGACAGTAAGGTAAGAACTTCTCCAATGTTACATGCTTTGTCACGTTAAACAGCGCTGCAATGTCGTTATTGTGGCTTGTTTTCCAGCCGGGTTCGACCGTATTGTCAACATCCACGCAAGAAGCGTCCGTTTCGGAAGAAGAGAGAAAATCGGACGACGATGAAGTCTATGATGATAGCTATGAACCGGACATATGCGTTGAACCGATTGTCCCCCTGCCGGAGCTGGTGGACGTGGTCACTGGCGAGGAGAACGAACAAGTGCTCTTCTGCGAGCGCACTCGATTGTTTCGAGTTTCGGCGGGAACGGCAGAGTATAAGGAGCGGGGAACGGGTAATTTGAAAATTTTGAAAGATCCAACCACCGGTCGCATACGCTTGGTGATGCGGCGTGACGTCATTTTGAATGTTATCGCCAATCATTGGATCACCGCGGATATGCAATTGAATAAGCACAACAAGGCGAGCAATACTTACTTCTGGCAATGTCAGAACTACTTTGGCGAAGGTGACGTCGCCTACGAGACGGTGGCGGCAAAGTTCAAGAACGAAGAAGCAGCGGATAAGTTTTATTCGCAGTTCATGAACGCCGTTGAAGCGGATCGAGCCAGAACGCAGGATAAAGGCAAGGATGTCGTTGCAAATGGCTTTCAAGACAGCAAGGCGACCAGTGAGGATAAGAAAGGCGACTTGAAGTTTGAACTTCCGCCGGGAAGTTGGATCTGCTCATCTTGCTCAGTTCCCAATGACTCCACGAGAACTCGTTGCATATGTTGCAACGAAGCAAAGCAAGCGACACCGAGTAAAGTGTCAGCGTCTGTGTCCAGCAGCGAGTCGAAGGAACGCCCGTCTACTGACAATAGATCTCTGACTCCTCACTCGACAAGCGCATGCTCATATTCACAAGATACGCCGTCGGAAGCAGTTGAAGTTTCAGGTTCAAGCGTCGAAGCAACCAACATATCAACAGATACTAGCAATACCAAAAGTACTAGGCAAGAATCGTTTCAAACGAAGAACGAAGTGAGCGCCGGTAAATGTTGGCTACGTAACCCGTATTAACGTGCGTGATGATTCAATTCTACGTGCTTGTAGAGAATGCTGATACTATTTCTACGAGTACAATTGTCGAACATGAAGATGAACGAATAAACTTGTATCCAGCAGTACAACGCTTGTTGCAGCGCTACGGTTATATGCTTAAAGTGGATACCGCATGGCCTAACGTGTTGTTCAAAGGCATCGCTGGGCTTTCTTTTCAAAGGGAGGACAACGGTTATACCCGCTGTGGCCCTGTAGAGTTGCAAATAGAACAACAACTGGAAACATGCTCGTATGGCAGAATTATAGCGTACAATAAAATGACGAAAGCGGTGTGCTGCAATCATTTCATTAAAGAGGTTATTCAGTGCCATAAGTGCAAAGATGCCGAGTGGTCGTGGACCGTGATGGATAGGTCGACTGGTGAGTTAAGAAGCTACGTTGCCCGGTTTGCGTCTACACAAAAGATGGCCGAGTTTCTGCGCGCTTGGAAGGAGGCAAAAGGCCGCAGCCCATCAAAGTTGGCTAGTAGCCAATCCAGCCAAGGTAACAACTGCCTACTACCGACACTATATCTTATTTGCACGTGACCCAGTGGGAAGGGGGGACCATGTTGCATAAACGTAATCGTTCCCCCGTTGCGGGCGACTACACGTTGCTGTTGTTCTTCTTCTTTTTCTTGTTGTAAAAGGAATATCTGATTTGCAGCTATTTCTGTGCTGTGCGGTGCCTTTTCGAAGCGAACCGCCCAGAGATATTCAAAGCTGGCACGTCAGCTCAGTTTGTCTTCCGACTTTTTCGAATACTTGCTAAAGGACGGCTGCAGAGGTTGTCGCGCCTGCGAAAGTTTCAACGAGGAAAGGTCACCGGACATTTTGGTCTTCGATCAAGCTTGCCTGCTGTACATGCGTGACAAAGAAGTAACTTACCGGTCAATTTGAGAGGCTGTCCGCCAATGGGTCGTTTCTTCTTTTTTTTCAAGGTGCGATGTAGAATAGAAGTGTGGTACTTGGAACGGAAGCAATGCTATTGGATTCAAATGCTGCGCGAAGACACCGAGGCAACAATTCACGAGTTGTACGAAAGCGAGGTTAGAGGGGCACCACTTTACGCAGGCGTCCATTGAAGCTTTACATAAGAAATACCTTTTTCAGCCATTCTCTGACGTCAAAGAGATCAATCGCGCCAAGTTGCGAATAAGTTGTAATCTCGACATCAATTCGTACACGCGTTGCGTTGGTATAACTTTTCTAAATGAAAGCGCCTTTGACGAGTTTCGTCACACTTTCTTGGACGTACGTATTCAAAATAGCGGTTCACATGTGCCTTCATTCATTCATTCATTAATTTTCTTAAGACTTCAAGCCTCGATCAAAGTACGGTGAAGTCTTAAAGTTGGCTCCGCGCCAAAGAAACCCGTATTCTCAGATTTCTCAAATGCACCGATTCACTTTCGCCTCTGCCAAAAAGCCTCAAAGAATATCCGCTCTATGCAGCGGCGGCTCAAGTTGGCCTACGTTAACTGCATTGAAAGATGCGCTGAAGACGTAGACGCCCGTTTTCTGCACACCCATTGTATCTGGTAGTTTATCAATACCTTATATGCTGCTTGTTGTACGTTCTTACGCGTTTACTGACAGCACAGTTGTTGTTTCAATAAACGAACAGTTCGGGAAATTCAACCTTGCAAATTCGACTTTTCCCACCTGTCGACTGGAAGTGAGCATCCTGAAATAGCCTTTCGACGGTGGCGTTCAAGCGGGAGCGCCTTTGTTGCTGAATTTCGACCAGCTGCGCAAACGGCATCGTTTGGAACATTTCGATCGTCTCCTTCCAACGCTCTTGCTCCTTTTGGGTCCAACAGTCGGTCGTGCGCGTCAACGCTTGTCGCAGGCCGTCGACGGTCGCTGGAAAAACAAGTCCGTCCTGCTGAAGCATCGAGTCCAGTCGCTTGGAGGCTTTGCGCATTCGCGCGCTGACGCTGGAAGCGCTGCTTTCCGAAACGCAAGACGAACTGCGACTATCCGTCGAATTGTTACCTGCAAATCAAACAGCCTGTACAGTAAATGGATTGCTGAAGAAAGGACGCAATTATTCAACGCCCTTTCCGGCCTTTGAAAGTTGGCACAGTGAAAAGAAGGTTTTAGCGTACTCAATTTAGTCGACTCTGCCTCGCGCATGCTGGGTAGGAACGGTTGACCCAATCGAGTGACGTCGTAGTCCCGAAGTCTAAGCGATTCCTTCAATTCTTCCCCGTCCAGCCACGATGTTGCGTCCAAATTCGGAAGATCAGGTGCATCGTCGGCCAACAAGTCGGCTGATTCCGAGTCAAACAGAAAAACGCCGCTCGCATTGTCCGCAGTAACGTCTAGGCTATAATGGACGTCTTCGGGACTCAAACCGTTATCGCGACACTCCTGGAGCAAATGTAAGGAATGCTTGGTCAGCGACGGAATGCTCAGAAAGCTGGCAGCGACGAAGACAAACTCTGCCACAATTGCTTTGATATGTACCTGAAAATCGTAAAGCACTTAGCAAATTACAGTATTCTATTGGAAACTAACTTTTTGATACGTGGTCAAGGTAGATTCCTTGTCCATAATGGCGTGCTGCAAAGCCATGGCCAGGCGAAACAGGTCAAGTATGACGCTTTCGCAGCCAAGCTCCAAGAAAAGCAGCGCCATTGTTACAAAGATGGCGTGGTAATTCGACGTCTCGTTGTTGGCCATCATTGACGCGTCGTAAAGAGTTAGCAAAAGATTGTTGCTGAATTTGTGCACAAACATGGCGTCGGCTCGGCTGAACTTCTCGACGCAAAATTTCGACGGATCAAACGCTTCGAACGAGTCAACCGATTGGAGCTTCTGCAGAAGGGGCAAATTCTGATGGCGATCCACGAGCGTTTGCAAAATTTGCAAAACCAACAAGCGAATGCTCGAATCGTCGACCAGAGACATCTTGAGCAACGGTTCAAGAAAGGTGCTGGTCAGTACGGTGCTCAAATGGCTCGTTCGATACTTCGTAGCCACCTTATGCAAAGTGCGCATCTGCAAAAAAAGATAACCCTTTCTTTTTTTCCAAGCTTAACCAAAAGCAGCTTACCAGAACATGTTGCAAAAACTTGTCCGACAACTTGTCCGTGGTATTCGATGGCAATTTACCAATAATGAAAACCATTATTTCTACTTTTTGATAGTCAGGTAGGTTGTCGGCAAAGTTGGCCATTGTATTTATCAAAATGTCTTGGTAAACCTTCTCCTGATCGCTAGTGCTATCGCTTGACTGCAGCTCAGCTGACTGGCGAAGGTGGCGTAGCATGCTGTTGAAAATTTCAAATATACTGGGCCCAATGCTTGCCGTCGCGGCTATGACTACGATCCTTGACAATACCGTAGCTATTCCGCAGCGCATCTAGGAAGGGAAACGCGCTGTTAACTCAAACGTGATACCAGTTGAGCTCATCTGTCCTAAGCAATAAGTGCCGGATGCATCCTAACCTGTTAATGGATAAAAATGGAGAAATATTAAATTTGCGCGTAAGCATGTTAACAGAAAATATAAAAGTAAAGCAGAAAAGGGAAATCAGTCATTCTCAATGCCCACCTTCCGTTTGAAGTGAAGAAGAAGAAAAACCGCCTGCACGCTAGTTCTGGAACATTCTTAAACTAGACAAGCATTGTTCTTTATTCTTACAAGAATGCGACTAACATAAGACACTGCCATTTTTAAAATCCATCTTTTCACCTAAGCAGATACTCTCCTTTAGTTATATAATTTGGAAAGCTTTTCAATAAACTTACCTTGTCAAAGCAT